>BMAU01021332.1:607500-1111624 GCA_019973935.1 Trichonephila clavipes | reverse complement strand
TCACTCACTCAATCACTTAAGGAATTTGTATTTTTCTGTTCTGTGATTTTGTAGTTAAATATTGATTAATATGTACTAGCTAACCATGTAATTATTTATACAAGACTAAATTTGCAACTAAAAGAAGCAATATACAATATCATATTCATTTCTGTTTAAAATTGATTTTCTATAACAAAAATAAATATTATGTTTTCCATAAACTTTTAAAAAAAATTCAAAAGGAAGAATACTATTTTAGTACATATCAGTCATTGCATTGATGGTGGAAGTTCAAGGAAACAATATCTGTACATAACACATATTTACACATTATTTAATTTGTAATTATTTTATTAATGATATAAGAGTATTTTACTCTGTGTGAAATATCTCTTTTGCAGCTATTAAAACTGTCGAATTCGAATGTGCTTCTTACAATTTAACGAGTTTCCCACACAATCATGAATTATATATATCCTTTCAAAATATAGAGTTAATCTGTCGATTTACAATATAATGCCTGCAATAATTCATGACAAATCAATCTCTCAGTTTATTTCGGTCTGACATTTTGTGATCATGTATTCAGTTTAGAGTGATCAGAGATTATCAACCGTTTATCGGGCGCATTAATTCAATTTGAGGCTCAAACGCCTCTCATTTCTACGCATACCGTGAAAGACAGCTCAGTCCATTTCATTACTTGAGATTACCGCTACCCATTCGAGCGATTTATTTCACAATTATTCAGCATCTCGATCACCAAGGAAACGGAGATCCATACCTCAAGGCTAAGACAAGATAAGTTAAATCGTATAATTGACTCTAGTCGAGGATTCGCATCTTATTTATGGCATCTTTGGAGTCCCAGATATGCTGATGGTTGCATTGTTCACTTTTCTGAGACCATGAGCATCTCATGAGCTAAGGTGCTATGCAGGGTTTGCAACCTCATTTCCCCAAAAGACAAATTGAAGGTTATTTTTTAAATATGGAAATAAAAGTTTTTTTCGAATGAATGAAAAGGAAATACTAAAAACAATATCATATTTTTATTGATATAATATGGCCAATATTATGATACGGGTTGACGAATCTTTTAAAACGGTCAAAAAATGAAAAAATTAATTAAATTTTTACAAAGTTATCCAAGTTTATAAAGTTATCATGCTGCACTTTTTTTTATTCCGCTGAATACAGAATGTCAGGGTTTAAAGTATTCAAAAGTAATTACTTATTATTACGGAACCACCCATTAGAATGTAATAAACTGTTCATCCGTAGACTGGAGACCCATCCGAGATTTTTTGGGTCGTGTCCGATCGGCTGCACGTGGGAGCATTATTAGGCAATCGTAAACTATACACTTTTTATACTGAGTTATTTAGCGAAAAATGCGCGGACGTAAAAGCAAAAGGTGAATTGCGTACTTTGGTTAAAGGAATATAAACAGTGGCGTAATGGAAAATATTTTGGCATCCCTGCAAAGTCAAGCCTTGCCCCCTCCCATCCAAGTTGGATTTTACGAAGGGTAGGTACTAGGTGGCAGTCATGCATTTGGACTTCTAATGTCCTTCCCTTCCCTCGATGCAGGGGTATCAGGGGTGTTCCTTACACCACTGAATATAAATCAATCACTAGTGTACAGCGACGTTTTCGAACATATTGTTATGTCGATCCACCGACATCCGCCAATGGGATGGAACTCTAAATTAGACAGAGACTTTGGTTTCTCAAACTGGCAAGTATCCTTAAGTTTTCGTGATAGAGAATACTGTTGATCGTGCGTGATCCATTTTGTAGGAATATTGATAAGTTTATTAGGCAAGCCACTAACGGCATTCCATTTTGTTCGAACACGTTTCTATACGTGCGTGACTGAATTAAATTCCCTTAACCAAAGTACGCAATGCACCTTTTGCTGCGGCGTTCACATCTTTACTAATGAAGTCAGTGTAACAAAGTTATCTTCTACGATTACCGAAATGCACCCACGGGCGACCGATGAGACCAGATCCAAAAACCTTGGACGGATTTCCAGTCCACGGGTTAAGAGTTTATTACATTATGATCGGTCGATCCGCAATAACAAGCGATAACTTTTGGATACTGTAAGACTGGACAACTCTGTTTTAAAAATATCATATTTAAACACGTGGATTTAACAAAATTCTTATTAATAATGCAATTTAGTAACAAAAATACATAAGTAATAGTATCAATTTTCTTTTTGTTCTAATGCAAGTATCTAAAAGGTAGTTTTTCAGGCACTTATTTATAGCTGTGGAGAATTAAGCAATGGTATGTTTTTCTTTAAATCATTGGTTCTGAAGCTTTTACTACTGGCGACCCAATTTTCAATCATAATTTTTATCACGCCCCCCTAAAAATAATAATGTATTGAATGCAATAATAATGCACTTTTGCGCTAAAACTGCTATACGATCATAATTATAAACCGTACAAATTAACAAGATAAGTATTAAATTTTGTATATGTTACTTTTAAGTAATATATATAGGTTTTTTTTTTTACTTTTTAGTTCGATTCACTATAAAAGCGTGTTTTTTAGTTTGTTTTAAAACTATAATTTATTTTATAGTTATTTTTACTATACAGGATAAAAATCACAATTGCAGTGAATAATTTAACTAAGAGAAAATATACTTACCTACTTTCAAGAACTTTACAATTTTTCTTAGAAAATTTGAAAAAAAATTAATAAAACTAAAGAAAATGTTCCAAATGTGCGTGTCCTTTATAAAGGACATAAATCACAGACACTTTTCGCTAACAACACAGGAACGTTATTTTTCAGCTAAACTGTCATATTTTGTTCACGTTTTTATAGTTTTGCTGTTGTTTGATGATCTACAAATAGCATTTTGAACTTTTTCTTCCTTGTGTCTTTTTGACAAGGTGAAGTGCTACATTATGGCTTCATAGTTTTCTTCATAAAGATCTTTAGGCAGCATTTTAAAATTTCAAATCAACTCATACGTTTTATGTCTAACGCTTTTCTGATATTTACTTTCGTGATCTTGATTAATATGCATTATTTCAGTAGGTTCTTCAATTGCTTGATCAGTTTCCTCTTCCTTCAATAGGGATCACAGATGCTCATTATTTAAAAATATTCTGCTAATTTACATTTAAAAAACGGATTAAGTCATACAACACATCAATCAAAACTACAAAATTGTTCATAAGGAAAGTGTAGCATGTTCTAAAAATAATTGTGTAAAACGTTTTTCATTATGCATTATATGTTTCAGAATACTCATGCTTATCCATGTATTTTAAGACTCTTTCACATGGGAAAAGATGAAACAGAAATATATGTATTATATATGTTTACAACTTCCCTACAAAAAAGACGGAGATAACCATACCAGTAAGTTTGAAGGTCAGTTAAAGTAATATTTTAGGTTAAAAGAAACGTAAAAAAATCTCTCATCGTTCTCATATTGACCGCAAAAAAAAAATATTTTTTTTAAAATTTGGTTATAGGATCAAAGAAGACTAATAAGTGTTTGAAGTGGAATCTTTTATTTTTGATGATCACCAGATGATAAAAATAAATTATATCAGTGTAAATGTGTATTTTTTTATGTCAGAAAGCATTTTGTTTTACTTCTTTCCAAAAAAATTATCTTTTTCAACCTTTTATTTTCAATATGCTCGCACCCCCTCGCAAGGTTACCGCGCCTCCCAGGGGGCGCGCCCCACAGTTGGAGAAACACTGCTTTAAATAGTTCGTAATTTTTAAATATAACTTTGTAACAAGTGGTTCCATGCCATTCGAAAAAACTATGGATGTTATTGATGAATGACTGAAAGTAAAAAATTTACATTTTTATGTAGATTTTCAATGTTTTATCTAAATTATAAAGAAGTACTTCTCAAATATTCTCTTTATTATATATAATCATCACTATTTAAAAAAAATATTTCGAAAACCAAATATATTTCATTAACAAATAATATAAAAACAAATTAAAGTCAATTCTTTCTCGCTTACTTAGATTAACAAAGCAAAAATTTATTTCAGTTAATTTTATTAAATAATTACAATTAATTTAAATATGCTTATATACAAACGACAGAATCACACTATTAAGTGGCAAAGTATAAAGTGATTTTTCCTTTCTACATGTGATGCTGGATTTTTTTATTTGTTACTATATTTTTTTATTTATAAACCACATTCTCAGAGATTAAGTCATCCAAAGTAGGATTTGAGCCCACGACTTTTGAATTAGAAGTCCAAAACACTATCCATTCTCTACAAGTACTCCATGAGCGATTTTCATTTTAAATAGGGTGTTGGAGTATTATTTTTGTTTGTTACTATTTATTAATTAATTAGAGTTTAATTAATGAATTAATCTTCGAAAAAACTGTATTAACAACAAGTGTCATCCACTAGAAGTTTAAAAAAAATTATTTGGACTTGAATGGATGACTAGAAAGTATTTTATTAATGATTGAAACTTCGAACAAGATATATATATATATATGTGTGTGTGTGTGTGTGTGTGTGTGTGTGTGTGTGTGTGTGTGTGTGTGTGTGTGTGTGTAATAAATCCCTCTAGCATTCTTTGAATTAAGTCTTTTAATTATTTGGTTCGAAACTAACACCCTGATCTTAATCGTTATCGATGAATATTATTGCATCAGAAATCTCTGTCCCACCCATTCTATCCAATCAAAACTACGATTACGTAATCATCACGCGTTTGCACTGTTGGTATAAAACCAAACACCTTGTGTAATCGCACTCTCTCTTCGCTCTTCCTTTTTGCCGTCATCATGTAAAACTGAGCATAGCTGCTCTTAGTGTTTTTGTGTTGTGCCCTCCAAGATGTTGCTTTTGTTTGTCTCTTGTCCACTTTGCTTCAATATCGTTAAAAGTTTGTGTGTCTCGTCAACGTGAAAATGTACAGTGATTTTGTCCTGAGCTTTTGATGCGTGCTGCAGAATAAAAAAGATGAACGTCCACTGAAGATGTGTTTCATGAAAACCTACTAACTTTCGAAAAAATACTACACTCGACAAATATTTTACATATATATGTATATATATCTTTATATATAAAAATATTCTGTACGTGTGTTTGTCACTAAACTCCTCCTAAACGGCTCGACCGATTTCGATGAAATTTTTTGTGGGGGTTCAAGTAAATTCAAGAATAGTTTAGATTCACAATTCGGTCCTATGTCGCAATTAGTTAAAATATATTAATTGAAAACAATCAAAAAAATACAACTCAACTTTCACCTGCATTGTTGTAACAACACTATTGTTATAAAGACGTAATATAAAAAAAATAATAAATTCGTACTAAAATCAACCAAGAAAAAATTTATTTTAGCTACTTTTTATTAAATAGCTGCAATTAATATAAATATGTATGTACATATGACAGAATCACAACATTAAGTGGTAGTTAGTTTTTATTAATTATCATTAAAATATCGTATTGTCATCCAAAACAATCGTGTCGATAAAATTTCTCTTCAACAGAATGCTTTAACACGTGAGAAAAAAACTTTTCAAATTTTGTCAAAAGTCGCCAAAAGGGTCACTAAGTCGCCAACGTGGCTGTATTTGTAATTTTTCAAATAATTAGTTTTAATCAATTAATTTTATTAATTATAATTAAATTATTGTATTGTCATCTAAAAGAATCATGTGCATTACATTTCAGCTCAATTGAGCGCTTTAAATATATTTTACTAACGATTGAAAATTCCACGAAGATAAATAAATAAATAAACAAACAAATAAAATATGAAAATAAATCGTGAGCTAATAGTAGGAATTGTAAAAGACGTAAGTTGGCGTCGAAAATTGATTTTCAGCCAAACTGGCCAAACCCGGTCTTTATTGTTACAAAAATGCAGACGACATTCACGCTTTTTAGCGTTTCTAGTTAATATATTTTCAAATAATCTTTATATATGTAATTCTTCTATGCGTGTGTATGTAACTGAGCTCCTCTTAAACGGCTGGACCGATTTTGATGAAAGTTTTTGTGTGTTCCAGTGGACTCGGGAATGGTGTAGATTTATAGTTCGGTTTAGAAATGTTTTTTTAATTAATTTTTTATTTATAAATTGTTGATGTTGGAATCTTTTACATTGGATCCGGCAGACGGCGCTAAGATTTCAGTATTGAAAATTCATTAATCTTCTATCACAATTCAAGTTGGTGCTGTGATCATTTTAGGAAAATTTTTTGTCACTTCGTGTTATTATTTTTTTGAAATAAATCGTGTGTTAATTAAATTATTACATTCAGATGTAATTAGTGTTTGAAATTTTACTCACTTTTACTCAAATTTTACTCAAAACGGTCCAGATTGTTAAAGCTTATTCATAAAAATTTCGAATTTTTTAGTTAAAGATGTGTGTAAAGGACAACGTCTGTCGGGTCCTCTAGTATATATATATATATATATATATATATATATATATATATATATATATATATATATATACATAACGAAATAATAGTGATTTTTAAGTAGTTATGTCAGCAATACATTAGAGAAGGGAAAATCTCGTATGCAGTGGTGGAATATTCTTGTTTTGTTTTCTTTTTTTTTGTTCTCCTTCAACAGCTCGTCAGGGAGAGGAGATGGTGCTTGCGGAGTAGTGGTTAATGAGATTTAATTTAAAGCAGTGCTTCTCAATGTTTCAATATTTGTTTTCTGTGCACTGGTATCCATAAAATAATTTCGAAGTCTTTGCAAATGCTCTAAAAGGAGCTTGACAGAGTTTGCGAAGGATGTGTTTATTCATTTAGTTTCTCACCTCCCCCCGTTTCAATACATCACAGAAAGATAGTGCCTACATAGAAAACTGTGACATTGGGGATCAAATCACGTAACTTTTAATCAGCTGTCTTTTGGGATTAATTATAGATAAAATGAACTTATTATCAAAATAATTGTTAATTTTTGTATAAAATTTTATAAATGACAAGCCCATAGGGCCACCCGTAATTATTAAACTTGTTCCTAACTTAGTATTGTTAAATTAATTATGAAATTCATTGTGCAATACTGATACATTTATAAATTTATTATATTAGTGTAAATGTGTATTTATTCTTTTTTTATGTCAGAATGTATATTGTGTACTTATATCAGTGCTTCTCAAACTGTGGGGCGCGATAACCTTACGAGGGGGCGCGAGCATATCGAAAATAAAAGATTTAAAAAATAATTAGTTTACTGGAATGAATTAAAACAAAATACTTTCAGACATAATAAAAAATGCACTTTTACTCTGATATAATTTATAGGCGATATTAAGCCATCAAAAACAAAAACTTCTTCAATACCTAATTAGCTATCTTTGATCCTATAACCAAATAAAAAAACTTTTATTTGATTTGCTGTCATTCCGTGATGAGAGATTTTTTTATTACGCTTTTTTTTAACCTAACCTTTCAGAGAAAAACCAGATCCCGGACCCAGAATCGAAAAACTTTAGGAACATAAAAAATTCATCACTGTCACTATTTTTGAAATACTGCACATTACAGCTGTAATCTGTTTGACCTTCTAAATTATTGGTACGGTTAGTTATTACCCCTCTCTTACGTGTTCTCTGTTGCGCTTTTTTTCATGCAAAAGAGTTTTATGATATTTGGAAAACCACGGAGAGAGAACACACACACACACACGAAGGATTACTTGGCCAAGACATATTTTTAATGTTAATATACTTTTTACCCGGAAGTGGTCGCGTGGGACACACAGATTACGAAATCGTTAATTCTGGCAAAACTGTTTATTACCAAAGAAAAATTGAAAAGTCCTTGAAAGTAGGTAAGTAAACTTTCTCTTAGCTAAATTATTCACTGGAATCATGATTTGTATCGTGTACAATAAAATAATTATATAAAAAAAAGGATTGGGGTGACTCAATAACCCCGACCGTACCCAGTGCGCGCCTGCTCCCGGGTTAAAACATGTTGAAAGTATTTTCACTTTAAATATTAAAAATAATACAATTATTCTTCATCGATATTTTTATATTATTGATCATTATTTAACATCAGTGGCGCACACAAGGGGGGTCCGGAGCCCCAAAGCCCTTGATTTTTTTCCGTTTGATTATAATTCTAAGTTTATAGTACGCAAAATTTAGTTAAGTATTTGTTATTAATGATTAATTTTATTAGTCAATGCTAATTATTTATTCAAGAATTAGTTTTTTACTGTGTTTTGTTCCCGAAAATCGACAAAATCAAAAGGAACCTGATACAAGATTGGTGAACTTTCGACCCCGGACCCCCCCTTGAAAAATTCCTGTGTGCGCTACTGTTTAACATCAATTATAAATGCTAATTCTGTGAGGCTTAAAATTACAATTCGCTTAAAACTAATTATAATTTGAGCAACGGTTTTAAAAAAATCATTTTACGTTTTTGTAAACATTGTCGAGCACTTGGTTTTGCTTCCCTTACAATTCAGCTATTATATCAATAATGTTTTATTTTCTCATAAATGAACTCGAGAAAAGAGCGGGCACTTCAGCCGGTATATTTTTAATGTATCAGTGCTGCACAGAATATTTTATAACTAATTAATTAATACTAAATTAAGAACAAGTTGAATAAGTATTAATGACGTCCATGAGCTTGTCTTGAAAAGCAAAGTTTTTGTAAGGATTGCTTATGATTAGAAATTGACCCTCTGAGTTCTTTTTCTATATTTAGCAGATATCTATATTTTTGTCTTCTAAGCAGCTACCGCATTTTGTAATATGTTCAATTTAAAAAATTAGAGAAAGGAAAAATAACATAATAATTATCCTATTATTTTATTTATTTATTTATTTTGCTTAAAAGTAGTATACAAAATTTAATACTTATGTTACTAATTTGTATGACATAATTAAGATCGCCTATTGTAACTTTAGCGTCAAAGTGCATTATTATTGCATTCAGTACATTATTAATGTATAAGGGGGCGCGAAAAAATTGTGATCGAAAAGGGGGCGCCAGTATTGAAAGTTTGAGAAGCACTGACTTATATAGTAAATTAATAATATTTTTTAAAAAATATTTGTTTTCGTCTTTTTTAATATGCTTGCGCCCCTTGTAGATTTATCACGTCCCCTTGGGGGGCACACCCAACTGTTTGAGAAACGCTGATTTAAAGTTTTTAAGCAGATATTTAGTAATTGATAATTGTAATAATTAAGAGCTCTCTCAGGACCCTTAAATTGCAAATTTATCAATTTTTTTGAAAAAAGTATGTTATGGCCTCAACATTTTTTTTGAGCATTTTGATACCAGAATTATGTTGATAGTGTGAGAACTTCCGAAGTTATTGAGAAACAAGTAGGGGAAACATAAAACAAAAACCATATTTCTTTCTTCATTTTTTACTCAAAACAAAAAATTTAGTTTGCACGTAGAATTTCTCATAAACTGTTTATGATATCAATTTGAAATTTCATACATTTGTTCAAAATAAAACTCTTCATAGTTTATACATCAAAATACAAAAATAAAAAATGATAGCCATTTTTTATTTGAATTTGAATTTTTTCTTAAAATTTTAAAAATTTTATTATAATTGTATTTTATAAAAATTCTCTAAATTTCTTAAAATTAGTATAGCTTCAAAATTGAAGCAAAGTTTAAAAGTTTTAATAACAAATAAAGTTAATATCGATCAATTTTTGTACTTCAGAATCCGGCGTGGTGTAAAATACTGTTTTTCATATTTTTTGAAAAATGGTTTAATTTATATTTTTGTTTAAAACTTCTTAAATATATTCTCAAATTCTCTTAAAATTTGAGAAATATTATAAATATAGTATAGTAAAAATTTCAAGTTATTGTTTTGTTTATTGCTGAGTTATATTGGTTTGAAGAAGGATGTTTTCCGAGTGCCGCAGATCTGTTAAGATTCCTGAAACATCTTAAGGTGACTATCTGTCGATGAGGATTTAATTGAATTTTGATAGCGAGAAAATCAAAGTAAGTGAATTGAATTAATTGTGTTACAAGTTTTTAAAGTCTTCTCATATCTCGATTACCTCGTTAATTGTCTTCATTTGTATTAATTGAGGGCATCTCTTAGTTTTGATTGATCGAACTTGTGGTTTGTACGTAAATAAATTAACCCTCTAACTGGACACCTTCCTCCTGAAAAGTTATTCCGAAAGCGTTTAACTTTTATTTTGCGATTCCCTTCAAAAATGCAACAGACTTTTTTTTCCTTTCCGCTTTTAGAACTTGGGAGGTCGAACGGGGAAAATTTTACGACCCAGTTCGGTCGCTTTAAAAGTAAGAACCAACAGATCAATTGTTTACAGCTAGCTGTTAAGTTGCCTTGGACAATCTTCTTTGAAAGCGTAGATATCCTCTCTTGATCAATCCTCTTTGAAAAAGATACGGTGTTTCTTTCTCCTATATGTTCAGTCACAGTAAAAAATTAAAAACGAAATGAAAGGTAAAAAAAAAAAGAGGAAAAAAAAATGAAATAAATAGTATGTTAGAAGTTGAAAAATAATTATATTTTCTTCAAAGAAAATTTATTTTTCTGTCATTTTTTAAAAATTAATATATATATATATATATATATATATATATATATATATATATTTTGGTATTGCGATTTGAATCAGAAAAAAGCATCCTGTCTTCATTTTTTGAATATGAGAATAAGAAAACGCGCTCACTTTCCTGTTTTTTAAAAAAGTAACGAGGTAAAAAGAGCAAAGGCCCTATCTCATTTTTAAACAATAACACAATAAATAATACCTACAATGATTATATTTATGAAATAAAAAAACCGATCTTTCTCTATTCAGTTATACTTTTAATTTAAAATAGCATAAAAAAGGATTTCAATACTTTTAATTTATTTTAATTAAAATCATATAAAAGATATTTTTTATGTTAACTGAATATTTTTCGGAAAAATTTAAATTTTCCTTCCTAGTGTTCTCTTTTTCGAACTTCTTGTATTAAATAAAAATTCCTTTTCTACATCGGCATTTGTGAGGGACATAACACACATTCAGTCAATAATTTTTAATTTTAATGGGGGATATACTTCTTCAAATGCGCATGACAGTACTTCTAACCATTTTCTACTCAAGTTAAATTTCTTATCTTTCTGTTTCTTTTATTACAAGGAAAAATGTCACACATCGATAACTACATTTTCACACAATTCAGTCATTACAAATTCTATTGTGAGAAAAGTTCTCCCTAATTAATCTTGTCTTTTCAAAACAGTACACTTAAAACAATTTTCTTCAGTGAAGATTAACTGACAGTTCCACAATGTATTCATAACAAATTTTAAAAACAAATTTAACACTTTGGAAATGTATCCTGTATTAAATTTTCAGTATACACAAATATTTCCTGCTGTAGGAAGATATAGTAAGAGATGTGGTGTGCGGTTGTGAAAGAATGTTTTCGTACGTGTAGACTATTTTTTGAAAATTTAAATATCACTGAAGCTGATCATATAACTGCAAATGAGCCTTATTTTAATGTGTGCTGGTATCAAAGTAAAACCCGTTACAATATTAAACAGCCTATGGGTTTATATTCAATATCAAACTATTCGCAAAATGGTTTACAACTTCTAATCAAATTGTAAAGAAACTGAAATATAAATATATCTTACTGCAGTCAAAAATATTCATAATATGTAAGTATCCTATTGCTCTACTTATTTCTGTACATTTTTAAAACTGTAGCTGAATGCAATTTTTTATATTTATAAACGAGGCATAACAGCTCACACAGTCGTAAAAATGTCCTTATCATTTTTAAATATACTACTATAAAACGTATATGGATTGTAAGATCAGTTGTAAAAAATCCTAAAAGCTTTTAGAGGACATGTAATTTTGGACTGATCAAATTTTTAGTATAATACACACACACACACACACAAATATACATGTTATTAAGCAAATACATTTGAAAAATCAAACTTCCTTCTGAAATAAACGTAATTGAAAGAAAAATGTTTAATTGCAAATGAGTGGAAATACATGTTTATCTAAGGGGTATCCCCAAAGTGAGGTAATCCTCAAACTTTAGACTCAAACTCAGAAGCACAACAATCCATGAGGGCCAGGAACTACTGTGCCCATCATAATACGTGACCATTGAACGCTGAGGTGCATGAACAGATGTCCCGATTTGGTGGTCTGTCTGAAGAGAGAGACCTTCAGTGTTTAAGACCCGAAGCAAGCTTGGTACTCATTTATCGATCCAATGTAGCGGGGATGAAAGGCAGAGTCGACCTTGCGCAGCCCGTTAATAGAACCCCAGACCTGTGGTGTGGAAGCACTATACACTTTCACTCAATCTATTCTTTGAAAAATAAAATTTAATGTTAGAATCTTATATAAATCCCTAATGAATGAAGAAGTCCAAACTTTTTTTTTTCATGTAAACTGTTTAGATGGAAATGGTTAATTATGAACATTTCACAAGTTGCATAAATTAAAATTAACCGTTATAGTTAACATACATTTTTAAAGGGTACAAAGGTGTACTTCGGCTGCACGAATTAATTTTAAAAACGAATACGGTTACGAAAAAGTAGTACAAATCTATATAAAGTAGGGTTGGTTACCTTAGATATTGTCAAACACAACAATGTATTGGAAGCCAATTCCACAATTCGTTGTTATAAAAATGTATGGAAAATTACAAGATTTATTTTTGCATTTGAAATTTATATATATATATAATTTTTTCCTGGGAGCTTTAAAAGCTAGAGTGTCATTCATCAAAACCGCGGTTCTCTCTCTGTTTTTCCAGATCACCCCTGACTAAGCCGGCTCTGCCATAGTAAGTGAAAATGCCGTATTTTGTTTGTCAAGATCATTTTATAGCAGACTGCAATTTTCATGTATTTTAGATGGTCGTTTTATATTTTCTACATCAATATCTTAATGTCTGAATTTAAAATTACATAAAATTCTTGACATTCGCATCATTGACCATGATAATTTTTATTAGTATATGAATGTGTCATCAAACGATTACATGACTAATATTAACACACACACACACATTATTTTAACCATTTAATTGATTTCAAATATAACATAACGCACACAAGTTTTCTAAACTTTAAAATAAATATTTCGAAAACTACTTCAGATATACCCAAAATTTTTTATTCCTACGCTTTAGCTTCTCAGTTTTGCTTCTCTATGTAAGAATTATTGTAATTGTATATTCATCAATTTTTTTAGTATATTTTTTGCTCTTAGCATACGGTTTTCAACCGAATTCTATGAAATCTTCGAAATATATTAAATGAATGATTGAATATTAACGTCGCACTGTTCAGCTACACGAGGGATTTTGGCGACGGACCACGTAATTTTTAACCATGGTCAAGTGACGTGGACGACACCTAAACTGGCACCCCTCTCTCCTAACTACCCCACCACACCAACGGGAGGACGTTTCAGCTCTCGACAGATTTAACGTGCATCGCTGCCCTACACGGCGGGTCTTTAGTGGTACAGGACTCGAACTCGTGACAAAGCAAGCCACGTTCCGATACCTATACCACTCATACCGCGGCCGAAATATATTAAAAGACACCAAAGAAGCTATATAATAAAATTTGAAATTTTTATTATACTCAAACAATTGCTAAAACTTATGGTAAATAATTTTTAACTGCGCGATGCATTTTCTTTTCTAAATTTCAAATGGAATTTCTAACATAAAATTTCTAGCTTTATAAGGTCGAGATTTTAAAACATATCCAGATTTTAATTACTTATTCAGTTAGCCTTTAAAAAAAGATAAATGTTGAGGTATTTTGTATAAATAGGTATTTTTGAACAATATATAATTCGAATGTTTTTCAATAGCTCAATTTAAAATTGATTTTATGTTTATTTATATGCATATAAATGTCTACTGTAAATGTTTCCGTATATTTTTGATTACCATTTATTCAAACATTCCAGTTATAAAAAAAAATGTGTGAAAATCTTCATTCATGTTGTCTTTGATGTAAACTGAAGTTCAAGCACTTAAAATACAAATATAATTCGGTGTATTTTAACAATATATAACCAGGCACTGTACTTAAACTTACCCGAACACTTAGGCTTTGAAATCTAAAAAAAAACTAATAAATCTTAATTAGTTTTTTTTTTCGCTATTATTTTTATCAAAGTGTAAGAAAATGTTTCAAATGATTTGATGAAGTTTAAATTTATTCATTTTTAGTGGTTGGAAAATTGAAAAGTTTCCAAATTTTAAAGAGTTTGATGTTTTATTAGTTTTTTCGGTATCTTATAATAAAATAATCATGTTTCATAAACTGAAAGCTTTGAATAAGAAAAATTAAGCGAAAGAATATACTTAAAAAAAAAGATAATTTGTCTAACTATATAAAATAGCAGATTGCCCTGACACGCCCCAACTTGTTACAGTTTCAAATTAATATGAAACCAAAATGGAATTGTAACATATTTTACTTATGCGTTGGGACTTTTGGAAACTTTTAAAATACAAGCTAGCAAACACTTCTTGGGTTGTAAAGAAATTTCTCACCGATTTTTTACGATTGGGGGGCGGTCAAAACACGGGGTTCCTGCGAGCCATAAAACTTCTGCTGTGTTGCTTCCTCTGTCCCTCATTATCTTTCGAGATGTTAAATCTTAAAAGGGGGAAAGGATTTCAGAAAAGTGTGGCTAATCCGCTTTTGAAAACGTTACTTGAAGGCAGAAAAATCCGTGCAGTCCATTTTCGAAGCCTCTCTAGTAGGGCGGAAAAATCCGTTCTGTCAATTGGAGGGTTAAGTGATCGTGAATATGGCTAGTCTTCCTTCCCTTTTTTAAACACCTTCAGGCATGGAGACGAGATTTTTACACCGTAAACAGAGTATATGCTGCAAGATGTGGCTGCAATTTGTTGAATTTGCATATATGAACCATCTCGCAAATAAGGCATGTTGCGAAAATAAATTTAATGTTTTATTAAGAACTGTAAAAACGGATTGCAATTTTAAACTACTGTCAAGTGAAAAGGACCAAAACTTAGCTGGTACTCTCTCTCTACCGTCCACACTATATCAATTGAAGTTCTTTGAAAGTTGGCAGATTTGACGTTCATAAGGCCCTCTATATGGCGGTGTTTCAGTGGCATCAAAGTTAAAATTCATGACTCACCGGGCACGAGTTTGTTACTACGGTCTTTAGGCGTCCATGACCAGCACGTTTTCAGATCATTTCCGTTCTGTTTAAGACGTGCACAACTTGAACATATTGGAAATGAAACACAGTTTTGCAAAAAAACTATGAGACCAATTTTATTTTACTTGGCTCCAACCATCGATATCCAATTACTACTAAAATGCTTCACACACGCAGTATGTTAATCCACTTTTCCCATAAATGAACTCCAAACATTTTGCTAATTTGATTATTCTTTTTTGAGATATATCGTGTATTTGGATTAAATATGAATACATCTCTGCTAGTTGTTTAGGGAACCAATGAATTGACTTTTTATCATTTTGGCACCTAAGCCTCTTCAAGCACGGTAGGTTCCCAAGTAGGAGCACTATTATATTCGTGCGCCATCTAGAGATGGCTCCCGCTACCAGAGTTTTGAATTCAAGCTCCTCGCAAATGCTAAATATTGTCGTGATTTAATTTTGCAGAAATTACCAAATCTAAATTAATACACAAGTAACATTGTACGTGCCACATAATCATAAGACACGTGTGCCTACGATGTTCGCATTCATAAAAATCTATCGAATCCCCCCGGCAATGCACCTAATTAAGAGGTAGCGACGCTTCCTCTAAGCCACCGAACTGACATTTCTGTGCATATAGGATCTGATGATAGTACCGTAACTGCCACCTCCTGCAGATAAATGGCTCTAAGCCATTTGGTATCGAACTATACTAGAATGATACAAATCATCCCATGCTGCTTCAAGTGAATTCAACCATTGAAGTTTTATATATGAAGAATCGTAGAAGCCCATCCTCCTTAACATTCCCTAACCATATGTTTCACAATAGCTGAAATATCTAAGTAATGCATTGACCAGACTAGCAGTTGAATGCCCTCTGTGTAGAAATAGGTCAAGACATGACTGCTGACACGTGTCATCTTGTTTAAATACTGTATCTCTGAAGCCTCATTTATAATATACATCCAACAGCAACAAAATCTGAAAAATGTAACGTTAACTGTTCAGTTATTGACGATAATAGCTCGAAGTATTTGTATCGTGTGTCCAACGGCTGTCTGAACAATTACACCAGACGCTAGGTCCTATGGCGATAAAGAATATAAACAGGTCACTTCCATTCTTCTCATTGCCCAGGACATGGATCTTTCCGTCATTCTACAGCACGCAACACCTTAATTATTACAAACTTTTAACTAACTTGCATTGTGAAATGTTCGGGTGGAGAATCTTACATCTCAATTTTGAAGCAGATGTCTTCAACCGATTGAGCTGAAATTGTGTATACACGCTTAGTTTGGATGACAATACATTTTTTTCCGATTTATATTCTGGTATAGCTAGATATTAATTAAAGTAATTTGTTCGGGTGGAATCTTGCAACTCAATTTTGAAGCAGATGTATTCAACCGATTGAGCTGAATTTTTGTATACACGCTTAGTTTGGATCACAATACATGTTTTGCCGATTTATATTCCGATATCAACCTAATTACTGTAACGATCTTGTTGAGGTATTACGGTGAGCATGTTTACTAGACAACAGGTGTCGAGCGGGACCGTAGCTCAGATGGTAGAGCGGTCGCTTAGAATAAGAAATGTACGGGGATCGTTACCTCGCGACTCCAATTATTATTTTTTCTTGTAAAATATACTTGAAATTCGTTTGATATGTACAACAAAATATTTTACAATACCTCCACTTTGTATACTTACAAAGTATGCTATATTATTACAAGCTTTTTAATTAACTTGCACTGCAAAATGATCGGGTGGAATTTTGAATCTCGATTTTGAAGCAGACGTCTTCAACAGATTGAGCTGAAATTGTGTATACACGTTTAGTTTGGGAGACAATACATTTTTTTCTGATTTATATTCCAGTATAGTATTTAGTTAAAAATATTAATTAAAGTAGTTTGTTCGGGTGGAATCTTGCAACTCAATTTTGAAGCTGATGTCTCTAACCAATTGTGATGAAATTTTGTATAACCGATTAGTTTGGATGACGATGCCTGTTTTGACCATTTAAAACCGATATTGCATTTAGTTAAAAAAATTAATTAAGTAATTTATTCTTGTGTAATCTTGCAACTCAATTTTGAAGCTGATGTTATCAACCGATTGGGCTGAAACTTTGTATTCACGTTTTTCTTTTTGGATGGCAATGCATGTTTGCGCCATTTATAATCCGATATAGAATAGTTAAAAATATATTAAAGTAATTTGTTCGGATGGAATCTTGCAAATCAATTTTGTAGCTGATGTCTTCAACCGATTGAGCGGTTTTGAGTTTTAATATAGTATTATAGTAAAAGAGAGAGAGAGAGAGAGAGAGCAAAAAGAAAAAAAAAGTTTTAATATTTTTTTTCATTAATTTTGCTTTGCCCAATGTTGTTTTGGTCTTACAGCGTTTATCCCTCCCCCCATCACTCTCTTGTTGCGGCCCAAATATAATATCTAGAACATAAACGTGGCCTGGCGGAAAAAAGACTGAGCTAGCCTGTTCAAAATAAACCGGAAGATGACCTTGCAACAACGATGCGTTTAATGAGATGAACAGACTGAGAAACTTGTACAGTGATAACTAAAAAGTAAAAATAAATTTAAAGTAAAAAAAAAACTTTTTAAAAACAAGCTTTTATTTAAATGGTCTAAAAATAATAAAATAAACTTTTCTTTTAAAACTTTTTTGCTATCAACTTATATCGTCATTACACAATTTATAATATAAAAGCTTGTCGTGAGATTTACCTGTGCAGATAAACAAGCAAATTAAGGAACTTGATCTGATTAATTTTAATTTTTTAAATTTTCAAAATAAGTAAATACGAGTACTTAAATCTTGCGACAAGCTTTTATATTATAAATTGTGTAATGACGTTATAAGTTGATAGCGAAAAAGTTTTTAAAGAAAACTTTATTTTATTCTTTTTAGAGCATTTAAATAAAAGCTTGTTTTTAAAAAGTTTTTTTTTTTTTTAAATCTATTCATTTTTAAAAACGACCTGGTGCTATTCTATTGTTCCATTTTGTTCTTAGAACACCACTATCATTGCCCTTCTGTATGTTGTAGAATACCAAAATTCGAAGTAATGATCTTCTTCCAAACAAGTTAGTGCTTCTCCAAAATTGGGCACATTGGTTTGCGTAGATGTCTGTTAAGTTATCAATAAGCTCCCTTCGTTACTTAAGGCCCATTAATTGGCTGTAAGATGTTGTTCTATCAGACCATCTTGACAAAACATATATCCTATCAGGCTTAAGTGGCATGAAGCTCTTGAGATCATGCGCAGGTTTTCTCAATATCAAACCGTTGACTCTATAATCTCATGGCAATCGTAGGATTCCATCCAATGCGTGTAGCAATACAATGGATCAATAGACCGATTTTTTGCAATAGTTAGTCAATAGCTAATGTATAAATTTTTTATTTGAAGATATTTGTCTAATAATTAAATCTGAAAAAAACGTGTCTATTTTAGACATGTCTATTTTTTATTTTTAATTTGCAATTATTTAATTCTTCATAACAAAATATCTTTCTGAATCCCCGTATTCTTTCGACTTAAGAGGTGAAGTGTGTTAAAAAATTTGTAGATTAATTATATTCCTTCAGTGTTTGTAATAATGCAGCTGACAAATATATTTTTAAAAAACTAAAAGTGTTCGATAGCCTCATAACACTTCAACTGAAAATTTCTTCCAATAGTTATAAAAATTTGGCATGTGTATAACAATACTTTTCTTCTTCCAGAAGAAAGGAAGATAAATTATTATTCAATTTAAAAGAAAATCGTTTCTGTAGAAAATCTAATCTAGAGTGGAATATTTCAAGAGAAAAGTTCTTTTTCGCCGCCGTCCTTTTTATGTTTAGCCAATGATTGGTCTGGTCTTTAATTCCTAGTGGGCGACGCTTCGTCTAGAGGATGCATGGAATACAGAAGCGAGGAAAATGATGCTATTTCTCATGCTGCCTGTTGGAGAATAGGGAACAATATTCGGATAATTTAAGTACTTTTGTAAATATAGCTATAAGTTTGCAATATATATATATTTGAAAATGAAACTTCTTAATGGTCTTTAGATAGAGATTTTTCCCCAAATGTGTTGTTAAAGGTTAAAATGTAATTATACGGTTCAATTATAATGCAAAACATAACATCACAGGAAATCAATTATTGCAGGGTTAAGGTATCCCACTACTTGCAAAAACTTTTTTTAAGCAAAAATATGGAGATTTTGTTGTGTTTTTAAATGTATTTAGTACATTCGAAGAAAACATGCGCTAAAATTAAGAAGAGAAAATAAATTATAATAACCAAAATGTGAAAAAAAATGGTAAAAACTTACAAAAATTTATATAAAAGAGGCCCCTGAACAAAAATATTTATGAACAAATTGTCAATTTTTCAATTTTGATGTCTTGCTTTACTATTCATTTTTTAAATGACCTTCATGATATTTTAATTTGTACAAAAACTATGGACCCTCTCATCTTAGTTATGATATGAAATTGCTTAAAAAATAGGGATTATATTAACATAAGGGACAGGAAATTCTGTAATAAAACAGTGATTGTACAATCTGAAAGTTAAAACACTTCTACTATTAAACAGAACATACACAAAAATTTCATTTCATTATATTCAATATGTTTTCAGCAATCATTATCCCCGTTTGAGCATTTTCAAAATACACATATACGTAGGTTGTTCAATAAGTAATAATAATAATTTTACTGCCTCGAAACCACTCATCGGAATATTAATTACTGTGGCATAAGAAAAGTTTGTGGTAGGTATTAACAAAAGCTACTGATAAATGGCGTGTGCAGACTCATGTTCTTGAGTATCCCGTGCTCGAACTGAAGCGTGTTTGCGAGTGCCTACGAGACGCGGCCGGTTGTCGAAATGAAAGCAAAAATCTACAAAAATCAGCATCGGAGACCTTTGATATGATACGATATAATTAAAGACTGAAACAAGAAGGCGACAATATCTTAAAACGCGCTTCGTCACAGCAGTCAAAGCTTGGTTGTATCACTTATCCAAACATAAACGACGAAGCAGTGAATGGAAACATCCATCTTCAACTACTCCCAAGAAAGCAAAAACTGTGAAATTGGCTGCTAAGGTATGATCACATTTTTTTTTTTGATTAGGAAGGAATTGTATAACAACACGCTTTCGAACCCGGTCCTACCGTAAATGTATCGTACTACACGAATGTTCTACGACAAATGATACAGCACGTTAAAATTAAACGTGCATTGCTCCAAAATGGCTTCTTATTGTACCGTAACAGTGCCCGACTACATATTGCTCGTTGCAAACTGGATGTCTCGCAGATGAACAACATAGAGATTTTACCACACCCTCCATAGAGTTCTGATAAAAACTCCATGTGTTTTCTGGCTGTTTCCTTAATTTAAGAAACCAATACGAGGCAAATATTTTGAAAGCAACAAATCATGTGTAAAGGCTGCGGAGGCGATTTTGATGAAGCTCCCACAAAACTGACTTTTAGATGTTTTTAACAAGTGGACAGAACTTTGGGATAAATGTATTACGTCCAGCGGAAGTTATTTTTGAAAAAAATACCATGGAAATGATGACGATTAAAGATATTCTTTTTTTTTGTTTATAGTTTTAGTTTTATTACTTATTGACAGCACTCGTATATTGTGAGAAAAACGTATTTATAAGTAGTGGCATCTTTTTTTTACTAAAACACTTGTAGTTTTTATATTATTGAATCGAAAATAATAAACTTGGTATTTTTAAAAGCTAATAAGAGGGCCTACAAACAAAAGTCATTAAAAATTTGTTGACTTTTGGCAAAATTTACGATTTTAGGGTAGTTGGACACCTTAAATGCAGTGTTTCTCAAAGTGTGGGGAGCGACCCCCTGGGGGCGCGATGACCCTACAAGGGAGGCGCGAGCGTATCGAAAATTTAAAGATTTTTTTTTTTTTTTTTAAAAAATAACCGGAAAGAGAAGTAAAACAAAATGCTTTCTTCCATAATAAAAAAAATACACACAACAACACTGACATAATTTATGTTTATTATCTGGCTTTTTTCCGTCATCAAATAGCTATCTTTGATCCCAAAACCAAATTAAAGAAAAAAAAACATTTTGTTTTATATGCTGTATTTCCTCAATGAGAGATTTTTTATTACGTTTTAACATAAAATATTACTCGTTAAAAGAAAAACGAAACCCAGACCCTGAGAAAATTCTAAGAAGATAAACAATTCACCACTGTAATTATTATTGAAATACTGTACATTAGTTGTAGAAAAAGAAAAGGAAGTCATGATTCACTTTTCAGCCAGGCTGAATAGTACGTTTGCTAATCATTTGATTGACCTTCAATCTTATGGTATGGTTATTATCAATATTAGAGAGAGTTCCCTCCCATCTTTTATGCGTTTGCTTTTCGCTTAGTTAAATTGTAAATAATTTAGTTTTGCGATATTTGGAAAAGAATTGATTGGTTTAAAATTTCTGTAGAATAATTGAAAAGTGTCTGATTTGCGTCCTTTATTATGGTCTTGTACTTTTGAATCATTTTAGTTCAGTTTTATTGGATTTTTTCTCAAATCATCAAAGAATTGAATAGTCCTTGAAAGAAGGTAAGTATACTTTCTATAAATTAAAATATTCACTAGAATTCCGATTTGTATCGTGTACAGTAAAAATAATTCTAAACAAATGATTGGGGTGACTGAGTCCCCCGCACTACCATTAATGTTAATATCGAGTACGCGCCTGCTCCCGGGTTAAAACACTTTGAAGTCTTCTCGCTTTAAATGTTAAAAGTAACACAATTATTCTTCATCGGAATTTTATATTCTTTTTCATAATTTAACATTAATTCTAAATGCTAATTGTGTGAGGTTTAAAATTACAGTTCTTTTAAACAGTTATTTACAATTATAGCATTTATCTAAAAAAATCATTTTACATTTTTGTATACAATGTCGTGCACACAGTTTTACTCTCCTTACAGTTCAGCTATTATATCAAGAATAATGTTTTATTTTTTAAAAAAATGAACTCGTGCGAAGAGTCGGTGTTTCAGCCAGTATACGTTTGATGTATCAGTACTGAAGAAAGTATTTTATAAATAATTTCTTATTACTGAATTTGGCCGCGGTAGCCGAGTGGTATAGGTATCGGATCGTGGCTTGCCTTGTCACGAGTTCGAGCCCAGTACCACTAAAGACCAGCCGTGTGGTCAGCGATGCACGTTAAATCTGTTGAGAGTTGAAACGTTTTCGCTTTGGTGTGGTGTGGTAGTTAGGAGAGAGGGGTGCCAGCTCAGGTGTCATCCACGTCACTTCACCATGGTTCAAAGTACGTGGTCCGTTGTCAAAAGCCCTCGTGCAACTGAACATTGCGACGTTAATATTCAATCAATCAATCTTATTACTAAATTAAGAACAAGTTTAATACTTATTAGGGACTTCCACGGGCTTGTCTTGTAGAGGAAAGTTTTTCAAAGGAAGGTTTAATATCAGAAATTGACACTTAAAGAGTTATTTTCTATATTTAGCTGAGATCTATATTTTGTCTTCAAGGCATCCACTGCAGAAAATCCGGTTTGACAAAGGTAGGATGTTGAAAATGGTAATAGTATACGAAATGCTTTTGTTTTCAGTACATATAATTCCTCATCCACCTCTACCCCAAATTCAAAGAGCGATTTATTACAAAATTGCCTTTTAATTTTTCACTGGATGTGAAATCTATGAAGATTTCCTCTTCGGAAGTTGAGAGCCCTTCTGGAGTATCTTGAAATAGATCCCTAATTCACTCGTAACTTGCTACCAAGCTGTCCTCATTCAGAAAATACTTTTTAAAATTCTTTGCCTACATAGCTAAATGATTTTACATGTTTTAAAAACAACTTTCACATGTTGTTCTACAGATTTGTAAGTTTTAACACATATCAAACTGGGGCTTTTTTTCCATCATTTACTTCAGTAGTGGTAAATCTAAAATGTAAGTATTTTTGAGAAGATCAACTTGATTTAATTTTCGGAACCATGCTCGTTCGTCTGTGTACTTGTTGATTCTTTATTACGGTCGAATGTTTGCTTACGACTTAAAAATGTATGTATGATATTGTTTTAATCTACTGCCGTAAATACTTAATTACCGTGAATTACAATTAACGTGGAAATTAAAAAAAAGGAACATTCAAGCTTGATTCGGAAGCTATAGGAGTATCGAGTCGACCAAAACTGACTGGAATTGTACGAGGAAAAGCATTTTTACATGTTTTGCGCAGACGTCCGATAGGTTGCCTAGACTCACGCAAACGTACCCTATAATGCCAGATGTGATGAATATGATAGAGAGCGACATTGACTAGACTATTTTTCTAATGACATTTGTACTTTGAGAAATGAATATGCTGAAGGAAATAAATCTTTAATTAAATACATCCTTTTGCGATCTGTTCCAATTTAAAAATTAGAGAAAGAAAAATAACATAATTCTAAGTAATATATATTTTAAGTAATTTTCTTAAAATATATATATATATTACTTAAAAGTTACATATACACAAAATTTAATATACTTATCGTATTAATTTGTACGGTTTATAATTAAGATCGTATTGTAACTTTAGCGTCTCTTTCTCAAAGTGCATTTTTATTGCAGTAAATACATTATTGTTGTACAGGGGGCGACAAAAATTATGATTGAAAATTGGGTCGCCAGTATTGAAAGTTTGAGAAAAACTGATTTAGTGCATTATTAATGTATAAGGGGGCGATAAAATTGTGATTGAAAAGGGGGCGCCAGTATTGAAAGTTTGAGAAACATTGCCTTAAATGTCAACATATTTTTCTTTTAGTGAATACTAAGAATAATCGAATTTACTTTTTGAAAATAATTTTATTTTAACATTACAAGTGATGTTTTTTAATCATTGAGCATTTTAGTTCAAAACTGATTAAACAGAAATAAAAGTTTTTCTAAATAAAAAAAAATATTGAAACGAATAATAAAGCATGCTTGAATGCAATTTTAATCTATATTTTCTGATCTAAAATTAATTAAATATTGGCAATCAATCGAAAAAAAGTGTTTAATTAAAATAAGATGCATATTTTTATCGGGTAATTAACATGTTTCTCTACATTTCTTTTTTAAATTCACTTTCTTCCTTTTTCTAGAAATATTAATTATATTTAGTCTTTTTCACAACATAATTATATATTGCGTTAAATTAGTTTAATATCAGATGCACAAAATATCTTTAAGGA
Organism: Trichonephila clavipes; assembly: GCA_019973935.1. NCBI lineage: Eukaryota > Metazoa > Arthropoda > Arachnida > Araneae > Nephilidae > Trichonephila > Trichonephila clavipes. Next base: position 1,087,117 of record BMAU01021332.1, on the reverse strand, counting down.
TATTTTTAGTGAAATTTTATTCTTAGATTATTGAGAAGTTTTATAAGAAATCTGTAATTTTAGGATATGTTTAAATTTTTGATTATTTTTATTAATTTTATAGTTTTGATTTTAATTTAAACTTATATTTATATTATACAGGTTTGTATAACTCTAAATCTTTTATAACTGAAACGAAAGTACATTCCAATAAATAAATAGAGAAAATCTCAGAGAAAGAAAAATAAGAAGGATAAAGTATGTTTTAAGCGAGTCTCATTTATTGAAATTCCAATGCTAACACTAGACTAGAATATAAGATAAAATCAGAGATACACAGCAATCGGCATGAATGAAGAGCTCCAGCGCATAAAAACTGGATTTCGATTCTGATACCCTACATCGGCTGTAGCAATGTCTCGCGAAAAATTTTTTTCACACTTCCAGGAGATGTCAGATTTTGAAAGATATCCTTGGATCGAATTTAAAGAGTCTGATAAGTAGATTTGAATAAGCCTTCAACGTGTGTTTGGTTTGAATTGATGCGGCGATTAGAAGATAGGCATGAGTGGTTCAACAACAGCAGTGGTCGACCGAGGGCATCAACAGAGTGGGAACAAAAATCATCGGACACATCGTTATCAACTATGTACCGTGTGGTCATCTCAAGTGTGACCAATATGACCCTCAACTGATGGCTGAGAGAGAATAATTTATGACCGCTGACCGTTACTCCACTTATCTTTCTCGCCTCAACACCGTCAATTATGATTGTATGGTAGCCAGGCTTCATCAACGTGGAACTGAACTGACTGGGACGTATAGTCTTTAGTGACAATACCCGTTTCCAACTGTGCCCTGACAATGAAAAAGACGTATCTGGGGACGCCAAGGGCAACGGGGTGGGGACTACCACGCACCCCAATTGCCCAAAACAATGATTTGAGGCACACATGTATGTATGTGTGGGCGCAAACGTATAATAATAGAGTTAAATAATTATCGTCTTGCGCATTTTTACCGTAAGTTGTTTTCAATATCCCAAAACATTTACTAAATAAAACTAAATATGTATATTAGACCTCGAGACGCTCTTTTAATTCAATTCAGATGCCAGATTGATAATAAATCTTTACAATGTTTTTTACAAACTATGTCTGATTTTTTTTTTTTTTTTTTTTTACTTTTAAAAATGTTATTACATCTAGGAATATTTAAGAAAATTCAAAATAATTTATATTGCACATTTCCTGTTTTTATTTATTTTGTAAAATATATTTTGAGCTATATATATATTGGCGTTCACATTCTATTACTAAATTTGATTATCACGTAATTTAAATTTATATTTTTATAACTCATCTACTATTTATAATATTTTTTCTAGGTTTTCTAAAATAGAATGCAAGAAAAGTTTCAAATTGAGCGATGAATACTTAACAAAGTATGCAAAATACTTCTTTATTTTATGTCGAATATAAAAATATTAAAAAAAAAAACTTACTTAAGATTTTTCTTGAGCACTCTTCTTTTTATGCGGCATATGAATTTGAACAACTTCGACGCCACTGTAATGTTTTCTGTCAATGTATATTCAAAAACTTCAAGCCGCTATGTGTTCATTGGTTGTAAACAGTCTCTTCACAATGCACGTTCAATTGTTTTCTCTCAACGCATTTGATTGAAGATGAAACTTTCAATGACAGTAACATTATTAATATTTAGGTAGATTATGAAGGCTGGCAAGAAGACCCGGATTATTTAAGAGCAGATAAAATAAAGGGAGTTTTTTTAGAGGTGTAGAACTTTAAATTGCAATAAAATAACGATGCATTATTTAATTGACATGATTTTTTTTATATTCGAAAGATAATCTTGTGGCATTACATTTTAAGTATGATTTCTGGCATAGGACTGCCACGGCTGGCTCGGATGTAGTCCAATCTGGACGTCCAATTTTCGATGACTTTTTCCAACATTTGTGGCCGTATATCGGCAAAAACACGGCGAATGTTGTCTTCCAAATGGTCAAGCGTGTGTGGCTTATCCGCATATACCAATGACTTTACATAGCCCCACAGAAAATAGTCTAGAGGTGTTAAATCACAAGATCTTGGAGGCCAATTCACAGGCCCAAAACGTGAAATTAGGTGGTCACCAAACGTGTCTTTCAATAAATCGATTGTGGCACGAGCTGTGGGACAGGTTGCGCCGTCTTGTTGGAACTACAGCTCCAGGACATCATGATTGTTCAATTCAGGAATGAAAAAGTTAGTAATCATGGCTCTATACTGATCACCATTGACTGTAACGTTGTGGCCTTCATCGTTTTTGAAGAAGGATTCCACCAGCCCATAAAGCGCACCAAACAGTCAGTTTTTTTTATGTAACGGTGTTTCGATATACACTTGTGGATTAGCTTCACTCCAAATGCGGCGGTTTTGTTTGTTGACGTAACCATTCAACCAGAAGTGCGCTTCATCGCTAAACAAAATTCGCTTATGAAGTCATCGAAAATTGGACGTCCAGATTGGACTACATCCGAGCCAGCCGTGGCAGTCATATGCCAGAAATCATATTTAAAATGTAATGCCACAAGATTATCTTACGAATAAAAAGAAATTCATGTCAATCGAATAATACATCTTTGTCTTATTGCAATTAAAATTCTATAACTCTAAAAAAACACCCTTTATATGCTGGAATTCAGTTTTCCAACCAAGTAGAAAAACATTACCTTAGAATAGGTACCAATTCCGAAAGGAATTTGGAATTCCAAAAAGAGCTTCGATCATACCTATCTGGTTATCTTGACGTTCAAAAGCAGCTTATCAACGGACTGTCATCTCAAAAACGTTTCACTTACCTGACTGTGCTAAAAATAAATCAATTGAATTTGTATCTTCAAGTGATGAAAGTGATTTTCAACTAATTCATCACAGGAAGATGCCTGATTTGGATTACGATGGGTAGCAGTGAATTATGTGTGAGCATTTTAAAAATTCCTGCGTGTATACAATGAGAAATTAAATTTTTTAAAAATGTTTCCATGTGGAATTTAATTTTTTATTTTGTTTGGAAGAACTTATAATTTGCGTAAATAAATGACATACTTTTTAAAAGCGACTTTTTATCATACATGCGGTACCTCTCCACCGCTTTAGAAATATTTTCTGTAAAATATCGACAAAATTACTTATATGCGACAAAGTTATTACTTATTTTTTATGCGATCTCTACCTACCGTACAAAAGGAGGTTTTATTGCACTTGGCTGTAGTAATTCATACAAAGTTATAATACAAGGAAGTTATTAACTCTTTGTGAATAATTTAACTTCATTTATTAAAAAAATTCACATTCTGGATTAAAATATTTATTAAAATATCTCTGTGTGGAAAGTAGAATACATATAACATAACTTTATTTATTAATTTCCTAATAAAAAATTACATATAATATGCATTCCTTTAGAGCCATTGAAACTTTAAGATTTATATAATAAAAATTATTGATTTAATTTAAGTCTAAATGAAGTGCATTATTATGTATAATAATTTAATCACTTTTTCAAAATTATTTTTCATCTTTAGGTTTATATTTAACAATCTGATGTTATAATGTAGTAATTGAACGGTGATAATTATAATTTTGATTAATATATGTGGTTCATATATTAACTGAAATAAATAAGAAAAAATAAAAATACATTCTGTTAAGATAATAAAAAATATTTTTGTAATACGTATATATTAAGAAATCATTGAATATGTAAGCAAAATAACATTAAATACTATTTAGGGAAAAATCATCATTAAATTCCGCCCCCCTACACTTCTAATGAGTCTTCAACTATTAACGATTTTTCACTGCGTTTCTAATTATTTGACAAAATTTTGACCCTAATATAGTATTTAAGTTAATAAAAATTGTACAGTTAAATAGTTAAAAACAATAATGTATATCTGTGTTTTCCCCCTTATTAATACGATGTCAAAATATAAAGAATGTACTATCCTATTAAATTTCCGACTCCTGACGAGGTTTGTGTGAGTAAAAATGGTATTATATTTTTCCATAATGTAATACTAAATTTCTCTTTCCGACTAACAGCCCTAGATTTCAGATTTAATTAAATGTCTAGACATATGGCCCAAAGGTATCGCATTCAAATAAAGGAAAAAATTCTCAAAATATTGCTTAAGGCACAGCTGTGAGTGTTCGAATTTTTGAATATTTGTAAGGGAGGGGATGTACGTATAGCTGCAATCCCCCATTTTTTCTCTTTTCACATTTATTTAACAAATTCCACAGCAAATTCAAAAATGTAAACCAATTGGTTTCATATACATATATTTAAGCATAATATTTTGCTTAAATATTTGTTAAAATTTTATATATACCGAGTGGTCGTGCTTAAAGTATCCAAAAGTAATGGATTATTATTACGGGACTGACATTCATAATGCTATAAACTGAACATCCATAGATTGGAAAACATTTTTTTAGATTTTTTGGTTCTAGTCCGGTCGGCCGCATGTTCGCGCATTATTCGGCAATCACAAACGATAAATTTATTACACTGACTTCATTAGTAAAGAAATGGACGTCACAGCAAAAGGAGCAGTGCGTACTTGGATTATCGGAATTTAAATCAGTTACGCGTGTACAACTACGTGTTCTAACATAATTAAATGTCGTTACTGGCTTGTGTAATAGACTTACCAGGACTCCTACAAAATGAATTCCGCACGCAATTAACAGTATCTTCTATCACGAAAACTTAAGGGTAAATTGCCAGTTTTCGATATCAAATTTCCCTTCTCTTTTAAAGTTCTGCCCCATTGGCGGATAGATTTTGCTGTCGGAGAGTACGATATTTCATTATCTTCGAACATGTCGTTGTGCATGCGTGACGAATTTAAATTATTTTAACCAAAGTACGCATCGCATCTTTTACTGTGTATATACATAACTCTACAACAGTGATTCTCAACTTTTTTTGTTGCGGCACATATTTAACGATTTCAAAATTTGGCGGCACACAAAGAAAAAGATAAAAATTATTTACTTACTGCAACACACTGCATAAATAGTTTATGACAAAAATTTTAAGTATACGAAATAAACTAATATATACTACAATAATAACTAAACGTTTATTAAGGGATTAATTACAAGCTAATAATAAAAATATTTTTAATGCGAAATTTGAGCTTGATGTTTTTTGATAATTTCATTTATATTTGGTCGTAAAAATGACAATGCTACTCTCATATCGTATTCTACATTTAACAATCTTGATTTTTTTTTAGTTTTAATGTTGGCTAATGCTGAAAATCCGAATTCACACAAATAAGATGTGGAAAATTGTAATAATATGTTTAAAGCTTTTTTGGCTATCATTGGATAATCGCATCTGATGTTAATCCAAAATGAATTAATTGATTCTTCTGAATGTTTTAAAATTAAATCTCGATTATTGGAAAGCAAAAAATGAGAGTTCTTCCTCTTCATTCAAAGTTAAGTCAAATACAGAAGTATACGTTATGAGAAATGGATTACGAACCCAATCAAATTTCTTAATATCTAATTTTGGGAAAAAATGAATAATTATCTCCCCTAATGTTGTCAAATGCTCAACAACAATTAATTTAATAGTTTTATAACTGTCTTTAGGGACTGACTCAAACTTTTCTAAATAGCCTTCCTGAGCTTTATTTTTCCATCAAGTTATTTGTTTTTTGAATCCCACCAGCTTATCGGTTGAGTTTAAAATATTTTCATTAGGCCCTTGCATACTTCAATTGATGTTGTTAAAAATAACAAAAATGTCTGATAAGTAAGCCAGTTTAGTACACCATATTTTATCTTCCAACAAATGAACAAATTCATAATTTTTATTTTGTTTAAAAATATTTTAATTTCGTCTTTTAATTTCAGCACACGAGATATAACTTTTCCTCTGGACAACCATCTTACTTCTGTATGGAGTAACAAGGATTCGTACTTGGCTTCCATAACTTGGCATAATTTACTAAATAATCTACTTTTTAATGGTCTTGATTTGATATAATTAACCATTTTAACACATTGTTCCAGAACTATTTTCAAATCTGATGGCAAAAATTTGTAACAAGTGCTTCTCGATGCAAAAAACAATGGGTAACTAATATATCCTCATTCAGTTCTTTAACATGTGCTACAAATCCTTTTAGATGTCAAGTCATAGCTGGAGCACCATCTGTGCAAATCCCAATACATGACTTCCAAGAAACTTTAATTTCTTCTAAATATGAACTAATTACTTGAAAAATATGTTTACCAGTTGTAAAATCAGGTAACTCCCGACAACATAAAAATTGATTAATTATATCATTTTCGTGAATATATATATATATATATATATATATATATATATATATATATATATATATATATATATATATATATATATATATAAATCTAACGAATGCAATTAATTGAGCATTTCCTATAATATATGTTGTTTCTTCGACTTGTAGAGCAAAATTCGAATTTGAAAGAGTTTTTGCAGTATTTTGCTCAATATTTTCTGACATATCTTTAATTCTGCGGTGGATTGTATCATTTGAAAGTGGTATTTTGCAAATATCAATATCAGCTGATCCACCAATCATTGTTTTTACAATTTTGCGACAAGAAGGTAATATAATTTCTTCAGCCAAATTGTGAGATTTTAAGTTAACAGCAATCAATTCAGCTATTTCGTAAGAAGCTACTTGAGCCTTTTCAGACACACATACTTGTTTTTCAAAAACTTTTACTTGCTTAATTTTTGATGATAAAGACCTTTCAAAGTAGCTTTTATCTTTTGTTGAAAGCGAAGGATGATTAGTCACCAAGTGACGTTGGAGTTTGCTAGGAACCATAGCACTATTTGATAATTTAAAACCACATATCACACACTCGGGAACCACTATGTCATTTTCCATTGTAGAGGTAAATCCAAATTTCAAAAAATCATCATTATATTTCCGATGGACAACGTATTTTTTGAGCAAGAAGTATTTTTACTTGTGCCGGGGTTGGCTCATTAACTTGGTCCCTAACGTTATCATTATCACTATTATCATCATTAAACTTTCTTCTTTTTAACCATTTATCCATTTTCAGAAGGATCTGCAAATAAATTAATGCAAAATATTACTACATGCAAATAAATTAATATTAAATCGAATCACGTACATTTGCCAATTTTAACGAAAGAAAAGGTGTAGTAACTACTATGCAACATCTTGTGAATGCTAACTATCACTAAAACAACACGTTTGTACGCAGAAGTGGCAAGTGTGCGCCGACTTGAGACATATTCCTATTGCTATGCACGCCGCTTCATCATAATTTGGCACTAATAAAAAACGCGTTGCAAAGCAAATAATAAAATAATTTATTTTTTTGTGGATTTAAATATATATTCATGTTAAAAATATTTTTCTTTTTAAATGATATAATTTAATAATATTAACATTATTATATATTTGCAAAATTTGGCGGCACACTTTTGAAATTTGGCGGCACACAAAAGTGCCGCGGCACAGTGGTTGAGAATCACTGATCTACAACAAAAGAAACGACACACTAAGAAGGAGTGATGCAATTGTAATGAAATTTCGTATGCAAAGACATTTCAACCAAACTAATAAATGATCAAAATTTGGCGTCCATTGAATGAATATATGGAGCTACAAAGCATCGGAACTGCGCGAGCAGCATGTGTCTATCTGAAACGATTATCAATCTGATTGTAGAAAATTCTGTTGCATTGCGACTTGGGATACCTTTGAACAACTGAAAAAATGACTCGCTGTAGGATTCGAGCTCATAACGAGCTGCTGTAAAAGTTTGAAAGAGGTCGTATCATTCGACTAAAAGAGGAAGGTTAGGCAAATCGGAGAATTGCTCGTCATATGGGTAGAAGCGATGCTTCCATTAGAATATGCTGGAAAGAATGGGTGGAGTGTGGCAGATTTCAGCACCATGCTGGTAGAGGTTAACCTAGGGCCATAGTAGATCAGGAGGATAGATAAGCTGTCACAGTGCTTGATACATTGTTATTAAACATCAGACATACGACTCGCACACGAGTGTCCACCATAACAATTCACACACGGCTATAAGATCGAAATTTACGCTTATACCAACCGCTACGCCACCTACCATTCAGCATTGTTGAGCTAGATTACAGTGGTGCTTGAATATATCAGGTTGGAATCATGCTGACTGCGGACGTATAGTGTTTAGCTACGAATCCCTCTTCCATCTGTGTCCTGACGATCATTGAAGACGTGTTTGGAGATGCCAGGGCAGTGTGCCGATCGTGCTTTCCCTATTGCATGACACACAGGCCCTCTACAAATAGTTATGTTCTGGGGTGCATTTCGTTTGAAGCTGGACCCCTTCGGTCATCTTTAGAGGCAAACCTACAGCACAGCAGTACGTAGATGACATTCTGAGAACTGTTTTGCTATCGTTTCTTTTGAAGTAATCAGGCTTTGTTTTTCAGGAAGATAATGCCAGACCACATACGCCCCGCACATGATTGGTATGACTGAATCAATTCTGATGTTGCTTTGCTTAGTACACTTCCTAAGGGAATTCAGTGCCGAACTAAAATTGCAAAGCTCAGCTCATATGAGCGAACTGCGGCCATACAGTGGGCTCAAGTCATGTTGGGTTCCTCGGAAATGAAATAGCTGATCAAAACGCCAAGCAGGGAGCGGAGTCGACTCACTGGAAGTCTCTCTGACCCTCAGAAGAGCAAAGAACATCATCCCCACTCACATTGACAAATATACTGCCATGATCCCAAAAATGAAGAGTTTTAAAAAGCCATATTAAACTCTGGCCACTGTGTGCCCATTCCCAAGGCACCTGGGGGAAGCCGAGGCTGTTGCCTACTTTCGTCTAAATACCAGGCAAGATTATCCGGAGCATACCTCTTTTGGCTTGACGTGGTTGCTAATGAAACTTGCCCACTCTGTGACCATGCCAGAATGGATGGCGACCACCTGCCTCGATGTACTGGTCTCGCTTAAAATCCGGCTGATGACATCGCCAGTCGGTACTTGGAGGCTCAGTATCAAATGGTCAAGAAGCCAAGCACGGGCGTTGGATAAGTAAATAAATGTTTAGGACAAGCATTAGGCGAGATAAAACTATTCCTGATACGCTCGTTAGTGAACATACTAGAGGTCAGTGGCATGTGGGGGGGGGGGATCTTAAAGTTTACTTCCTTGTCCAAATTGCAATATGTCCCAAGCCACTCCTACCCACATCTTGGCCTGCATTGATTGCCAATTGGTTGGCTTCTAGTAGGTCTGCTCTAAAGTCCTACTACAGTTCTTCATTTTTTAGAAACGCATGGGTTCATGGGCAGGATCTAGATGTTCCTGTCAATCTAGTGGGATAAGAAACAACAAAAACAACAAGTATGCAAAAAGTGGTGCTTGCTTATTTTACCTGATGTTTATAATGTATTAGTAACCCTTTAATGATTTTGATGATTTGGGGCAGTAAATTGCAATTTTTGCAAAATGCTAAGAGATAAAACCGAAATAAATGTCTCTCAATATATATTTAGATACAAACAATAATATTTCCGAAAAAGAATTACCCGTATAACAATCGGGTATGACATTCTGGAGCTGTAGAGCAGTGCTCGAGATAATTTTAGTGAGGACAAATAAAAGGTTCATACGCTTAGGAGCTCGAGATGTATTTAAAGTTTATCTTTCCTTTTTTGATAATTTTGTACACATTTTACATTTAGTTAATATCATTTTCAATTTGTCTTTTGAAACATAAGAAACTACAATCATGAAAGTTCAAGAATTTTTTAAGGAAAGTTCTCAGTTACACAAGCATCATACAAAATCTGGTAATTCAATCGGAATCACTTTTTAGTTTTAAACATTTATCACAGAATTTTATCAAATTTTTCAAACAAACACATCATGATTATCTTCATGTTCGTTTAATAATGATTGTGAAAAATTTAATATCTTTTGATAACGACATTAATTTTAGATAATTATTTATGGTGTTAAGTGAACTTTTCCATAGCGTATAGCAGACGCCTTTGACACATAATAATTGAATTTACAGTCGCCGACATCCAAAAGCAGATTCAATTTAAAATGAAAGTGTTGTTGACAAGCGATGAAACGTTTGTCTCCTCGAAGGACTTAATTTGGTTGTTTCCATTGATTGCATTAGTTGGAACAGTCGGAACTCTGGCGGGAAAACAATATTCTAAAAGCTATCGAACTTTATGAAACTGATTACATGAAAATGCGTATTTTTAATTTTGAAATTGATGTAAATGTTGTCATATTTTTTAATGCATTTTAACTTAAATTCAGTACAATATGCTTATTGTTAAAATACGTTTATTGTTATAATATGTTTAATTTGATTGAAACAAGCAGATTAAGAATACAATATTACTTAAAAAATTATTCATTTACTAAAAAGAATCAAAACACACAATACATTCCGACATAATGAAATATAAAACTTACATTTACAGTGACATAATAATAAATACTATGCAACATTTTGCAATCTGATCTAATTTAAGAATTAGAAGTGAAAAATAACTCATAATGAAGTTACCTTAAAATCCGGCGTATAACGCGTGCCTATACTTTGAAGCTGCAATTTTTAATTTTAAGGTTTATTCGCCGTATAACGCGAATTCTCTTCTTTACAAAAAAAACCCCTGAAATGTACTTGCGTAATGCTCTTATGTTTTGAAGTCATTTATTTGATACATTACTCTAAGTTTTAGGGGGGAAATTAGTATAATTCTGGAACAATAACCCTTTAAGTTTATAAGGAATGTCATTTCCTGTAATTTAAAATTTAATTAAATATATTCATTATAAATAGAAGTCTAATCTTTTCCTCATGTTTATTATTTTTTTATTTTTAAATCTCTTATTTTTAAACTCTTGGCGTATAACACGCACCCATAAATTTCAACTTAATTTTTTTGTATTAAAAATGCGTGCAATATGCCGCTTTTTACGGTATATTTTAATACTTTAAAGTAAAAAGTAACAAAAACAAAATCTAATATTTATCTTGATATTTTTTATGGTTCATACTTACAAGCGTCTTTTGCGCCAAAGTACATTATTATTGCTTTTAATACATTGACATTGTATGATGTGTGGGATGCAACGAAAATTCTGTTTGAAAGCTGGAAACATTGAAACATTGCAAGTCGCAAACATTGAAAACTTGAGAATGAAAGCATTAGGCATTTTTATCAAAAATTAATATTATCAAACACCTACTCAATGAACAAAACCCAAATAAATTGATTTCTTCTTTAAAAAATTTAGAATGCATTTGAAGAATGTGTATTAATTAAAGACTTTTCAAAAAGCAAATATCATTCATATATCATCTATATGATCCAAACCATGATTACAAAATATATTCCCTCCCCTTCAGTTCCATGCAGAAATTGGGAAGTGGAAATATGGGGTGCCGCCATCTATCGTTCCTTCCGGGAATTTCGCCGAGCTACAATTGTACTGTCACCTGCATGGTGCTCAAGGTTATCTACAGGTGTATTTCTAGCCCTTGCCACGATGAATTTCGTGGGTCTTGATCTGACTACGTCAGACTAAAAACGACAACAACAAAGTACACATCTAATTAAAAACACAACTGTAAAGTCGTGAGATTGTGGAATGCACCTCCTCAAAAAATTTTCTAAATTGCACATCACAAGTTATTTGTCAGGAGAGGTTTTGTACTTTTTAGGAATATCTCTAATATTTTTATCATGTGTTACAAACAAAATATAATATAAATGAGTCAGTTTGAGAATTTTGTAGATCTTTCGTGGTTTCCTACATTGTTTTCGCATAACAACAATTGTTGTTAAAAGTTATTTATAAACAAAAACTAAGTAAAATAATCATTTTTTTAAATGTTGATTCACACGTTAACACAAGAGCTTTATTTAGTTAAAATGACCTTAAATTCGGGTGCAATTATTTACTTTTATCTTTTGTTTAAAGCTCAAAATATAAAGTCAGTTTGAAAATGTCTGTATATAAAGAGTGTTTTTTCCAGATATAGAAGTTTGAGTTGGCATTACTTTCCAAGATGGCGACCAATTTAACAGCTGTCAAGTGATTTATCCTCAGTTTGGTTTGGCAATTCATCAAAACGATCATCAAGCAAGGCGTAGATTCGTCGAATGGGCCCAAACCGAGATTGCCGTTGTTCCCGATTTTCATAAGCGAATTTTGTTTAGCGATGAAGCGCACTTCTGGATGAATGGCTACGTCAACAAACAAAACTGCCGCATTTGGAGTGAAGCTAATCCACAAGTGTATGTCGAAACACCGTTACATAAAAAAAACTGACTGTTTGGTGCGCTTTATGGGCTGGTGGAATCATTGGTCCGTACTTCTTCAAAAACGATGAAGGCCACAACGTTACAGTCAATGGTGATCGGTATAGAGCCATGATTACTAACTTTTTCATTCCTGAATTGAACAATCATGATGTCCTGGAGCTGTAGTTCCAACAAGACGGCGCAACCTGTCCCACAGCTCGTGCCACAATTGATTTATTGAAAGACACGTTTGCTGACCACCTAATTTCACGTTTTGGACCTGTGAATTGGCCTCCAAGATCTTGTGATTTAACACCGCTAGACTATTTTCTGTGGGGCTATGTAAAGTCATTGGCCTATGCGGATAAACCACACACGCTTGACCATTTGGAAGACAACATTCGCCGTGTTATTGCCGATATACGGCCACAAATGTTGGAAAAAGTCATCGAAAATTGGACGTCCAGATTGGACTACATCCGAGCCAGCCGTGGCAGTCCTATGCCAGAAATCATATTTAAAATGTAATGCCACAAGATTATCTTTCGAATAAAAAAATCATGTCAATCGAATAATACATCGTTGTTTTATTGCAATTTAAAGTTCTACGAGTATACCTCTAAAAAAACACCCTTTATATATATAAACCGCAATGACATAGTGATTAAGTTTGTACATTACATTCCGCCCATGATATCCCAGTTTGTAGCACCTATTGCCATAATAATATTGTATACAGCAATTAATGTCCTGAATGTGAAATAAAACGAAATATATTAATTATCAAATGACATGATTTGGAATTACTAAACAGATGCAGGTGACGTTGCTTTTACTCAGTCGAAGTTTTCTGTAACGGAGATTGTTTTGAAAAATCCCTGATGTGTAACTGTTCATTGAAATTATTTTAAATAATTTTTATGAGCTATTTTATAAGACTTACTTTGTAAAATATGTTATTCTAATAACATTTAATAGTAGTTTAAGAGTAGTTTCAGGATTAAAAAGAAAAAAATGTGTATTATTTTTTTAAAATATGAATTTTTTTAATCATTATCCAAAAATATCATTTAGATTAGAAAATTCCTTTAAAGCTTTCAAGTTTCACTTTTTAAGTTTAAGGTAAGTTTTTAAGAAATTACCGTATCTCTGCATTTTGTTACAATTCAATGATTTTCTTTCTTGTCATAGATTTTGTAAAACTTACAAAAGCATACTGTCCATTGAATTTGCTTTTTTTCTTTCTTAAGTGATACATAAAGGAATGAATGAGACATAACAGAATTTCATCTTAAGTTTAACTAAAATCGTAAGAAAACAAGACATTTTCACTCTAAGCGAAATGCGTCTTATTTCAAGGACATTATCAAGAAAATAGCTAATTAAATCCTTTTGCATTAAATTTTACGCATAAGTTGTGTTTCTAAATTGGATTTTTAACTGTGCAAGTCGGTTATATGTATTATATCATCCCGCCTGATAATTATCACGTTTAAAAGAAATAAAGTGTACCTGTAACTACCACCAAAATATGCAAATATTGGTTTCAACGCCATTACAACTGATGAACAAAAAATGGTTTGACAAGCCATTGTCCCTTTCCTTTACTTAAACTCCTAATTTAGTTCTTCCGCCTAGTTCCGTGCAGGTAATAATTACATGTAGAGATTTATTGTTAATTACGTTTACTTTAGTTTCAGATTTTAGGAATAAATAACTCCTAATTAGATGCTCCTCACTACCTTCTGTTGGATTACAAATGGCATAAAAATTCCTACTACTTCGTATCCAAGCTTTGAAATTATTTCGATTCATTTGATTATTTTCATACATGGGCTTAAGATGTTCTGCCTCTACTAGAAGTTTTAATTCTGTTGGGATTTAAAAAATTACATTATTAGATAACTTAAATGTATAGATAATTTAATTCTTAGTCATTAGTATTTGTTAAGAATTTATTATTCGATAATAACAGCGTTTAACATTTGTTAATCATATTTAATTTACATTAATTGTTAGATAATTTAACATTTATAAAAGGTAACGTATCCCGAATAATATATTTAATCTGAAACACCAAAGAGGTATTAATTTAAAGTGCCTACGATGTGGCATAACGTTGCATACAAAATAATTTATAATTGTGCTTTTTTTAAAGAGATAACTTCCATAGGAGCATTTCTCTGGAGAGTGAGCTTGAATGAACGGCATGCTTGGGTTTGTAACGCTCATTCAGTCTTTTTCGTCATTAGTAGGAAATCTTCAAATCAAGATCGTCCACGACATACACACCCCTAAAAAGAAAAAGAGGGATGTTTCCCCACTGTACAAAAAGGACAAATTTTTGTAGAACTAAGTAAATAGTATAATTATCATTAGCAATATCGCAGTTAATTTAAGAATAAAAATATTTTTTTGTAAGCGAAGTAGAATAGCAATGGACAAATAATTCTATAAATCACATTACTTAAATATACTTTGATTCTAAAAAGAAAATTAAAACAATTTAAAATAACTTAATTAAGTATACAGGTATTAAGAAAAAGTTACATTAAACAATTTAAATACAAGAAAACAAAATATAATTATGAAGACTCACCTTGCAGCAGCACCCTATATATTTGTACAAAACTGCCGTACAATAACAAAAGAGCTAGTATAATTTAGATATTATGTGATAATAATCTTCTGATTAAATCCCTTTTTAAAGGTTTTGATCTAGATTTCTCTCTTCCCAATCAACTACCAGTCTTAATATCCATTTACTTAAATTAATAAATGGATATATTTGAATATTGTTAAATTACAACCAAAATTCCCAAAGCCGGATTAGGTCCTCTGAGCAAATTACCTATTATTTTAAGTAGAAATTTTAAAGTAATTTTTTTAAAAGACAAATACAAGCATGAGGAAGAACGCGACAACGCTTGACGGAGTTGTCTTTCAGATATTTAAATAAAATTTTGAATCTAAAGCAGTGCTTCTCAAAGTTGCAGTACTCGCGACCCAATAATCAATCATTATTTTCATCACGCCCCCATACAATAACAATGTACTGAATTCAATGATACTATTCTTTGACGCTAAAACTACGTTACGACTTTAACCTCTTATCCCCCGTGTATATAAACGTCTCGCTAAGCCAAATCATTTATTTCTCCAGACGTATATATACCAGTGGCGTAACGTATACACCCGCTACCCCTGCACCGTGGGGGGTCCCAAAACCTGAGCGATGCCAATTGCGTAAGATCCGGCTACGGCTGAAAATCTGATTTTGCAGGGGGCGAAAATTCTCCGTTACGCCACTGATATATACGTCTTTCCAAAGTACGATTTTTTCTGTACAATGCTATCCGTAAAATTATTCCAAGACTTTTCAATGCAATAAAAGGACAATGTTTGTGAAGGATTTACTTATTCCAGATTATTTTTAGTTCTTTATTCCTCCCCCTCTCTCCTAATACATCCCATACGCGTGCCTACGTGGAACACGGTTGGCATTGGGAAGAGAATCCCGAAACTTATGATCGTCAGTCAAGGTTTAATTATAAACCGTACAAAAATTATCTAGATAAGTGTTAATTTTTGTTTTAAATTATATATATGACAAACCCATGGGGTCCCTGTTAATTAATAAACTTATTTTT
Source organism: Trichonephila clavipes (assembly GCA_019973935.1). Lineage (NCBI taxonomy): Eukaryota > Metazoa > Arthropoda > Arachnida > Araneae > Nephilidae > Trichonephila > Trichonephila clavipes. The sequence goes on along the minus strand of BMAU01021332.1, from coordinate 1,071,089 downwards.
AACTTAGAATTATTAAATTAATTATAAAATGCATTGTGTAGCACTGGCATATATATAAGTATAATATATCAGTGTAATTGCGAATTTTATTGTTTATTATGTCAGAATGTATTTTGTTTACTTTCAGTAAATTAATCATTTTTTTAAATAATCTTTTGTTCTCGACTTTTCAATAGGCTTGTGCCCCCTGTAGAGTTGTGGCGCCCCCCAAGGGAGGCACGCCCCACAGCTTGAGAAACACTGATCCAATGTATTTATAACCAATTTCCGCTACCTTAAACCTATTGTTTTCTTCTTCGAATACAATTAATTCACAAATGTGATAATTTATTTTGCACAAAAATATTACTTTATGAGTACAGACATATGATTAAATAGTTTTATAGGACAACACTACTATCCCCTTGCTCTTTATTCACCGAACTAATACCTGAAAAACCATTACAAAATTTGAAGTGTTCACTTCTATCGCGCGCGCGCGCGTGTGGTTATAAGCACACACATTTTTTTTTGTTGTATTTTTAAAAAATTTTTATACTTATAAGTTAAATATAAACCCAAATAAGATTTATTCCTTTATTTCCTTTCTAAAGATATAAGTAACATTTGAAATTTAAAGAAAGATATTGCTTAAAAACACTGGAAAAAATAGTGAAGAGAAAAAAATAAGGGGAACTGAGTGAGTTCAGTTTATCAATATAACATTATACTTAATATTTAAGAAAAAGAACTGTTTTTAACTTCATAAAATTAGCTAATCAGTATTTTAATCTAATGTTTTAAGTAACAAGACGCACAGAAAATACGACGCAGATTCTGCGTTCATCCTTAAATTAAAATCCAGCAAAGTAACGAAATTACGAGAAATTTTTCTCATACAATATAAAATATGTTCTTAGAAAAATTTATCAATTTGAAGCAGGTCATTTTCATAATGATTTCTACATATTGAGCGTTATTTTTTTGACGGGGGGGGGCAAAAGAATAATTCAATAAGTAAATCTTAAGTGGGAAATTTAAAATGTACCTTAAGACTTAAATTAACCCATGGAACATAACACAGTCTATAGGATGTCTTTGTTAACGATGTGATATTACCACAGACAAAACACTGTTGCTGTTTCAAACATTATTCAATAAAGCCTATTTACATTTCTTGAAATGGATCTTCGAGGAAAAGTGGTACATTCTATACTTCCTCCTTATGGATATATTTTTTTAAATACAGCACTTTCGTGAAATATCAAACAATGAATGCGCCATGCTTGTAGTTCAATACAAAATAGTCATCTTCCCAATCGTCTTGAAACGATATATTTTCTTCTAATATTTTACGCTTGTAAGATATGCAAGATTGTTAAAAATTAGATCCACCTACAAAATTATCCCTACTCCACTGTAGTCTGTTATCACTAAACGTATATATATATATATAACCTTTCCAAAAAGAAAAATATATACATCAATTCGTACCCGTATGACACCGGCAGCAAAAAGAAAAATGGATTTATTTGATTTCTTGACAAAGAACTTCCCACCAAATTTTTAATACAATGTTCTTAGATAAGTGAATTTCTCAGAGTAATGAGCCATGACCGAGCCACTTAAAAAGGCTCGGTGGGCCGCAGGTTGAGTACCGGTGATCTGTACTGCAGTGGACTTCTTCACGCTAAAATCTTCTGAGCTTCAAAACGATCCTGGTGTAGAATTTTGGAGAGTTAAATGCCATGAGAGTTGACATGCTCTTCACTTAACTCGCTGTTTGCTATTCCTAAATGGGCATGTTCTAAAGTAATCATCGATACTGCATGTGTCATCCATGTCACCTGACCATTGTTTGGAATATTTAACAAATCATGCCATGAATAAATCATCGCTTTACTTTTTACTTTTTCCTTTTAAGTGAAAAAAGTGTTTATGACATATCACAAATACAATGTTCGTTGTAATATGCGCCACGTTAAAGATTTCATTTTTTTAAAGGAATTATGATTCCAATCTACAGCAATAAAAGCTTTAATAATAAAACAGTGTAACGCATTTCCTTCCCCTTTTCTGGATTAGATGTTGAACAAAATAATCATACTTAAAACGTAATTAAATGTAACAGTTATTCATGACTTCGATCGTATTTCTATAGAATGTAATCGTTTCTGCTTATTTCACTTTATTTTAGAACATCTGAATATAATTCGTTTTAAAATTATGCAAATAACTTTTTTCTTAGCAATTTATTTTAAAAACAAGAATTAATTCATAATTCATTTTCGGGTAAACAAAGCACACAAAAAACTTAAAAAGCATGTACAAATTCTATAAAAGCCACACATCAAAACAGAAAGTTTAACTTCCAATTCAACGCTAATGTTTTCTTCATCAGTTCTCCTAACATATTAATAATTGATATTTTTAAATTGAAAATGAGGTAGGAAAGCACTATTTCTTTTAATATTCTTCAGTTTTAAGGTGGTATCACTAAGCAAAACAAAAGAAATGGATTACATAATCTTAAATGAAATAAATGCATTTCTCTTATAAATATATATATATATATATATATATATATATATATATATATATATATATATATATCTTTTTTAATTTACTCTGATAAATGTTCATGTATAAAGGAAAATTTAATTAGGAAAGTTATGGAAGGAAATAATGCATTGCTTGTTTCTGTTCATTTACGTTTTTGCATTGGAACATCCACATTTTCTTTCTTTCTTTTTTTTTTTTTTTGCAGTGCTATCACATTTTTTAGTTTCAATTTTATTTCAACAGAATCGGTTTCTTAGTTTGCACTTTTAATATAAATTTCGATTCTGCTATTTTTACCATTCAAGGTACTATTTAATCTGTTTTGTAATTCCATAGTTAACTGATAGCTCCAGGCACGAGTAGATACAGAATGTTTATTTTAGTTTGTTTTTGTTGTTTTATTTCATACTCGGACCAGCTACCCTTGTTTCTTTTTTACTTTTCATTTAACCACTCAACATCTATAAGCTATTTACAAGAGCAGAAAATTTTAATTATTTTTTTATTGTGAGCTTCAAGTATTAAGAGTCCAATTAAAGCTCACGCAGCGTATTGCAGAGAAAATTCTCGTCTTGCTTATTCCACATAAAGTTTCCATCTGACGGTGCAGCGTGACAAGGAAGAATATTTGCATTAATGCGCATGACGTTGTCGCGCGTGCACCAACAAGATTTATTATTTAATAACAGAATTGTAATGCATAGACATAACATTTTTTTAATTAAATATTATACATAATTCTATTTAAATTTGATTTACAGTAAAAAAATTTTTTAAAAAAATGAACCTGGTTTTCTGCAATGAAAATAATACTTTAATTTCATATTTTATGTCTTCAATTTTAAATTTGCCGTAAAATCTTTAATATTAACAATTTAAAAACCATGAATTAACAACATATTTTTTAAAATTTGCTTTTATTATTTTTTGAAACATTTACCGTCTCACATTTTACTTATAATAATAATTTTTGTGTACCAAAGAAGCCTGCAACGCCATCAATTTTTAAGAATTTTGGCGGATATCTCTTTGATTAATAAAAAATAAGAAGCTATCCAAAACACACGCTTTCACCAGATAAAAGTACAGCCTCTGTAGCTATCGATTTGAAACATTCACCAGAAGGCCTTTATTAAATTTCTTTGAAAACATTTGCGTGATTTAAGCCACTTTATTTTAGAGTCGACAATTAATTATAATATTTCATACTTTGGTATTAAAATTGGTGAATTTAGACAAACAAGAATATGTCCAGTCTAGATCAATGGAGCATGAGTAAGCGCGTGATACTAAGTGTTTGAAAATTTAGTATAAATTTGTCAGGTTTGAAAAGTTTAGGTTCAAAATTAAGGAAGTAATAAATGAAAATAGAGCGAACTCTTTACCATCGCGTAAGGATTTATGAGTAAACAAGCCTGTTAAAAGGTGCAACGAGCGCTGACGAAGGCGAACGCATACTAGAAAGGACTTGGCTGGTGTCTCCTCGCTGAGAGGTTGTTTTTTATACCACCCGATTGCGCGGCAAAAGGTCCGCCATGTTAGATTATATGTGATGAAAGCGTAATAAAGGAATATTGTGAAGATGATGCCCTCCTCATTTTACCAGCAGGCCTGGGGTCTGTCATATATATATATATATATATATATATATATATATATATATATATATATATATATATATATATATATATATATATATATATATATATATGTATATATATATATATAAAATCTTCTGTGCGTGTGTTTGTCACTAAACTCCTTGTAAACGGCAGGACCGATTTCGATGAAGTTCTTTGTGTGGGTTTAAGTAAATTCGAGAATGGTTTAGATTCACAATTCGATCCGATATCGCAATTAGTTAAGAAAATACTAATTAAAAACATTCAAAAAATACAACTCAACATTCACCTGCATTGTTGTAACAGCACTATTGTTATAAACAAGTAATATAAAAAAATTAAAATCAATTCCTACTTAGATCAACCAAGAAAAATTTATTTTAGCTACTTATTATTAAATAGTTGCAATTAATATAAATATGTATATACATATGACAGAATCACAAAATTAAGTGGTAATTAATTTTTATTAATTATCATTAAAGTATCGTATTATCATCGAAAACAATCGCGTGTATAAAATTTCCTTTCACCTGAAGGCTTTAACACGTGAGAAAAACACATTTTCAAATTTTGACATATATCGCCAAAAGGGTCGCTAAGTCGCCAACGTGGCTGTATTTGTAATTTTTTAAATAATTAGTTTTAATCAATTAATTTTTATTAATTATAATTAAATTATTGTATTGTCATCCAAAATAATCGTGTACATTATATTTCAGCTCAATTGAGCACTTTAAAATGTATTTTATTAACGATTGAAAATTCCACTAAGATAAATAAATAAACAAACAAATAAAATATGTATAGAGATCGTGTGCTAATAGTAGGAATTAAAAAAGACGTAAAATGGCGCCGAAAATTGATTTTCAGGCAAACTGGCCAAACTCGGTCTTTATTGTTACGAAAATGCAAACGATTCACGCTTTTTATCGTTTTTAGTTAATATCTTTTCAAATAAACTTTATATATGTAATTCTTCTGTGCGTGTGTATGAAACTGAACTCCTCCTAAACGGCTGGACCGATTTTGATGAAAGTCTTTGTCTGTTCCAGTGGACTCGAGAATGGTTTAGATTTATAATTCGGTTTGGAAATGTTTGTTTAATTAATTTTAATTTATAAATTGTAGACCTTGGAATGTTTTACATTGGAACCGGCAGACTGCGTTACGATCGCACAATCGAATATTCAAAAAGCTTTTATTTTGAATTTAAGATGTGTGTACATTTTATAAGTAGTTGCATCTATCTTTGCATCGTAATAAATTGACGGTCAAGCGCAATTGAGAAATTTTCAGATTAGTTCTGATGTTTAATGCAGCGGCAGTCAAATGAACATTTTTTTGGTGTGGATATGCCATTCTGTAGCGGGCTGCTGACCTAACTCTCTTTTGGCAATTGATTAAAAGGCGGTAAATAATTGATATACAGGAAAATTACTTGAGTCACACACATTTCAAGTTAAAAAATACTCCATATTATCTCTCTTTTATATTCTGGAACTGAAATAAGCTATTTAAATTATCTTACATATACCTCAATTTAACTTTAAGGCATGATTTAAAAATACGTTCCTAAGTGTTTTTACCGCGAGATTATAATTGAGAATTTTCCAAAAATTATTCTCATTTTTTTCTAATGAAAATATTATTTAATGTGTACGAGATAATTACTCAATATGCCAAAATAATTTCTACTATTTAGACAGGTTTTTTCATTTAAGTATTGGCAAAAACGAATATTTATTTATCTTTTATAATTATAGGTTCCCCCCATTTTTATAAGGTTATGTCATTTTATAATTATTGTTATTCATTTATTCCTTCAATTTATTTATTGAAACATTTAAACAAAATCAATCTAGTAACAGAAAATAATGTTATTACAAATTCATTATGTAGTAACATTTTTTTTTCTTGAAAAGTCCTGCCAATTGGACGAATTATTTACCAATGCGTTTTCCAAAATGCGACCATTTCCTTATTTTCGGTCTACGTTAGAATAGCATCTCATCAATTAATGGTAAAAAATTAGGTATATAAAAAAATATAAATTATGTAGACTACATTTAAATTCACGTTGAAAACTTTTTTTTTAGAAAAAACAAAAATTTATACGAGTTTATACCTTCATTAGTTTTATTTTACGAATTTCTTTAATTTGAATAGTTTTCCTTAGGAAATGTTAATGTTTAATGTTAATGAAACAATTTGAATTGTCCATTAATGTTAGCTTTTTAATGTAATATTAGAATAATCAGGAATTATGCCATCAGTAGCGAGGAAGTAAAATAATATTCTTAAAGTCGTATGTCCCTTCAACAGATTTACAAATTTGTGACAACAAATTAGACTTACTTATTTAAATAGAAATCAAATGAATCAGTTTGATTACATTAAAATTATCAAGTGCTTTTTAGTTATGTAGCCGTGTTGCATCCCGCATGTGTATACAAAGAAACTCGATATAGCTGCTCTGGTAAGTTCCGGAGCTTCATGAGAAATTTTATTCATTGCTTTATGACAAATCTACCGATCTGGAAAACTCAAGAGTCACCTCTGATGGCGTCTCTTTCTCCGACAGCCAGAATAAATTGTCCTTTGTGAAACGCCTCATCCACATCCAGTCACTTTCATCCGTTAGTTATGCCTCAGGAATGATGAAGTAATAAAGTGTAGACTCATATTTATGAGTAGACATTTTCTCAGTTATAATATTCTACTATAAATCAAGACTTCCAGGTATAAAGTTTATTTTAGAAAGTACATCATGTTCAATTCGTCTATTTGAAGTGTATGTAACCCGGTACTTCACGCGAATAAAAAACTCATTCCCAAGTCTGTTACTGCAATAGTTTATTAGAATTTTCACACGTAAATTTAGTATTTCTGTTCTTTTTATTCGAGCATTCAGTACATTGTTTATACACTCCTTTAGTCTTCGGCGCGAGTGTGAGTGAACTGTTTTCACGGGAACTTATTATTATTTTTTTAATTCCGTAGAAGCTTTACTTGCTGGTTTCTACAATCTTTACATTTTTCTGTAAATCGAAATCCAAAACACTTCAGAAATCAGCTTCTGATTCGTTGTTCAGTAGGTAGATTCTGCGTCTACTTAACCAAATATTTTCCATAATTATGGTCGCAACTTTCAAAAAATATTGTCATAGGCTAACGATTATATTTTCTGGCTATTGAATATGTTGAGGGCATTTTTTCAAGGATGATAATTGCTCCCTCAGTTAAATTATCTGGATAGATTTCCATAGAGGAATCATAATTGTTATTATACTCTTCATCGCTCCAATTTACCTCATCATTCCCACAAAGAGGCTTTCCTCATTCGAAAATGATATTGCACTATATTTATTAAATTATTTAAACACTATATATTATCATCATAACTGTAAAATGACGCCATTTCATAAGAATGATTTTAAAGTGTACTCATGCATTTAGATCTGTAATGACGATTCAAGCGCAAGGTAAAGGGCTGCGGTAGCCCAGTAGTCAAGGTATCGGAGCATTGCAGGCTTGTCACGAGTTCGAGCCCAGTACCTCTAAAGACCCGCCGTGTAGGACAGCGATGAACGGTAAATCTGTCGAGAGCTGAAACGTCCTCCCGTTGGTGTGGTGTGATAGTTAGGAGAGGGAGGTGCCAGCTCAGGTGTAGTCCACGTCACCTGATCATGGTTCAAAATTATGTGGTCCGTCGTCAAAAGCCCTCGTGTAGCTGAATAGTGCGGCGTTAATATTCACTTACTCATTCAAGCGCAGAGTATGACACACCCGAACAGCCAGTTTCTAAAAATAAACATCTCAAATTCGCCTACAAGCTACGGCTCAAAGGGTAGGATTAAAAAGTTGGCTACACGAGAAACTATTCCTTTTCTGTAAAAGGTTCAATTGGAGGTGGGTATGATATACCCTGCGCGAGAAGTGCAGGTTAAATAGTGTGATATTTGGTATTGTTCGCATAAAATTATGTTTCTTTATACTTTCTATATAATCCAAGAATTTGTAACATTCTAAAGAATCTGTAAATCCTTCGAAAAATATTTTGTTATTTCCCAACAAAGCTCAAAACTTTGATAAACGCATATTAATGTTTAGCCTTCGTAAGTGTTTTTGTTTTTACACATCTTATTCCAAATAAAATATATCTGTAAGAATGTCTTTAAAATTTTACTTCATTAAAAACATTTTTAATATTTTATACTTGATTTATTTGAACTCCATAAACTTCATTTTTGAATCAATTGTTTTGAACGGTTTGATTATTCATTAATTATCACGACAATCGTCGTATGTGACTTACAGTCCCCACTATTCTTTAAACTGGAATGCTCAATTTGATTCTCTGAAGGGGGTCACTTCACGCAAAATTTTCCCTATCTCCATAATGTTAAAAATTACCAAGTGTAAGGAACATTTTTGAAAAACTGACCAGTTGTACAGTAATGAATTTTTTTTGTACATTTATTGCACTATTTTCCTTATTTTAATGGGAGCTTTTTTTGAAAAAAAATCATATGTGGAGTAACACGTCAAAAATTTTAAAACGCTGAAAATTCTTGCACATTTCAATCCATAACTTTTTTTGAATAATTTTTTGACAAAATCTCTCATTAAAATATCTATTTGTATAATATTAATATATGTGCGAAATTTCAAAACTATTAAATGAGTAGTTTTTTCAAAAATGTTCCTTTTGTGTTGAAATTTACACTTTTGAGAAATAGTGATTTAAAGTAAAAATTTACCTTTAACTGATACATTCCAGAGCCATAACTTGGATTGCTGAAATCATCTACAAGATCATCTTCTTGTCTACATTTTAACTGGCGGTTTTTAATTCTAGCTTATTTGATTCTTTGTGAAATTGCCTTTTCCGCTTTCCTTATATGGGAATGATCTGTCCCTATTTCTGCAATGTTAAAAATGATCAAGCGTAAGGAACATTTTTAAAAATTTGACCAGTTGTACAGTCATGAATTTTTTTGGTACATTTATTGCACTGTTTTCTTTATTTTAATGGGAGCTTTTTTTAAAATTTTCATTAGTTTTTTTTAAAAAAATTCATATGTGGAGTAACACGTCAAAAAATTTTAAAACGCTGAAAATTCTTGTACATTTCAATCCATAACTTTTTTTGTGAATAAATTTTTTGACAAAATCTCTCATAAAAATACTTATTTGTATAATATTAATATATGTGCAAAATTTGAAAGCTATTAGATAAGTAGTTCTTTCAAAAATGTTCCTTTTGTGTTAAAATTTACACTTTTGAGAAATAGTAATTTAAAGTAAAAACATCAAATCTCTTTAATTAATACATACCAGAACCACAACTTGGATTGCTAAGATCATCTTCTTGTCTACATTTTAACTGTCTGTTTTTAATTCTAGCTTATTTGGTTCATAGTGAAACCGCCTTTTCCGCTTTCCTTATACGTGAATGATCTGCTTCTTGCAATGCTCGACATGTAGAAAATCTAGGTTGAATATTTAATCAATCTAAAACTTTTATTTTGATAATGAAGTCTTAATTATATATAAAGGGTGTTTTTTTAGAGGTATAGAACTTTAAATTGAAATAAAACAACGATGTATTATTCGATTGACATGAATTTTTTTTATTCGAAACATAATCTTGTGGCATTACAATTTAAATATGATTTCTGGCATACGACTGCCACGGCTGGCTCGTATGTAGTCCAATCTGGACGTCCAATTTTCGATGACTTTTTCCAACATTTGTGGCCGTATATCGGCAATAACACGGCGAATGTTGTCTTCCAAATGGTCAAGCGATTGTGGCTTATCCGCATAGACCAATGACTTTACATAGCCCCACAGAAAATAGTCTAGCGGTGTTAAATCACAAGATCTTGGAGGCCAATTCACAGGTCCAAAACGTGAAATTAGGTGGTCAGCAAACGTGTCTTTCAATAAATCGATTGTGGCACGAGCTGTGAGACATTTTGCGCCATCTTGTTTGAACTACAGCTCCTGGTCATCATGATTGTTCAATTCAGGAATGAAAAAGTTAGTAATCATGGCTCTATACCGATCACCATTGACTGTATCTTTGTGGCCTTCATCGTTTTTGAAGAAGTACGGATTAATGATTCCACCAGCCCATAAACGCACCAAACAGTCAGTTTTTTATGTAACGGTGTTTCGACATACACTTGTGGATTAGCTTCACTCCAAATGCGGCAGTTTTGTTTGTTGACGTAGCCATTCAACCAGAAGTGCGCTTCATCGCTAAACAAAATTCGCTTATAAAAATCGGGAACTACGACAATCTCGTTTTGGGCACATTCGACGAATCTACGCCTTGCTTGATGATCGTTTTGATGAATTGCCCAACCAAACTGAGAATAAATCACTTGACAGCTGTTAAATCGGTCGCCATCTTGGAAAGTAATGCCAACTTAAACTTCTATACCTGGAAAAAAAATACTCTTTAGATATAGCTTCATATACTCCGGTTTTTAAGGTTCACAATTGTACAAAGACAGTTTTGGGAATTATGGACCATATAACACAATATAAGCTTTCATTACAATTTTGCGTTTTACCGTGCAAGCATCTGGACAGAAGTTCAGGACTTGAAATATCTCTAAATACTTTTTTATGCAATGCATAATTGCAATAGGTAAATTATGTTTATGTTTATATATATCACCTTTCAGTTTGGACCTATTATATCCACACCATGAATCATCTCCCAAGGTGTAGAAACCATGTTTTGCATTCAAATCTGTTGAGATTTTATGAAAGAATATCGCCCAAATAGTTTGTTTCATGGCTGACTAATTACCCGCGTTGTTTCGAATCGCCAAACCATAGTTTATTTGCAATTTGTCTATTTCTCTGCATCAGTCAATATCTTACGGCCTCCTACAGATTTTTTGTCCTCGAGCTTTTTGCCTTTTGATGCCGTGAGTCGTGTACCCATCCTTTTCTCAACATGACCCACACATTCTATTTTTTCAATGTTGACATCTTTATAAGTTTTAGATTCTAAAACTGCTTTGCATGCTTTAGAATCATCATCATCCAAATATTGTGTATAACGCAAATTGTGTAGTACCTCTGAGCGTAGGAAGATACGAAGTGCACCTTCAACTTTTCCATTCCCCCACTATTTCCAAAGTAATTTGCCGAACGATCATCACTATGTACGTTGCCGTTAAAATGACATGAGGATTTGCTCGATAATATCTCGGCATCAACAACTTTCCCAGTGTCTACACTAACTGCCGTAACAACACCATTGAGAGAAGTACTTCCCCTTTTTTGGCAGGTATCATCTATAGCCACAGGAACATTTGGGCTACTATTATTAAATAATAGTGTTTCGGCAGCAGCTAATGCCATAGACACTTTTGCTACTTTTTCTGTCGCATTATTTAATGCATGCAAAGACTCGTAAAACCCCTTTGGTGGTGATAGCAAATTCATAACTCCACAAAATACTTTTGCAGCTAATTATCCTTTTCCAACTGACCTCATAGTATATGCAAGTCTAGTGTTCACTAATTACTTTTTTGTATCTTTTTATTAACCACAGTGTTAGTAAACCTGGTATTGAATAAATATGTCCATTATTAGGAAAAAATCAGCGGAATACATGTTTTATTTGTAAAGAAAATGGCCTTCAATAGCGCGGTGGTACATTTTTTGGGCTGAAATATTGATATATTTAGTTACATGATATACATACTTACCTGATTTTTATTAAATATCGCAAGGATCACTTTAATTTACACTCAAAAATACACAATAAAGTCATCTCCGAAAAATACCACTTAACAAACTCAAAGCAGATCAAAGAATGAATTTCTGCATAAACCCATTGCATGAAATTAGCTTCTGACACCTGATGGGAACTTGAGTAACTGCTAGGAGGTGACCTCTATGGTTGTTAAGAGAATGTACCATCTATCATGAACATCTAAGACAATCAAACAAGTGGTACATTTTATATACCATCACACAATAAACGATTAAGATTCAGTGGTACAATGTATGTACCACCAAGCATCAAAGAGTTAACTAATATAGAATACTTACACTTGTGTGTGTAGAAATTATTCTGAAAGCTTAAAAGATATTTTTCTTATATTTAACATCTGTGCAAAAAGACAGTTTGCTTGATTTAAAAGTTTTGGCTTACGATTAAATAATGCTGAAGAAACCTTAGTAGATATTTAACATTCAAAATTTGATTTAGAAGCACCAAAGACAACTAATAAAAAGCGTGCACTATAAAATAATGTTTTTCATTCAAAAGTTAGCAAACAAATGAAGCGTAGAATAGGTTTTATGCATTTCAACCTTTCCTTTTAACTGAATAGAAATCTGTAACCAGGATTTCGTTTCCGAAAATCAAAGCTTTGATGGAGTTAAAGAAAATGTTTTCCCTCATTTGCTTAAGATACCTATGTCACCAGCAAATATTTCTCTCTCACAAACATACAACCGAAGTTACTGCTTTATTTACATTTCGCAACACTTCTAATAAATTATTCATGAAAATTGTTGGAATGATTCCTCTGATTTGAAATTCTTTTTATATTCTCATGAGTTATTTTTAAACATTTTTATCCATTTCTGCGTTAAGAGGTTAAATTTGAATAACTGGAATCGCAACTCTTAACGCCTCTTAAAGAAAAGTACTTTGCGTTATATTTGCTATCCAGACCCCAAAGAAAGGCTTTAAAAATATGCAAATACGAAGAGAGGAACATATGGCATTGAATTTTTGAACTCTTAAGCGCGTTTAGAATGTTAATGGGTGTTAATAGCATATCCTGTACACACAATTTAGAGTTGTGACAAAATCTCAGAAAATGTAAAAAGTAGGGTAGTGAAATGAATTCGGTTTGATCAAACTACTGTTACTGAGTATGTGCATTGATTTTTAAGTTGAGCAGAGTTTAAATTTAATAATAAATTAGGTATTTCACATCTAGCGAGAAATACAAATTTTAAGCAAATTTTAAAGAAAATGTTTAGTTTTTATTAAGTTAAGGAAGCATTCGAAATTCTCTAAAAATTACTGGTAAGAACACACAATTTTTGCAACTCGAACGACTTAAAACCAGTGCTTCTCAAACTTTCACTATTCGTGACCCAATTTTCAATCATAATTTTCATCGGCCCCCCTCCTTATATTAGAATAATGCACTTTGGCGCTAAAAATATAATACGATCTTAAATATAAACCATGCAAATTAACAAGATACATATTAAATTTCGTATTTCTTCGTATTTTGTTTACTTCGTTCCAGTATATTAATTTTTAAAACCTTTTATTTTTGATATGCTCGCGCCCCCCTTGTAGAATTAGCACGCCCCCTAGAGAGTCGCGCCCCACTTTTTTGGAAACTCTGACTTAGAACAATTCTATGAAACAAATGTTTCTTTGATACACCATAACACCTTCCTTTTATAAATATGTTATCTTTATTTGGGCCAAGAATGTTAATCTGGAATTTTGGTCTTCATCTGCATCTTTATTTTGTTAAAGAGTTTACGTCTTTATATATTTTTGGCATTAAGTAGAAAACTTTTTTTTTTTTTAATTTCGAGTTTGCTACGGCTTGGTGTTTTACCATTGCATACCTAATATATTAAGCAGAAGCCGGTATATCTGTTTTTTTAGTGCGGCACTAAATAGGTGGTTACCAATTTCCGCAGGTAATTTTGACAGACAGAGGGAGGTACCAAAGTCCTGGTGATGCGAAACCGAATTTAGGATTTTTTTAAATTTTATCGAGAACTCCCAAACCAAATGGGTACCCTCGGGGCTTTTTCCACACAGCATAATCATGCGACATGAGCGTTGAAAATTTTCTGCATCATGAAAATCCACCGACTTGGGCTGACGTCGAATCCGTCACCTCGGACGCACAATGCCAGCGACAAACCAACTACGCCACCCAGCCGGCAGTTGAAAAATGTAAGATTTGAAATCTCAGCGTCTTATCCTCTAAGGATATGTTCATCATATTGAAACAAATAAGACATTTCGGAATGCATTTCTTGATAAGAAAAAGTATTTGTGAATTTAAAAGAATAAATGACGAATGCATGAATATAAGTTTTTGCTTGACTTATGCAAATGGCACAAAATTATGAAAATTCATTTGTCACTTGTATGTCAATTTGAGGATTCAACCTGTAGTGCAGCTATTTATGAACATCATTTTAAGGGGATTTTTTTTCCAAGCACACGAACGTAGCCAGTTACACCATAGTTGTAACCCACCATGCTAAAAATTTTGTTGATGTGTGGCCTTTCTCTGCTTAATCACCAGATCTTTCTCCATTCAAGCACAAAAGGAATATCGTCGAGGAATAAATTAAGAGTCTTATACTACCAGCATTAGCCATTCCTTTATTGGTCAATCAAGTGCACCTAGCATATAATTGAATTCAATAAACTGATATCCCGCACCTGTACAAAAATATGCAGTGCAATTTTGCATGCCTTCAAAATTCTTGCGGTTACACTGGTTATTAGATCTTTCAATGCGTATCCTACGATTTCGACGGGCAACGTAGAAGTAGCAAAGTGTGCGCTAAACTCAACTTCCACGGGGAATCATTTTTCCGACTCTTTAGCTCTGCGACCCGTACTGATACCGTTTATATTTTCATTTCTGTTTGAATGCTTATTTTCATGATCTAATATTATATTGAAAAATAGAAACTCTCTTACAATTTTTTTGCGATGTTAACTCTATATTGTAGATTTAATATATAGACTTGAAATATGTAACAACAAAAATACAAATTTTTTTAAAACTAATATTGGTAAAGAGTACTCCGCAGTAAAAGGATTAATGTAATCACTTCACATTTGAAATGACTTTTCTCGCGCTTACATAAACCTGTGCCCTTGAAAAGTTAATCAAATAAATATGTTTCCTAGAAAACTGTATTACTTAAATTTTATAAGTCTACAGTATTTTTTTTTGTTTGTTGAGTTTTTTTTTCTTTTTCTATCAGTGTACGAACTATTTCTTGAAGATACATTTTCGTTTTTAATAGAAAGCTATTGTAAAATAATCACTGAATAAGAAGACGTTCATGAAAATTATTAAACTGATATATATTCTTAATTTTAATACACAAAAAGAAGTTGAATAGTTTCCGGAATATTTTGTAATGTTTTAGGAATCTAAAAAGGTTAATTTTATAAAATAAAGGTACATATTCAATCTGCAATTTATATTTTAAATCATGATTTGATTTCTTGTTACAATTTATTGACTGGCTTTTTCCATTTAAATGGGGCTCGAGTAATCAACGAAATTGCTTCATTAAAGAACAAGGAACTCTATGATTGAAATTTAGAACTACATCAATTCAAATTATTTTTATTCAAGCTATCAGTTCACTTATAAAAAACATTAAGTCTCTCTTCTTATTGAAACTGAGATTTATAGTAGGGTACATTTCGCAGTAATGTGAGAAGATATTTCAAATGAATACATAGTTTATATTTAGAACTGTTTTAGGACTTTTTTGTACGATTTAGATATCAGAGGAAATTAATGCAATGAACGTTTTCAAGATAACTCATCGCAGGCTAGTAAACTAATAATTACATTGCAGCATAGATTGGAAGAAAAAGAAAGTTTTGTATACTGTTTTTGTTTACTGTTCTAATTCTAGTATTTACATGGTTTTTTTTAATCAAATCTTTATTTTCTTATGAGTACATAAAATAGGATTTGGATTTTCTGTATAGAAGAGTTTGCAAATAAAATTTCTTTATTAAGAAAATGTAGAATCGTTGAAACTGATGAAAAACAGATTGGCGATATGTATTATTTACCTAAGAATAAGGTAGAAAAAAATGTACTCCATGCTTTTTTCCCAGAAAGAGTATTCATCTCATTGTTTCTTTTAAATATGTAAGACATTCTAGCTCAGAATGGAAGATTGCTGATTTGTTACATTGCGAATGATTTCACATGACGTCGATTCCAATATTTCAGGGAAAAAACCTTTTATTTAACAGTAATCCTTACTTTTTCGTTAAAAAAAGTAAATAAACGTTTACAGATTTCAATATCGTATTTCGATTCATATCAGTGTGTATGTACAGAATATATATGAAAATATAAGCTTAATTTTACTTCAGAGAACTTTATGGTTTCCTTCTACTTTTACTAAAATATATATTTACGAGTTGTGTAACAAAAGAAGCGAGACTAAAAATATAACTTAAGAAAAGAGTGGAATTGGAAACAACGGTTTGGTGACGTCATCCCACATACCTCCTCTATCCATGTGGACAGTTTGGACTTAACACATTACACCAGTTGGGAGTATTGCATCATTGTGTGAACACGAGCAACTGCGTTCTACCACGAAAATGTCTAATGTAAAAATCAAACAGCAAACCAACACAAAAGCTCTTGTGTAGAGAAATCAGCCACGGAAACATTTCAAGTGTGAATTAATGTTCTTGAACCTCATAAGTGGTTCTGAGGAATGATAAAAGTTTTGAAGATGATAAACGTGCTGGCCCCAACTTCAAGGAAATATTAGTTGTCTTCTTAGACATTAATTCAATTGTAATGATCAAGTGCTTTTCCAGTGGTCATATTGTTAATCAACACTACTGCTTTAAAGTACTAAATAGACTTCGTAAGAAAATTAGGATAAAATGGTCACAGTTGTGGAGTATTGGATGACAGTTGCACCAGAATAATGCACCCACTGGCATGACCCTATCAGTCAAACAGTTTCTGAACATCAAAATAATTACCGTGATGGGGCGTCCTCCATATTCACTTGATTTGGCTCCATGAAACTATTTTTAATTCCTGCGGTTAAATTTTTCTGAAAGGGAAATCATTTTGCCTCTGTTGAAATGGTTCTGACAGAAATGTAGAATTAGTGGAAGAACACTTCCAAAGACCGTTCCAGAACTGATACCAGCAACAGCAGTAGCGAATGCAGGTGAGTATGATTTCTGAAGGCAACTACTTTGAAGGTGATAATGTAACGGAGAACTCTCTGATTCTGTAAGTGCAATGTTTTATTAGCTCAGTTTCTATTGTTTTCTTTGTGTCACACATCGTATAAGCAATAAATTTATATCAAATGAATAAATGAAGCTCATTCTTTTTAAAAGAAGAAAAACAGTTTGATAAATTTTTGTTTTCAATTTTATTCGTCCTAAAAAAATATTTTCACAAATGATGTATTTGGATTCTTACCTGTATATGTTGGGATCATGGAAGTATCATGACACAAAATATTAAGCGTTTTAGTGATAAATATTAAGCTTTAGTTACCTCCCTGATAAAGACATCGTTTTGATTGATCAAATCTACAGTGTGTCTAAAAAAGTTCCTCGTTAACAATGAATTACATTTTCCAGAATCATTAAAAGATCAGGCGTTTCTCTAACACTTTTTGACACACAAAGCCATTTGCCATAAACTGAACATTTCAAGTCCTCGTTAAGAAAATATGTTTTACTATTTGATTTAAATGTCTTTGGCACGGGGAACTTAAAAAACAATAGTGATTGAAAGATGAAGAAGATGATTAAATTGATTTAAACATAAGTGTTTGATTTTAATGATTTAAATATAAGTGAACTGCCAATTAAACAAAAAAAAGCATATCTCTGATGAACCAAAAATAGTATTTGATAAATTTTAAGTTTTTAGGTGTCTAACAGCTGAAAAAAATAATTATTTTTTATTTATAACACCCCTGTAACCTCCTTGCGGGTTGACGTTTGGAAACTCCCTTCTTAGCTGAACTCTGCTTAGCCAATGTGAGATGTTTTCCGAATTTCATGATTGTAGGTTTAGTAGTTCTTAAAAGGGAACATTTTTTTTAAAAAAAACAGAACACCCTCGTAAATCCTTTTAGGGCGTTGATTTTCGCAAAACCCTTACGTTGCGGATCTTTCCTCCATGAAAGAAAATGCCTGCTAAATTTCAAACATGTAGATCTAATGGTTTAAAAATGGAATAGTTATCTGAAATGCATCTTACTCCCACGCAACCTTTCTTGGAGATCTATTTTTGGAAAATCTCTTTTGTAGCTGATGTCTATTATAAACTCTTTAATACCCAACCCGCAGGATCGTGTGGATTAGATATTCTTATACGTTTTTGCTTCTGGAATAGTCGTATGTAAGAAAATCAATAATCTAATGATTGAGCCAGTTTACAGAAAGTGTAAGTGTTACTTTTTTGATCAATTAATGATCGTTGTGGTTCATATTTTACTTTCAGCTGGAAAATCTAGCTTTGTTTTGAAATACAATGAAAATACGTCTTCTTTTTATCTGTCGTAGAAAGGTAATTATCGAAATATTTCTAATTGCTGGAATACAAATTTTTGTATTAATGTTTAAATAATTGTAAAACAGAAAGAAAAACTATATTCGATTAATGTTGCTCGTAGGACACGGGATTTCGTAACCCTCACGATCGCACGCGTTGGACGTTACTCGAGTCACAGCAACTGTAAAGGTAAGTACTTACCATGCGGATTTTCTTTTCTGTTACAAGAATTTTGATGAAATCCTACATAAAAATAACATATATAGTTATATAATTAATACCAAATTTTCTTGGGGGTCGCCATGAAAGATTAGCCTTTTTTTCTTTATATCTCCCTTTTTTGCAAATTATTACTTTTTCACACATTTGTTGAGGAGTATAACATTTTTATTCTCTCCACATATATCTGCATCCATCTCTCTCCCCCCCAAAAAAATCTGGGTTTTCCGCGGGGGGGAGTTATTATGGTGAGGTTTAAATATATATATATATGACATGTTTTGATGCCATGCCAGAATCAAAATTAGTTTTTTTTTAAATGGATCTTTATTCGATGAAATCGGTACAAGTTCTGACGCTGAGAGGGAGTGAGAAAAAGAACGCCAAAGGGAAATCTACGTGTTTTACCACTTAAAAAGCAGATGTGATAAGTCTCGCGGATTTTCTGAGTGTACTTGAAAGTTAATGCTGACATATGGGCTATTTAATATAACTATCTGGAATTAGACATGCTTATTGACTAGGCCAGTGTTTCTCAAACTGTGGGGCGCGCCTCCCTTGGGGGGGGGTGCGATAACCCTACAAGGGGAGCGCAAGCATATCGAAAATAAAAGATTTAAAAATAATTAATTTACTGGATTGAATTAAAACAAAATACTTTCAGACATAATAAAAAATGCACTTTTACTCTGATATAATTTATAGGCGCGCGAGCGCGATATTAAGTCAACAAAAGTAAAAACTTCTTCAATAGCTAATTATCCATCTTTGATCCTATAACCAAATAAAAAAAACTTTTATTTGATTTGCTGTAATCCCATGATGAGAGATTTTTTTACTACGCTTTCTGTTGAAACCTAACATACAACTCTTTCAGAGAAAAAAACAGATCCCAGACGCAGAATCAAAAACATTTAGGAACATAAAAAATTATTCACTGTCATTATTTTTGAAATACTGCACATTATAGCTGTAATCTGTGTGACCTTCTAAGTTATTGGTACAGTTAGTTATGACCCCTCTCTTATGTGTTTGTTTCTCATTTAGGGAAGTTGTAAGTAATGTATTTATTTCTTTGTTACGCTTTTTTCCATACAAAAGAGCTTTATGATATTTGGGAAAACCATGGAGAGCACACACCCACACTTTGAAGAATTACTTGGCCAAGACTTATTTTTACGAGTATTCTATACATATAAAGCTTAAGGCGAAAAACGTTTTACACAATTTCATATAATCATAATGAATAAACTTTTTACCCGGAAGTGGTCGCGCGGGACGCACAGATTACGAAATCATTAATTCTGGCAAAACTGTTTAATTGTTACAAAAAAAATTGATAAGTACTTGAAAGTAGGTAAGTAAACTTTCTCTTAGTTAAATTATTCACTAAAATCACGATTTGTATCGTGTGCAATAAAATAATTATAGAAAAAAAGGATTAGGGAGACTCAATAACCCCGCTCGACCGTATTGAGTGCGCGCCTGCTCCTAGGTTAAAACATGTTGAAGTTTTTAGCTTTAAATATTAAAAATAATACAGTTATTCCTCATCGGAATTTTATATTACTGTTCATTATTTAACATCAAATATAAATGCTAACTCTGTGAGGCTTAAAATTACCATTCGCTTAAAAATAATTATAATTTGAGCAACCATTTTAAAAAAAATCATTTTACATTTTTGTAAACATTGTCGAGCATTTGGCTTTGCACTGCTTACAATTCCGCTATTATATCAATAATGTTTTATTTTTTTATAAATCAACTCGGGCAAAGAGCGAGCACTTCAGCCGGTATACTTTTAATGTATCAGTGCTGCACAGAGTATTTTATAACTAATTAATTAATACTAAATTAAGAACAAGTTTAATAAGTATTAACGACTTCCATGGGCTTGTCTTGCAAAGCAAATTTTTTTAAGGAATGCTTATAATTAGAAATTGACCCTCTGGGTTATTTTTTTATACTTAGCAGATATCTATTTTTCTCTTCTAAGCAGCCACCGCATTTTGCAATATGTTCAATTTAAAAACTAGAGAAAGTAAAAAGAACATAATAATTATCCTCTTATTTTATTTATTTACTTGTTTTTTTTTACTTAAAAGTAGTATACAAAATTTTAATACTTATGTTACTAATTTGTATGGTTTATAATTAAGATCGCCTATTGTAGCTTTAGCGTCAAAGTGAATTATTATTGCATTCAATACATTATTAATATATAAAGTGGGCGCCAGTCTTGAAAGTTTGAGAAGCACTGGGCTAGGCCACATTTTCGGAAGAAATAAATGGGTGATTAGTTTGATTCTTGAAGACCAAATGAAAACAAAATATGAGTTAAGGGCTAGATAGGGAATTTAATTTTTAATCTAATTTAATTATTTTTAAATATATATATATAAAGAGTGTATTTTTCCAGGTATAGAAGTTTTATTTGGCATTACTTTCCAAGATGGCGACCGATTTAACAGCTGTAAAGTGATTTATCCTCAGTTTTGTTTGGCAATTCATCAAAATGATCAGCAAGCAAGGCGTAGATTCGTCGAATGGGCCCAAAACGTGATTCCCGTTTTTCCCAATTTTCATAAGCGGATTTTGTTTAGTGATGAAGCGCACTTCTGGTTGAATGGCTAGGCCAACAAACAAAACTGCCGCATTTGGAGTGAAGGTAATCCACCAGTGTATGTCGAAACACCGTTACATCCAGAAACACTGACTGTTTCGTGCGCTTAATGGGCTGGTGGAATCATTGGTCCGTACTTCTTCAAAAACGATGAAGGCCACAAAGTTACAGTCAATGGTGATCGGTATAGAGCCATGATTACTAATTTTTTTATTCCGGAATTGAAGAATCATGATGTCCAGGAACTGTGGTTCCAGCAAGACGGCGCAACATGTCACACGGCTCGTGCCACAATCGATTTATTGAAAGACACGTTTGGTGATCGCCTAATTTCACGTTTTGGACCTGTTAAATGGCCTCCAAGATCTTGTGTTTTAACAACGCTAGACTATTTTCTGTGGAGCTATGTAAAGTCATTGGTCTATGCGGATAAGCCACAAACGCTTGACTATTTGGAAGACAACATTTGCCGTGTTATTGCCGATATAGGGCCACAAGTGTGGGAAAAAGTCATCAAAAATTGGACGTCCAGATTGGACTAGATCCGAGCCAGCCGTGGCAGTCATATGCCAGAAATCATATTTAAAATGTAATGCCACAAGATTATCTTTCGAATAAAAAAAAATTCATGTCAATTGAATAATGCATCGTATCGTTGTTTTATTGCAATTAAAAGTTCTATAACTCAAAAAAACACCCTTTATATATATATACATACATACATATATATATATATATATATATATATATATATATATATATATATATGAAATATTGAACTGACTGCGTGATTTGTCACTACATTTATAATGGAAAACTTTTTAAATTTTAATATTGTAATATCTTTCAGAATGCGATGGCGAATAGTTTTATTTTTCTAGTATAATGATTAAATTTTAACTTTTTAATTTAAAGTATAATGGTTTAATTTTAACTTTTTAATTTTTAAATTTTTTTTTTGAAATTTGGATATTTTCCAATTAATTTACCAAGTTGCAATAGGGGGAAGGTTGGCGCCATCAAACTAGTTTAACCCCACTTATCGGTCCTAAGTCCGAGATTGCACTTGGATATTTTATAAATTTTTATTTTATTTTATAATTTTTTAATTTTGTTTGAAAACGATGGAATATTATCTTTTATATTCGCCATTGATATTCTGAAGTGTTTTGGTATTATAGGATTCATATATTTCAATTTTTCAATTGATAATTGTGATTGTTTTTATATATTTAAATATATATATATATTAGATTGGGGAAAATAAATCCATTATTTTTGCATGAAATTCAAAACTTCATGAAACATGTTTCAAACTGTGCGTTTTGGGTTATATATGTACGGTTCTGTTTTGTAATTTGTTGCCATTTTGGAGGTAGCTTCTTATTACCTCTCTAATAGAAGTCTTGACATTTATTGTCGAATTGCTCTAATAATCGATTTTCGCAATTTTCTCTTGATCCCAATTTCTTATCACTCTGGGAGTTTTGCGATAAGAGAAAAAGCTTTTAATCGTTAGTTCCAGTGTCGGGAATAAATGGTGGATGCATTGAAACATTGCAACCAAGCTCCCAGAGTTTCTGGCGAGTCACTGCAGACGTGTACGGCCTGGAGTTGTCCTGATGAAACACAACACCTCTTCTGATGGCTAATTCTGGCCATTTCTGATCAATTGCTAGCTTCAAATGATCCAGTTGTTGACAGTAAATACCTGGATTCAGTGTTGTCCTACGGAAGCAAATCATAATATATCCTTTCTAGTCCCCCCAATACACAGTAGAACCATTCTGGATGTTAGTACTGGTTTTGCCACCGTTTGAACTGCTTCACGGCGCTTTGACCACTTTCGTTTTCGCACAATATTGTCGTATGTGACCCATTTGCCATCCCCAGTCACCATCCGCTTAAGAAATGGGTCAATTTGATTCCATCTGGCCAGGGATTCGCTGATGGAAATTCGATCCATCATGTTTTTTGGTTTTAATTGGTGTGCACCCAAACATTGGTTTTCTTTTTGAATCCAACTTTGCTCAAATGGTTTAAACTGTTTTATGATCGATCGTTAGCTCCAAGGTGATTATACTACTACTAATATGCCAGTTAACTTCGATTATTTCTGTGATTTTATCGACATTTTCGATTATGGGTGCGGGACAACTTTAACGTGAAAAATGCCTGAATACAATCGACGAAACCAACATTGCACGTAATTAGCTGTTATAGTATCAGTATCATAAACACCATTCACAATTTCAGTCATCTGGCTTGCATTTTCGACTTTATCAAAGACAAACTGTAAAATGTACCGAATTTCATCTTTCTTGACTTTCATTTTTAATCCCCTGTAACACAGAACTGAATGTATCGAATAAAAAAACAGGAAAATAATTATTTTAGTGTGGAATGTCACCTTGACAACAAGCATAAATTTGACATTGTTTTATCGATATTTCATGAGATATCGACACTACCGCCATCTACCGAAAAAGATAATGGTTTTCTTTTTCCCTAACCTAATAATATATATATATATATATATATATATATATATATATATATATATATATATATATATATATGTTGACTAAAATAACTAAATGAACTATAAATTTGACAATTTTTAATAAGCGAAATGGATCCCAACCATATGGGATCGCTACACTTCTCGAACCGATTACAAAAAAAAGGTTTCTACAGTTGGCTCGGAACAATCTATACAAACAATTCTCACCAACTGGCACCAACATCCTGCTCCACCTTGCAATGACGAAGATATTCATCATGTTTACATTAAAAAATATTATTAAAGTTATAATAATACAATAGGAATACATGGGAATAACAATTGCAATGCAATATAATATATATATATATATATATATATATATATATATATATATTTCTATTTTTCAATTGATATTTGTGATTGTTTTTATATATTTAAATATATATATATATATATATATATATATATATATATATATATATATATATATATATTTATATATATATATATATAATATATATATATATATAAGATATATATTTATAAACACAATTACAATAATATACCATAATATTTATAAATACAATTACGATTACAAATTAAATTTACATATGGTAAATTGGCAATTTTAGTAGCGGGTCTTTTATAAATTCCCTGTTTATCCTCTAAAGTTTCTTTCCAGTAAGACTATAATATATTTACCAGGGAGCAATTTTAACAATTCTTGCCAAATGCCATTTTAAACTATCTGAATCCCCTGAAGGTTTGACTTATACCAAGTCCCCAACTTTTAAACCTACATTGTCCTTGCACCATTTGGGTCTCTTTTGATCGTTAAATTTTCAACATCATTCGGATCATTAGAAAGAGTACAAATTGGTCGATAATTAAGAGCCGCTTCAATTTCAACTACAAGAGTTAGAAATTTTTCATGACTTAAAATTGAATTGCCGATTACTCTCTTTAAATCGTATTTCAAAGATTTAACACCCGTCTCCCATAGACCATCAAAGTGTGGTGTGGAAGGTGAGTTCCATTTGATTTGTCCTTTATACAAAAAATCCATTATTTCTTTCGTCTTATCCTTAAATAATGCTTCAAGGCTACAGTGGACAGTTAAAATATGGAAAATTGACTAAAACATCGAAACATTTTTTTGGCTTATTTTAATATTATATTAGCTTCTCTATCAAACGCAAAATTTTTTTTTTTGGTTTCATGCATTTTTTACTGAGTTATGGGGTAGTTCCGATTCAGTCATTCATGACCACGCCCCTTTGTTTACATTCTGATGTCATGCTGACAAAGCCGTCATGTACTAGGCAGTACGAATTTTATTTACTGTAGACATAGCCTCTCTAATTTTTATTTTTAAATGTTAATTTATCAAGGTCTGGATGACAACAATTTGTTTTAACTGTATCTGAGACCTAAATCGGCATTATTTGTTTACAATTCGTTCGAACTTGCGTTTGCATTTTTCGTTCAATTTTATTCAAACTTTATATTGATTTTACCAAAACAAAAAGTTCTTTTCAGAACTAAAGTTTATTTTAAGGTATCCAACTACACTAAAATCGGGGATTTGGTCAAGAATTGACAAAATTTTTTATGATTCTATTTTGTATACCAACTTATTAGCTTTATAAAATTACCAAGGTTTTTATTTTCCGTTCACTAGAACAAAAGTTACAACTGTTTTAGTAAAAGCAGATGACACTTCCGGTTGGTAACTGCCGACCGGAAGTGGGATTCTGAAACCAAAACTGAAGGTTTTTTTCGGTTTCTTTCCACTTTTTGAAAAATATATTTTGAACTAAAGTATATTTTAATATTTTGTTTAAACGCTATTAAAAAGCCTTACTTATTTTTCTTTATAAAATAAGTTTTCACATCTGGCAATTTCTGGATATGTGTTTATTTACTTCTTAACATTTATATAGTTGATGGATTAATAGGAGAACCTGCTTCCCGCAGGGAAGCTCAATCTCCAATCAGGATTAACTGGATGAGTTGCATGAGTTCAGCTTTCACTTAGCCCTTTGCTGCTTTATTATAAAATATTGTGTGAGTAGTTTAAAGTGTTAACATGAGAGATTAATAATTTACTTTTGTGTAAATATAAATGAGAATTTAAGTGTTTTGTGATTGATTAAATGCATTTGTGTTGTGTTAAGTGTGAATGACTAATTAAATTAAAGCCATGTCCGCTATAGCGGACTTTAAGAAAAAAGAGGTCGGACAAACTTTCGGCACAGGGTTACCCGCACCGTCGGAAGGACCGCCTCGTCTGATTTTCGCCCAAAAGGAGCGGGTATTTGACTGAATTAGCTTGAGGATGTGTGGTCCAATCAGGGGACAGCCTATGGTGGCTCTTAAGGAGTGGGTGTGTCAATAGGAATTGAGTTTGGGTGCCGAGGCGATCCCAGAGCTCGCTTCGCTATTGGCCGGCTTACTCTGTTCCTATTGGTCGAGAGTAAGTTAGTAGAAGTTTTGAGATTTTAACGGAAGAATTTTACGAATGAGAGAGATTAAATTAAAATATTGCGAGGTCTATTAAAAGAAGGATTAATATCATATTTTTCTATCCGAGCAATTGCTCGGTTAGTATGATTGTCTATGTTATTAAAAATTTAGTAGCTATTTTTTGAAGAAACATTTTAAAGTTTTAAGTTTGATTGCTAATCTGATATCATCATTCCTAACATACCACGGAGAATCCGTGATAATTTTAATAATTTTGTTTTGAGCTGATTCCAGCATCTTGATGTTAGAATAGGCTGCGTGGCCCCAGATTGGACTTGCATATTGTAGAATTGGTCTGAGAACGAGTTTATAAATAAGCATTTTATTTCTTAAAGATAAGCATGATTTCCGTGCAATTAAGGGGAAAACTTTAGCGACGGAAATATTGAAATTTCTACGTATGTGTATAATGTGTTGTTTAAAAGTGAGTCTTTTATCTAGGATTACTCCTAGGTATTTGGTGCTTTTGGACCAGGGTACGTGCGTGTTGTGTAAGTATAATTTCGGTGGTTCTTTTTTTTGATGTGGTGAGAGAAGAAGACGGCCTCTGTTTTTGCTACATTTAGAGCAATTTTCCAAGTAGAGAACCAGTCTTCTAGTTTGGCTATATGTTTGTGTAAGAAGTGAGTAACGAGTTGTAATTCGTTACTTTGTGCCAGGATCGCCGTGTCGTCGGCAAACATGCAAATCGTGGATTGGCTGGTTCTAGGGATGTCATTTACATATATATTAAATAATATTGGCGAGATGGAACTGCCCTGGGGCGTTCCAGCGTTAATTTTCCTATTAGTCGAATGTATATTATTTACTTTGACCGCGAAGGATCTGTTAGTAAGGAAGGAAGAAATTAATTTAATTAAGTGGGGAGGGGTGTTAATTTTGATTAATTTGTAGAGTAGCCCCACATGCCATACTCTATCAAACGCTTTTTGAATATCTAGGAAAACAGCTCCGGTTGATTTCCGGTCGCGAAATCCTGTCTTTATGTACTCCACCACCCGCAGAAGCTGGTGTGATGTGGAGAGTCCGGCTCGGAAGCCGTGTTGTTGGGGAATTAAAATGTCGTTATCGTTGAGATGTTGACAAAGTCTTTTTGAATAACAAAACTGAAGGTTTTTTTAGGTTTCTTTCCACTTTTTGAAAAATATATTTTGAACTAAAGTATATTTTAATATTTTGTTTAAACGCTATTAAAAAGCCTCACTTATTTTTCTTTATAAAGTAAGTTTTCACATCTGGCAATTTCAGGATATGTGTTTATTTACTTCTTAACATTTGATATTACTGCTAACTTTTTTTCATTCTAGTTTTTACTGAAATAAGTTCATTTTGATTTTCATATTTTACAAAATTACTTATTTAGTATTCTTTAAGTTTCTGCCATGGAACATGAACGAAAGAGACGTCAGAAGAAGCGAAAGTTTCATGGGAATTTCCGCACAGCTCAAAAAAAAGTTAGTGAAGAAAGTATTAGTTCTGAAAAATTGGGAAGAGGATTAAGTGACACTTTATTTAATGTTGATTCCGAAACTCTTTCTGGTAATAGGATTTTCGACATCGAAATACTGATTTCAATATTCTCTATTCTTTCTTGTCCTGTTTGTTACAATCAAGAACTGTACTTGATTGAAGACTCAAGACTTGGTTTGCAGACAAATTTATGTCTCAAGTGTAAGAACTGTTCATTCACAAAAAAGGATTCACTTCCACATCAAAGGTGAATAATTTAAATATTATAAACCTTCTTTTGTCTTTGGAATGAGAATTATTGGCAAAGGATTTTCAGCTGGAAAGAAACTGTTCAGTATGCTGAATATTCCTTATCCGTCAAAATGTACATACAGACAACATGAAATTAAGTTGCTGCATGCTGCGTCACAAGCTGCAAACAATTCTATGTTGGAGTCAGCAAAATCCATTGCAGAATGTTCAAATGAGTGTGGCGTTAGTGTAAATGGTACATGGCAAAAACGTGGCTACTCTTCATTGAACGGATGTGTTTCGACAATTTCTGTGGACTCTGGAAAAATATTAGACATTGAAGTGCTCAGTCAATATTGCCGAGTGTGTACGAAAACCGAAAAATCATCGGGATTCTCCAAAAAATGCGTAGTGTCACATTTTTGTAAAAATCACAAAGGATCAGCGTCTAATAGGGAAACTGTCGGTGTTTATAGGATTTTTGAAAGGTCTGAAGCAAACCGCAGTCTTCGATATACGTCTTATTACGGGGATGGGGATTCAAAGGCGTTCAATAATGTGAAAGACATTTATGGTTATGATAGCGTAGTTAAATATGAATGCATAGGACATGTGCAGAAGAGAGTTGGCTCTCATTTACGAAAGCTGAAAAAATCTACAAAAGGTTTAGGCGGAAAAGGTAAATTGACCGACAAATTCATCGACACACTTCAAAATTATTTTGGAATTGCAATTCGAGTAATGTCGGCAATTTGTCTAACATGCAGACTGCAGTCATTGCTGCATTTTTCATTGTTGCTCCACCGACAAAAAACCCATGCATGGACAATGCCCTTCTGGATCCGATACATGGTGTAAATACCAAAAGGCCAAGCAAGAAGGAAAACTGTATAAACATAGAACAGCTGGCTTACCAAATGCTATATTGAACACAGTGAAAACCACCTATATGGATTTATGTGACCAATCACTTCTGAAAAATGTTTACACGAAAGACCCAAAATGCCAAAGAAAGTTTTAATGGTGTTTTGTGGAGCATAATCCCAAAAGAAACTTTTGTTGAACTTCTGACATTATAATTTGGTGCATTCTTGGCTGTATTACAGTTCAATGATGGATCTAAAGGGATTCTTTCCGTATTGGAATATTTACACATCCCAATGGGTTATTTCATTCTGAAGGGATTTTCAAAGGTTGATGATGAAAGAATTGTCGACTCGGAGAGACATTCATTGCCAACTACAAAAAACAAGAGAAAAAAACTCAGAGGACTTAAAAAAAGAAACTGTGCATTATCTGAGAAAAAGGAAGGTGTCACGTAAAAATCTGGAGAATTTTAAACCTGTATGTAAGTATTAATATTTAGAAAAAAGTATTTCAAACTTTAAAATGTGTTTTACTCAAAATGTGTTTTTTCAGAAAATGTTCAAACAGGGACAAGGATTGTTGAAAAAGTTTTGAAAATAATTTACTGAAATTTCTTGTGTATGTTCTGTATAATAGTAGAATTGTTTTGATCTTCAGATTTTTAAATCACTGCATTATTACAAAATTTACAGTCCCTTATGTGAATATAACTACTGTTTTTTTAAGCAATTTCGTATAATAATTAAGATAAAGTGCTCTATTTTTTTTAAAAATTAAAATATCTCTTATCCTGAAGATCACTTCAAACATGAATAACAAAGCAACATATCAAAATTGAAAAATTGAGGATTTGTTCATAAAATTTTTTTACAGAGCGGGCCCCGTTTATGTAATTTTTTGTAAATTTTAACCAGTTTTTCCCAATTTTCATACTAATAAAAAAATTTTCTTTTATTAATTTTAGGATTTTTTTCTTAAAATATACCAAATAAATCTAAAAATCACAAAAAAAGCTCCATATCTCCATTTTTTCAAAAAAAAGTTGTCGCAAGTAGTCGGATACCTTAAATTGCTTTTGTTATTTAAAATTTTTATAATGGATCTTATATCATCGAGATATAGAAAACCTAAAGGTCGTCCTACCAAAAGGAGAAAGATGTTGGCTGAAAATAGCAAGAAGCGATGGCAGTGTTTTTTCAAGTTTCCAAGAAGAGACCAAAAATTCACATGATATAAACAACAAACTGGTGAGTGCCTTCCTATCCATAGGCAGAGGGCATGTTGCTTTGGAAACGCTTTCATCTGTGCTCAATATGCCAACAATGGACCGAAAAACATTTGCCAAATGCATGCACAACTTATCCGTGAAAAACAAAGAGGTGAAGAAAAAAATGCTCGAAATGTCACGTCAAGCTGCTAGAGAAGCTCACGTAAAAGTTGATGCTTCTCTAAAAAATCAGGAACTAATTGATGTGAGTGTATCATATGTGGTACTTGGCAAAGGCGAGGACATACATCTAACCTAGGATTAGGAATAATCATCGATATCCTTAGTGGACTTGTCCTTGACTTTGAAGTATTGTCGAAATACTGTCATAATTGTGTAGTTGCTGGTCGATATATGGGAGTCGATAGTGTGGAGTTCCACATATGGCAAAAAGGACATACGGATGAGTGTGACAAAAATTTTGATGGAACTTCTGGAGCCATGGAGATGTACGCTGCACTAATTATGTGGAGGCGATCAATTAGTGATCGCCAAATGAGATTCGTTTCTATGCTGAGTGATGGTGACTCAAAAACTTTTCAATTTTTGTCGGACAATAAAATATATGGTTCTGATATAAAAATCGAAAAAGGAAGAGTGCCTGAATCATATTGCAAAGAGGCTAGGCACATCGCGTTACGTAACAAAGTGAAAGAATGGAAGGTGAAAAGTGACTCTGATGGGCGTAAGTAGGGAAGCCTTACAGATAAAACATCACAAAGTTGCAAAATTACTATAGAAAGGCAATAAAAGATAATGTCCCTGATACCGATAAAATGAAAACTGCTATATATGCCAGCCTGATGCATTGCTCGTCAACTGACAAAAAGCCTATGCATGGTAAGCGTCCTGAAGTGGAATCATCATGGTGTTTCTATAAAAGAGCTATAGCAAAAGGTGAGACCCCAGGGTCACACAGTTCCATGAAAACTTACTTGTCGCCACAAGTAGTAGAGAAAATTATGCCTGTTTATCAACGTTTAGCTTCAGACACCATTCTTGAAAGATGCGTAGCAGGCAAGACGCAAAATTCGAATGAAAGTCTGCATAGCTGCATTTGGCGAAAATGTCCAAAAGAGGTATTCGTCTCCAAAAGGAGGCTGGAAATAGCAGTAACGGATGCCGTCGAAAAGCACAATTTGGGCTATGTAAAATATCTTGAAGCGAAAGAGGACTCATGTCTAAATGACAGTTTTTCTTTGACTATTGCAGAAAGATAAGATAAACAACGCATTTCTCAGAATATTTCTACAAAACAAAAGAAAAGGAAAAAAAATGCCACGAATACATATGCAGCCTATAGTGCCGATGCTTTTTAAATTTTTTTTATCAGACTTAGCAAACAGTTTTCTTGTTATGTGTAATTAGATTTGTTATTTTTTTGAATTTTTGCAATTTAATTGTATTGAAATACTTTATATTTTTACTCATTGTGATTAATGAAATATATAATATATTATCTGGTTGATGAAATAATAATGAAATACATTCTGTTAATTTACTTTAGATTTTATAGGAATGTTCTTGCTTACTTCAATTTTTATCACTATATATATTACATGTCAATGTGACTGTTACAATAAATATTGCAGAAACTTATACATATATTCTATGTTTATCTTATCTTTATGATATTAGTGTTTTTCAAATTTATATGAATGTCTTTAATTGTTTTTAAAAAAATTAAGTTTTTTCCTTTAGGATAATAATAGCTGTTGTTCTAAAAAATTAAACCTTCCTCGAAAGCATTGAATTTTTGTAATTTAATCTCTTTGAAATACTTTATTTTTACTCATCATGATTAATGAAATATATAATATACTATCTGGTTGAGATAAAACAATGAAATACATTCTGCTAATTTACTTCAGATATTATAAGAAAGTTCTAGCTTACTTCAATTTTTATCACTGTATATACCACATGTCAATGTGACTGTTACAATAAATATTGCAGAACCTTATGTATATATATTCTGCATCTATCTTATATTTGTATGATATTAGTGTTTTTCAATTTCAAATTCATATATATATATCTTTAATTTTTTTAAAAAAAAAATAAGTTAATTTCCTTTAAAATAAAAAAAACTGTTTTTTTCTCAGAATCAAAAATTTGCCTCGAAACCAAAACTCAAAATGTTCCATGCGTTGCAATTTTTGTCGAATTATAACAAAACTTTCAAAAAATTTTAATCTAATGTATACTTATAAATTCTTGGATGCATTGTAGTAATAGTGATAGGGTGAAAGAAGAAATTAAAGTTTTTTATGTAGGAAAAATCATTAAAATTCTTGAAATTTTTATATAAAAATTTGCGTTTACCCATATTTTATAAATTATCATATAAAAAATTACATTGTATGCATACATTTGTAAAGAATTGCTTAAAGAAGTTAAATCAGGTAAAAATATGAAATTTTAAAAAAAATCAAAACGCATGGAACGTTTTGAAATTTTTAAATTTTCGTTACAATTTTTTTTTAATTTTAAATTTCTTAAAAACTAATCATTTTTTCTCACCAAATTTTTTATATGGTTTTAGTTCTAAGTTACATACAGCCAGTAAAAATTTGAGGCATGTTTGTAAAAAATTAAAATTTTTTTTTACTGTCCACTGTAGCCTTAAGTATTTTCTCAATTCATTATTTGTACCAACAAAGTTCCGACTATTATCACTATGGATCTCAATGGGCCACCCTCTTCTAGCCACAAACTGTTTTAAAGCAGCAAGAAATGCTTCTGTAGTTAAGTCGCAAACTATTTCTAAATGGATAGCCTTAAATGTAAAACAAATAAAAACACAAAAACAGACTTTCCTAATCTTCCCGCATTTTCAGAAAAAGTTTTCAACTGGAAGGGTCCACAATAATCATTACCTACCTGACTGAAAACTCTGTAAGTGGTGACTCTCGCGGCTGGCAAATCAGCCATTAATTGCGGCGAACCCATAGCGCTCACCTTCCTGCAGGTGATGCATGTTCTAAGAATTTTTCTAACTACATTTCTTGCGGAAGGTATCCAAAAGTTATTCCTAATATTTGCTAAGGTAGCTTCATCACCTGTATGAAAATGATTAATAACAATATAAATAAAATTATGCTTGGTGGGAATTATCATGGGATGTGTTTCTGATTTCTTCAAATAGAAGAGTTTCTTAACCGTCCTCCAACTCGAAGAAATCCACTATCATCTAAAAAGGGGTGCAGGTTAAACAATTTACTTGAGTTTGGAAGTGGAATTCCTTTTTCTAAATATTGAATTTCATTATAAAATGAAGTTCTTTGAATATTTTTTTATGATACACTTCAAAGATTCTGATAGTTCTTTACTCTTTAAATGTCTCATAGTTCAGCTCATTGAATGTTTTGCTTTTTCAATAAATCGCTTACACCAAGCAATTACTCTCTGCAACTTACTTATTATACCCAGTGGTTCAAAGTTCTTTAATAAGGCACATAGAGGAAAGTCCGAAGTTTCTTTCAATTCTTGTAGGAAAAGATCACCTCCTTCTACGGCAGTAATATCGTAAGGTTCCAGTTCTTTATACTGATGTAAGAAAGGTGGTCGAAACCACTAAAATTCACAATGTTGAATTTTATTTTAACTAATACCTCTTGAACGGATGCCAGCAGGGTTGTGTTCAGAATTCACGTGTTTGCAAAAATCACTTTCTGTGAGTTCCTGAATTATGCTGACCCGGTTTCTCACAAATGTTTTAAGCTGAGCATGTGGCCTTTTGATCCAAGCCAGTACAATGCTGGAATCAGTTCAAAGGTAAATTTGACTGATATTAACTTTAAAGGCATCGATGGTTCTTTTAAGAAGCTTTGATAAAAGCACTGCACCACAAAGTTCCAATCGGTGGTATAGTAATACTTTTCAGTGGGGCTACCTTTGATTTGGAGCACATGAGCTTAACAAAGATCTGTCCACTTGTATCAATGCATCGTAGGTATAGTGCAGTTCCGTAAGACTTTTCAGATGAGTCAGAGAAGCCATGAAACTCTGTCCTGATAGACTTATCTTGTAGACAATAACGTGGAGATGTCTAGACAGTTTATAGATTCCAAAGCATCTATGAAGGATTTCCAATAGGAAACTAAGTTTGAAGGAAACGGATCATTCCAATCAAGTTTCAACTGCCACAACGACTGAAGTAAGATTTTCACCAAGATTATTACAGGTTCAATTAGTCCAAGCGGATCGAATATTCTTGCGATTGTAGAAATTACTGATTTCTTTGTGACTATGAGATTGTCACCTTTTGAAGTCATGAGAGAAATCTTGAAAGCAAAGGAATCCGGATGTGGCTTTCACAAGAGTCTAAGGGTCTTGGTCTCGGTTGAAGAAGAATAAGAGAGGTTCTTAACTAGACACTTTGAGTCTGGTAATAGTAATGGATTACTAGCTGACCACTTGTGGAGTTCCATTCCAGCACCCTTTAGCATTGAAACGAGTTGCACTAGGAGTTTTCTTCCAGATTCTAAATCGTCTGCACCAGTAAGAAGATCATCCCTATAGACATCAGACATTATAAATTCGACAGCTAATAGATATTTATCACCGTCGTCTATGACAAACTGTTTCAATGATGTTGTCGCAAGGTATGGTGTCCTCTTGGTGCCGTAAGTAAAAGTAGTTAATCGAAAAATCTTCACAGGACTATCAGTTTTATCCTTCGAAACAATGCGTAAAGAAACACGCTGGGATTCATCGATCAAAATCAATCTAAACATTTTTTAATATCTGCTGTTACCCCAAATTTACGAGCTCTAAAGTTTAATAAAATTGAAAAGAGATCTCTTTTTATAACACCACCATTCAATTGTAAAGAATTTAGCAATTCGCCTGAAGTAGTAATTGAGGATGCATTAAAAATTACACATAAAGGAGTTGTTTTGCTTTCGTGGCTGTACACACCATGATGAGGGAGATAATACACAATAGCAGAATCCTCATCTTCTACTACTTCTTCCATATGTCCCATTTCTAAATATTCATGTATAAAATTTCTATATAATTCCAATATAAATATATATATATATATATATCTCTTTGGATCTTGAATTAATCTTCTCCACAAAGAATTAAGCCTACGCAATGCCATTTGTTTCGAATCTCCCAAGCAACTCGGATCCTTTGACAGAGGCATTTTAACAATAAAATGACCAGTTTCCTCTGTATTATAAGTACTCGTAAAGTGTTCCTCACATAATTTTTCTTCTCTACTCACTGTAAGGATTTCAAAATCAGGACAATTTTCAATTTCCCAAAAGCATTTGATACTATTATTAAGCTCATTTGCATTAGTAACTAGTCCACAATAGCTCTTATTTGTGTAATTATGTGACATGTCTTCGCTAGCTACGTAAGCGAGTACTGTATCTTGCAATATCAACTTCCCATCTGCTAGTTTTATTGTCCCATTATTTAAAATTTCAAAGATAATCTGATTTGATAAAAGCAAATCGATTCTTTCAGGCGAATAGAAATTCTCATCCGATAACTTAATATACTCAGGAATTTTTATCCCACTAATATCTAATTTATTTGCCTGAGTCAAACCCGTAATTTTCGGTACAACAAGGAATTCCATTAATTTCTAAAACTGTCTGTTTTTACTTGAAACAACAGTAGACACTTTGTTTTTTATAAATCGAGAAGTCCCGTTAACACCACAAATAGTATTGTTTACTCTTTCACACTTCAACCCCAAAGCCAAGGCAGCCTCGTGGGTGATTAAATTACTTTGACTCCCAGAATCCAGTAGGGGATACAGAGGAAAGACTTCCCCGTGACTGTTCTGGCAATATACTGAAGCGGTGCTTAAAAGCATAGTTGAATGACCCTTAGAATGGCCCACAATTTCCCCTCCGTTTTAAAACGATTCGTCACAAGGAATGGTCTGCTTCGGTTGGAAACATTCACTGTTTACATTTAAAGTAGATGTGTTTCTAGGTTCCATATTTGGCAGAGTTTCGCTACCTGGACTCCTTTGGCTATCCACATTTCTCTCTAAATTTCTACACAAAAGTGTGGAATTAGGACAATTCCACGATCTTTTGCATAGAGTCACTTTATGAGAAGAGCTGAAACAATTGATGCAAAGATTGTTCCTTTTCACTGAATTAAATCGTTCATTAACGCTTAAATCGCTAAATATTTTGTATCTACATACAGGATGAGGTTGTTGTGTACAAATTACACAGTTAGCCGGATCTAATTTAGCAAAGAAAAACTTTGTTTTGTAACTTCGTTCTGATGAAATAGCTGTTGTATTATTTGTTTGAATATTTTCTAGAATTAAACAACGTTTTAACAAAAAGTTCATAAAATCATCCCACCTAGGCACTTCCGTAGAGGCTAAGTTGAGATCTTAATTCTTTCTTGTTTCCTTATCTAATTTTCTTAAAATTAAATTTATCAATAGAACTTCTAAAAATTCATTTAATTCTAATCCTACCATTTTTAATCCTCTTAAATGTTTTTGACAACAATCTATTAAAGTTCTAAAATTTTTAACTAATTAGTGAGTAAATTTTTCTAATGACAATATTTCACTGAAATGACTATTTATTATCAATTTTTATTCTCAAATCTATTTTACAAGCATTCAAATAATGAAGTATACAAATCATCAATCAATATAAAATCTTAAGCAATTCCAGTGAGTGTAGACTTTAAATAATATAACTTTTGAGAATCAGTTAAACTATTGTTAGAATCAAATAAAGAAACAAATTGTTTTTTAAAAAATTAAACCACTCATCGTATGAACCATTAAATCATGGCAACTGAATATCTGGTAATTTAATGTTCTTAAAACTATTTTCACAAGATGTAACAGCATTATTCTTCAGATCAATATTTGAAAGAATAATTTTTATTCTTACCTGGATATATTCGTAATCATCTTCTAAATCCGGGATTTCTGATTCAAGGAGTTCCAAATCACTATCATTTTCCACACACAATTTCATAATATCCATTCCGAATATCACTTAGCTTAATTCGTAAGCTTTTCAAGGTATCCGATTTGGATTCTAAATGTATTTTGTCCTTTTCGTCCGGATTGTGCATAAAGTCATTCATTCTTTTTAGCTGAACCTTTATAGCTCCACATTTCCTATTCAACACTACTAATGTTTCTTTAGACATACTACTATTAAAATTCTAACGATACTTAATTCAAAGCTACTACAACTCCACGAGCGGACAAAATGTTGCCTAAAAAAACTAAATGGACTGTAAATTTGACAATTTTTAATAGACGAAATTGATCCAAACCATATTGGATCGCTACACTTTTCGAACCGATTACAAAAAGGTTACAGCAGATAGCTCGGTGCAATCTATACAAATAATTCTCGCCAACTGGAGCCAATATATATATATATATATATATATATATATATATATATATATATATATATATATATATATATATATATATATATATATATATATATATATATATATATAATTAAATTATATTAAAAATTAAATTCCCTATCTAGCACTTGACTCCTCTTTCTCAGTTCCCACCTTCAAGTATCAAACTAATCACCCATTTATTTCTTCCGAACATATGACCTAGCCCAGTGTTTCTCAAACTGTGGGGCGCGCCCCCCTGGGGGGGCGCGATAACCTTACGAGGGGGGGCGCGAGCATATCGAAAATAAAAGATTTAAAAAATAATTAATTTACTGGAATGAATTAAAACAAAATACTTTCAGACATAATAAAAAATGCACTTTTACTCTGATGTAAGTTATAGGCCAGGGATGGCGAACCAATGGCACGCGTGCCAATGATGGCACGCGACAGAATATTTTGGGCACGCCATCGATCAAAACGATTTGCATTTTGGCTTAAAATAATTAAGTTTACTATTAAGTATTATGAACAAACGCGAGTGATCCGTCGCGATGCCGACAAGTGGGGAGCAGACTCGTTTGTTATGTCTTGCGTAAATACTTCGTATATTATAAATTGCTAATGATGCAAAGTTTATCTACGCATAGTGTGTGTACGTAACTATTTCTAAATATATTCAAGTTGTTTAAAAAACATATTCTAACGTTTACATTAATAGTTCAGCTTGTATATACATCTAATTTATTAATGTGATCTAATTCTTGTCTTGTAAGTCTAGTTGGTAAAATAGCTCTCACTGCTTTATTTTTAAAAATTTTAATGATCTGAGACAAAAGCGAAAGATCAGACACTACAGAAATCTCCTGCAAGCACTCAATTTCTTAAAAACAAATAAATCTGCCCATGAGCCCGCAGTCGTGCGCAGTCAGTAAAAAGGGGTGTTTTTTGGCGGGAATAGTTAATTTCATCGACACATCTGTACATTTAAAGTTTTGTGTTAAATTTACGATTTTTAACTGGTATTTAATATGGCTAGTTCAACAAAAAAAAAAAAAAGTGCAAGATAGTAAGTATAGCAGAGAATTTCAAACTTGGTGGGCTGATAAATATGGCATGATCAATAAAGGTGACAAAGCGGTGTGTGTTTTATGTTCTGGAACAGTGGTATGCAGAACATATATTGTCTGTAAAACGGCATTTTGAAACAAATCACAAATCCTTTTGTGAAAAAAGCGAACCAGAGCAAAAGAATTAATTGCAAGTGCAATAAAAAGACAGAAATAAACAGTCGACGTCTATATTTAAATATGTAAGCAAAAATTGTCACACAAGTGCGGCAAGTTACTCAGCTGCAAATGCCATTGCTCGGCATGGTAAACCTTTTAAGAGGGAGAGTTTTGAAGGAAGCTTGGTTGGCATGTGCGCCCTCACTTTTTGATGATTTTGATAATAAAGATAAGATAATTCAGCGCATCAAAGATGTTCCTCTATCTAGAAACACAATGAAAGATAGAATCTTGAAATTGGCAGAAAATGTTACAGATCAACAAAAAAATGACATTAACTCCGCTCCTTTTATATCGCTATGTCTTGACGAAAGTATTGACATTACTAAATGAGCACGTTTAGCTGTCTTTGCTCGATATTGTGTAGAAAACATCATTAAGGAAGAATTAATTGCGATAACATCGTTGTTAACAACTACAAAGGGCACAGATATTTGTACGGCAGTAAGAAATTCGCTTGCTGAGAAAGAAATTGATTTGAAAAAATGTTTAGTAACCACTGATGGTGCTCCAAATATGGTAGGCAAAAAATGGCTTAATTTCTTTATTTAAAACAGACGTAGGACACTCGATTCTTGAATACCACTGCATTATTCACCAACAAGCCTTATGTGCAAAGAGTGGTTCAAGATTTCTTGATAATGTAATAACTTTATTCACAAAAATAGTCAACCTCATATCGTCACAGGCTTTAAATAAACGAAAGTTTGATGCTTTGTTGAATGAAGTCAATTCGATGTATAATGGCTTAATAATGTATAACAATGTTTGCTGGTTGAGCCGCGGAACGTAATTCAAAGATTTGTTGATTGCTTGGAAGAAATCAGACTGTTTCTACAAAATGAGAGCAAAATTGAACAATACCCACAGTTGATGGATATTATGTGGCTTTTATAATTGATGTTTTTTACAGACATATGCCAATATTTCAACAAATTGAACATAAAGCTTCAAGGCCCGCATAAAACAGTTATCGTCATGATGGATCCGCTTTTTGAAGCTAAACTATATGTTTTCAGAAACGATATTATTACAAAAAACTACAAGTACTTACCAAACTTGAAAAAATATCACAGATTTAGATGCCCAAGAGAAACGAAACGAAGAAAAAGTTATTGATGACTTTATTTCCATAATGGATTCTTTAATCAAGAATTTTCAGCGAGATTTTCTCAGTTCAAGGAATTATCGGAAACGTTCAAATTTATTATGTACCCTGATGTGATTTCGTTTGATAAACTGAACTTGTCTCAATTCGATTGGTTGGAAATTGAAGAACTTGAAATGCAACTGATTGATTTCAGTCTAGTTCAATATGGATTCAAAAGTTTATTGAAACAATGAAAAAGTTGGAATTGATTGAAGCAGAAAGATTGACAAGCAATATAAGTAAAAATACCAGTAACGAAATTTTGGAAACATGGAATTCGATTCCAGACGCATTTAACTGTTTAAAGAAGTTGGCGTATGCTATTTTAACCATATTTTCATCTACCTATGCCTGCGAGTCATTATTTTCAGAGATAAATAACATCAAAGACTCGCTTAGAAACCGTTTAACAGACGACTCTAATTCAGCATGCATTCTACTAAAAGTAACATCTTATAATCCTGATATGTTATTTCTCATCTAATCTACAACAGCAGAAATCATACTAATGTTACTTTAATTAAAATTACAAGTATAACTAAAACATTTACTACTATACAGTGCAAAATGTATTTTTTCGTATTAAATAAAGAATTTTGATTTGTTCGTATTTAGTTTTATTAGTTGTTCAATAATCACAAGTCAAAATTATTTGATGGCACGCCTATAACTCATTAAACGTTTTTTAGAAAAAATGGCACGTTGACCCAAAAACGTTCGCCACCCCTGTTATAGGCGATATCAAGTCATCAAAAAAAAACTTCTTCAATACTTAATTAGCTATCTTTGATTCTATAACCAAATAAAAATATTTTATTTAATTTGCTGTAATCCCATGATGAGAGAATTTTTATTACGTTTTCTTTTTTAAAATAACATTCTACTCTTTCAGAGAAAAACAGATCCCAGATCCAGAATCGAAAAAATTCAGGAACATAAAAATTCATCACTGTCATTATTTTTGAAATACTGCACATTATAGCTGTAATTTGTTTGACCTTCTAAGTTATTAGTAGAGTTAGTTATAACCCATCTCTTATGTGTTTATTTCTCATTTAAGGAAGTTGTAAGTAATGTATTTCTCTATTGCGCTTTTTTTTCCACGTAAAACAGTTTTATGATATTTGGAAAACCACGGAAAGCACACACACACACACTCTTTGATGGATTACTATGCGAAGACTGAGACCAAGAGGAGTATTTTCAAACATAAAGCATAACAATTGTTTTTAGCAGTAACATACATATTATCATAATGAATACACTTTTTTACCCGGAAGTGGTCGCGCGGGACACACAGATCACGAAATTGTTGATTCTGGCAGAACTGTTTATTTGTCACCAAAGAAAAATTGAAGAGTCCTTGAAAGTAGGTAAGTAACTTTCTCTTAGTTAAATTATTCACTGGAATAACGATTTGTATCGTGTACAATAAAATAATTATAAAAAAAAGGATTGGGGTGACTCAATAACCCTGCTAGATCGTATCGAGTGCGCGCCTGCTC
This sequence comes from Trichonephila clavipes, assembly GCA_019973935.1. Lineage (NCBI taxonomy): Eukaryota > Metazoa > Arthropoda > Arachnida > Araneae > Nephilidae > Trichonephila > Trichonephila clavipes. The sequence goes on along the minus strand of BMAU01021332.1, from coordinate 1,029,554 downwards.
CCAGGTTAAAACATGTTGAAGTCTTTTTGCTTTAAAAATATTAAAAATAATACAATTATTCTTCATCGGAATTTTATATTGTTGTTCATTATTTAACATCAACTATAAATGCTAATTCTGTGAGGATTAAAATTAAAATTCGCTTAAAACTAATTATAATTTGAGCAAGCATTTAAAAAACATTTTACATTTTTGTAAACATTGTCGCGCACTTGGCTTTAATGTTTGGCAAGAATGTTTTATTTTCTTTTAAACGAACTCATGCAAAGAGCGCGTACTTCGGCCGGTATACTTTTTAATGTATCAGTGCTGCACAGAGTATTTTATAACTATTTAATTAATACTAAATTAAGAACAAGTTTAATAAGTATTAACGACTTCCATGGGCTTGTTCTACAAAGCAAAGTTTTTATAAGGAATGCTTATGATTAGAAATTGACCCTCTGAGTTATTTTTCTATATTTAGCAGATATCCATATTTTGTCTTCTAAGCAGTCACCGCATTTTTGCAATATGTTCAATTTAAAAATTACAGAAAGGAAAATAACGTAATAATTGTCCTATTACTTAGTTAATTTATTTTTTTGCTTAAAAGTAGTATTCAAAATTTAATACTTATGTTATTAATGTGTATGGTTTATAATTAAGATCTCGTATTGTAGCTTTAGCGTCAAAGTGAATTATTATTGCATTTAGTGCATTATTAATGTATAAGGGGGGCGCGATAAAAATTGTGATTGAAAAGGGGGGCGCCAGTATTGAAAGTTTGAGAAGCACTGACCTAGCCAATAAACATGTTTAATTCCAGATCGTTAGATGTAATAGTCAAAATATGTCAGCATTAACTTGCAAGCACCTTCTTCAAAGCAGCGATACTTACCATATGTTTTTCAAGTGTTATCCACTTGAAACCACCACCATGGCGTGCTTTTTCCTCTCTGCTCTTGGTGTCAGAACAGATGTACAAATGATCGAATAAAGGTCTTCACTTTTCTAACTTTAATCTGATTCTGTCTTAAAAATCATGACAGAATTAATGCCGGCAGGATTTACTTGCTAATATAGTTCGAAATGTTTAACTTAAATCAGTTCTTAAAGTTAAAGAATTAAAAAAAAACGAGCGCAAATTATGCCAGCTATCGAAATAAATGTTGCGAATAACGATTACGGGACTCCGTCAAACGATATTTCTCTCTTTGCTGAGAACGTCAGATTGCCGGAATAAAAAAATAGTACGGAAAAAGAAAAACGCTAGTAATCCCCGAAAGAACATCGCTCTTAACACAGAGAAGAATGCAGTGTTTACAGCCAAACGATATTATGTTTTTGCTGAAGAAGCCATCCAGTTTACCGTAAATGGAAGAAACATTCTAATGGAGAGAAAAAGAAAAAAATGGGGAAAAGTGAATCCCCTAAACTCCATGATGAAAGATGTCAATCCCTTCCGCCAGAGTAGATAAAAAATATGTTTTTCTCCGAATGGTATTGTTATTTAGTTCCAGTGATACAATGATGTAAGGACCAACAGTACCAGAAAAAAAAATCTTTTTCGCCGAAAAGTCTGCACGGTAATATTGTGAAATAGTGAAGTATCAAAACAAGGAAAGAAAAATAAATAAAATTTTACTAGTGAAATAAAGTGACAACAGCATCTGGATTACCGTTCACCAAGGGTTTCTGCCGTTGCAAAGTGGAGGTCAGTTAAATGGTATATTTCCAATTTTAGTAACATTGAAGAACTGAGTTTTGCTGAACAGAACTTTACGAAAAAGAATAATGTATGATATGATATGGTATTTAATTTTTATAATATAGTTGTGTTATAAATGAGATATTTTCTTTATATTTTAATTGAGAAAACAAAGTATATAAGTTTAGTCATACAAAATTTTGAGAAATTTTAATATACTTCTCATAATTTTATCTTAACATGTCGAATGAGTTAAGAGTTATGATAGAATATTGGTGTTTTAAAGTGAAAGATAAAAATTAAGTTTTTAGAAAAATGACTAATGAGAGAACTAATACTAGAGATAATGATTTTTATAAGAAACAAAAGTAAAGTCAAGTTGTAGTCTTTTTTCTCCATTGAATTCAATTGTTTTGTTAATTATTTTATTCAGCAGTAATCTTATGGCATGTCATTTATTTTTTTTTTATTTTGAAATTGTGTGTTTTGATATACCGGCCATATATCAGAATTCACTATTTCTCGAAATTTTCCTTATCTAAAATTAAAATTAATTTAATAACTTGAAGCTTATATTTGGATATTACACAATGGATAAGGGAGAATACAATCATTATAATTTTGTATATGTCTCGAAACATTAAGAGGACAAACTTGTTTAGTTTGATATGTACACCTCTCATTGTTTCTTATCAGCATCCCTGAACATCTGTGAGTTGATGACGCAGATTTCTCAGAGAGATGTGTTCAAAATTAAGTAAGGTGATACAGTTTTATTAGTGAATGTGTGATGCAAGAGAAACTCAAGAATTTTTGTCTATGAAACGTATTTTTAGAAAGTTACGGAAAGATTCAAAATAATGCATGCGATATTAAGTTACAATGAATATTTATTGTGAAAAATTTTCAGAAATACTAAAAGTTATTATTGAAGTGAGTCCACTTTTCCGACTCAAAATAATAAAAAAGAGCTCTTATATTCTTATATTCTTATAATTTTTATATTTTATAAAATGCATATGAAATAAAACATTCTTCATTGTGTTGGATAGTGCATAGAAGTTGTGTGTTATACACCGTTTTCATATTATTAATAACTTCACTTTATTAGTGTCTATATTTTTTTATCTTTTTAAAAAATGTATTTCATGTATGCAAAATATGTGTAACAATATAAGGTATTACTACGATGGCGCCAGAATAGATTTTTATACAAAATTATTATTTTAATATTTGTATGATTTCATGTATTTTTATATTTGCTATCTTATTGTTTGATATATTATTTTCCAACATAATTTTTTTTTGAAAATATCTACTAGCTATAATACGAATCTATTATTATGATAAATAGGAGGAAACACAAGATCTTATTCTAGATGTCGAATAGATTTCAATAAGCTAATCTTCAATTATATGTATGGAAATTCATTTTTATCAATTAATTGTCATTACTGTGTTTGTTGTTATAGTTTCGTTTATTATATTGCATTTTGATTTTAGTATTCCTATTGCTTAAATATTTCTACTGTGTGTAATATGTCTTTCTAAATAACTATGTATTGTTTTGTGTTTGTTGAAAATTGATTAAGTTTGTAAAGAGAGAAAAAACCACGCCATGAATCCCTTTTAAATTGGGGGGCAAATGTAAGGATAATTAAATTAGATTAAAAATTAAATTCCCTATTTTGCACTTGACTCATCTTTCTCAGTTCCCACCTTCAAGTATCAAACTAATCACCCATTTATTTATTCCGAACATATGGCCTAGCCAATAAACATGTCTAATTCCAGATCGTTAGATTTAATAGTCAACATATGTCAGCATTAACTTGTAAGCACCTTCTTTAAAGCAGCGATACTTACCATATGTTTTTCAAGTGTTATCCACTTGAAACCACCACCATGGCGTGCTTTTTCCTCTCTGTGCTCTTGGTGTCAGATTAGATGTACAAATGATCGAATAAAGGTCTTCACTTTTCTAACTTTAATCTGATTATGTCTTAAAAATCATGACATATATATATATATATATATATATATATATATATATATTAAATATAATAAACATTTTTTATGATGCAATTTACTATTTTTTATGGAATACTGTGCTACATTTTAAGCAAAAACTTTTTCTGGTGTCCAAAAGGCGAATAATTCTCTCAAAAGAAGAAATTTTGCAATTGAGGAATAGATCAAATTGACCTTAGCTCAGAACTTAATGATATCTTGGATGATGACGCCGCTTCAAACAAAACATATGAATAGCGTGTACTGGAAGGATAATCATGTTCAGATGAGAGCGATGAAGAAAAACATAGGAATATTTGAAGTGGAAAGACAGTTTTGAATCATTCTTTACCATAAAAGTCTCTTGAATACATTCATCATATTGATTTAGCTGTTACAAATTCTCTGTTTCTGTGCAAATAAAATGCAATAGGAAATAAAAATTTTCTAAAAATCTAAATGGACTGCTTAAAATTTGTTAGAAATAGTTGAATCTCGTTATCAGCCTCTGCATCTACTAACAAAAGTATTTTAACTGATGATGAAGATAACAGTTTTGCAATTTCATTTGTAAAAATATCGAAGCTTTATAATCCACCTGCTATACATTCCATGGCTTTTATCCAGGCCATTCCAGAATAAAAGGCTTGGTAAGTATAGCCCTTTTCGATGTGTTGATTATATTTCAAGGCTTCTCAAGTGCAGATTGAAAAACGATGAAAGCAGTTCGAAAATATGTCGTGAAAAATGCAATGCTTATTTATACTTGTCAAAAACAAAACAAAAGATTTTTACAGTAAATGAATAATAAATTAATAAAAGAGTTAATTATGCATCAATAATTTACATATTTGTTTCAATTTTAGTTTAATTAGTTCTATCAACTTAAAGCTAAATATGTATAACTCGTAAAATTTCATAAGTGACCTATTTTACAGATAACGTTCAAGCCGTTAATCGTGCGGGTACTGTAACTGTTACGTTCTGTAACTGTACTGTAACTGTTACGCGGGTACTGTTTACGTTCTAGGGGAGGAGTGGGAATATTTTTATTATTTTTCCCAGAGCCATTGGGGTCCATATGGTATTTGCAACCAGAAAAATTTGGTGTTTAAAGATAAAATTAATTCTGGTCTTAAAGGGATATGAAAGGATTTACCTGCTAAATTTTAAGTCTGTAGTTGTAATAGTTTAAAAGCGGAACTATCTTTTATCTACAACGTTAATTTTACCCATCGAAATCCCCTTGGAAGTCAGTTTTCATAAGAAAACATCTTTTGCAGTGGCTCTCTACTCCATAAAAAGAACATGCCTGCTAAATTTCAAGTTTGTTGGTCTAATCGTTCAAAAAAGGAAATAATTATTTATAATACCTCATTAATCCCTCTCAATTCCCCTTGGAGATATTTTTCACAGAATCCTTTAGTAGCGGACCTGTGCTAAATGCAAGGAACACGCTTGCAAAATTCCAATCACATAGGTCAAATAATTAAAAAATAGAGTAATCTTTAATTATCATTAACGTTGCATTAACCTTTCGCAATTTCACTTGGGGGTCTACTCTTGAAAAACCTACTTTGTAACAGTTGCATCAAATCTCTAATCTATGAAAGGAACATACCTGCCAAGTTTGATAACATAAGATCTAATTTCAAATAAGGAAATATTAAACTATAACAGAACATAACCCCTCGCAACATACCTTGGGGCTCGATTTTCGGAAAACTGTCTTAGTGGATCTCTACTCCATGAGAGAGAGAGAGAGAAAGGAACACGCCTACCAAATTGGATGTCTGTAAGTCTAAAAATCCCAGAGATATCGGGATGAGTAAATGAATGAGTCCCTTTACTCCTTCATAAACACTCATGTCCATAAATTAAAGTAATTTAGATTTGTGGCAATCCCCCCTGGTGTGATTATTGTCCAAAATTTTAAAAGATTTTAAATTTTGAACCTTTTTTTTTTGACACATAACAAAATAATCATTTTTAAAAAAAATCCCTGAAAGTATTGATTAAAATAAGAAAAATAAAACGGTAAATTATCCTCAAAGTTTAAATATATAATTTGAATTTAAATACTACAGATATTTTTTAAAAACTTAGACAAACATTATAAAAACTTAATTCCATTTGAGAATTTTAAGGTAAAGAAAAAAAATGAGAATTCTCAACTCGTTGACTTGCAATTATTTCCGTACACTTTAGGGGGTTTAATAAAATTCTTCCCAGTTTTTTACGATTGCTGCAGGGAAAGAACCGGTCTCCCCGTGAGCCATAAAACTTCCCCTAAATGCCCATTGTGCCTCCCCGACCGTCTCTAATTATCTTTCAAGATACTAAACCTTTAAAGGGGGGAAGAATTCGGAAAAACACGACTTTATCGTTTTTGAACACATTACTTGAGGTGGAAACAATCAGTTTGGTTAATTTTTGGTGAGTCCACGGCCTAACGAAAAATTCCGTGTTGTCCGTTTTTGAAGCATCTCTAGTAGGGAAGAAAAATCCGTGCTGTCCGGTTGGAGGGTTTATATAATCTGTGATCTAGACGGGAAAGGAAAGAAATGATAAATTAAATGACAAAAAGAAGGGTCGAAAATAGAGAAGGATCACTAGGGTACCCCGGGGTCGTGACAACCTCGTTTACCAAAGACAGTAAACCCCTTGGGAAAAGGAAAATATCTCTAGGGTGGTACCTCGGGATTGCGACACCCGTACTCACCTAAAGATGGTGAGCCCCCTGAGAGGGTAGGATTAACGGAAGAACTAGACGCATACATTATCATAATATAGCTTTATTAAGATATTAAACTTAATCCTTTAACAAATTAAGTTATAATAATATATGTGAGAGAATCTACGGTGGCAAAACACACGATATATATATATATATATATATATATATATATATATATATATATATATATATATATATATATATATATATATATATATATATATATATTACCGAATTGACCTAACTCGAACCACTATCAATAACTGATTTGCCTAAACACGATTCCAATACTATTACAGATACTAATATTAAATAGTCAATCCTACCTTGTTGTACTTTCAGTTATGACCACAACAATTCTAGATGAGGTATTGCAATAACTGGAGTGCAATGGTATGCAACTTGATCAATAGATCTGTATCACGTATAATTACTGTTCTTCACTACGTAACGTAACCTAAAAGTTCTTCAATCCTGAACCACAAACTGTTTACATTCCTCTAATTGCCATCGCGCTTACTCTAACTTCTGATATTTAAAACTTCCTAATTAGCATATTTCATTCACACTTCGCTTCTTGGATTTGGTTGGAAAATAATTGTCTTTAATTCTGGCTCCTAAGAACCCAAAATACATGTTAAAGGAAAGACACGTGAGCACGTCACAGATTTATGCAGAAATCGAACTCTAACATAAATATATCACAGTTAAAAAATGACTACACATATCTGCAAGTTCAATAACTGCATAGTTAAGACACAAATGACTCATTTAAATGCTTTTTTCGTAGTAGAACCTGGAATGTTAGCGTACCCAGCTGGAGGGATTTGGAACTGCCCAGAATACAAACTTTCGCAACTATTGCAAAATAATGCTAAGGAAAGTAGACGTTACGGCTCTTGTCACCCCGAGTTGCACCGCCAAATGAGAAACGGTATTTGGCAGTTACTTCCAAAAGAAACAAACAGAGCACAGAATCAGGTCTGTCTCGTCATGCCTGATGGTACGAGAGTTTCAAGGCTGACCGTGTAGAGACGCTTAAGGCAGGTTGGTCTATGTGCTCGTGGACCTGCCAGATGGGTTCCACTTACAGCAACTCTCTGCCACCTGTGGTTAACCTGGAGTAGAGAACATACATTGTGTACACTGCAGCAGTGGGCTTATTTGATGTTTTTTTTAAAAGTGCAGGTTTAGCTTTCGCAGGACTTTCACACACAGAGCCCCATGAATCCGTTACCACCAAGAGAATATCATTGAACTCTACCGTTTCGGTGGTGCAGGATTACTAGATTGGACGGGATTTATTGTGAGTTTCAGAACTGACCAGCATGTTCAAATTAGAACCATGACAAGCCAAATCGATCGGGACATCATTCTAGAACAACAAGTACGTTTGTTTTGAGGCACCATGGACGCAGAAGTTGTGCTTATGGAAGACAACACCCGTCCTCACCGTACAAACACCGTAAGCGGATGCCTTCAACCAAAAAATATCACCCTTATGGACTGACCAGAATTCTCACCGGACTTGAATCCAGTAGAAATATGTGGGACATGCGTGATCGATTATTAGTTGTCCTTCAACCACCTCCTACATGTCTACCGAAATTTCGGAGAGCTTTGCTTTTTGAGTGGTGTAATATTCCACAATATCAGGTCAATAATTTTATATTCAGCATGTATACGCTGTTTGGACTGTATTGCATTGTCTGGAAGACATGCTTTGTGTATTAAGGTATACAACTACTCTAAAATTACGCTTGTTTTTTAAAACAAATGACAATTTTTTATATTTTTATTTTATAGGCCATCTCATTAGCTTTATAAAAATACCTAGTGTTTCGTTTTCCATTCACTAGAACAAAAAATTTTCGGTTTTAGTAAAAGCAGATGCCATAACTTTACCTTAGATGTCAAACTTCAAAATGGGTTATACTCGCAACGTATTTTTTTCGAAAACCTCAAACGGAGCAGCGGTTGCTGAACAGTTTTTAAAAATAATTAACTGAATTTTTTTTCATCTATGTTCTGTATAACAGTAGACGTTTTTTTAACCTTCAGATTTACCAATTACTGTTTTATTACAAAATGTGACTATAATCACTGTTTTTTTAAGCAATTTCATGTAATGTGCTCTAGATTTTGTAAAAATAATATATATCTTATCCTGAAGATCATTTCAAAAATGAATTGCAAAGTAATACATCAAAATTGAAAATTTATTCATTTAATATCTGTATAGAGCTTGCTCCGTTTATGTATTTTGTGTCACTTTTTACCCATTTTTTCCTTTAGTAGAAACAATTAATATTTATCTTCTTAATTTTACCCTTTTTTCTTAAAATGTACTAAATAAATCTAAAAACCACCAAAAAACTCCATATCTCCACTTTCTTAAAAAGAAAGTTGCTGCAAGTATAGTCGGATACCTTAACCATCACACCAATCATGCAATATTGTTTTTTTTGTTCTATTATCGGAGCAAAACTCGCAATTTTTACTTATGATATCAATCATATAGCATCTTTTCTGCTCTTAACCTTTTGTTTAACAAAAAGACTGTACAAATAATTCCCATTTGTTAAGCTTCTGACTCTCTCTGCCTGAACTTGCATTATCCTTTTTTTATGGACAGGAGATTGTATAAATTAACACAACTATATAATTAAAATTTTTAAATTAAAACACTTTTACCTAAAACTAAATTTATCGATATTAATTTCAATGTATTGGATCGTTGAGGATAGTTGCTAATTAATTAATATCCCCGGCTTCATACTGGCGACTTTTGTTACATAGTAATATTATATATATATAAAGTTATATAAAAATGTATTTCATATATTAGAAGAGGTTGGAAGTATCAGGTTATAGAGCCAAAGACAAACTTCAAGTCAAAGGATTAATTAAAAGGGAACAATTTATGATCCAATTAAACTCGTTCTGGTCTCAGACCTTGAGGGTAAGAAAGATAAAATGGTGCCTTTAACGATTTCAGTTTCTTTTCTGTGTTCCATAAAATTCAATACTGGAAGAAGGTGCTGTTATGGTAATAGAAACAGTTGTGTGTATTGCCTCACACTCGTATAAATCAGCTCCACTAGCCGGACATGCAGTACTTCTGGTTAAAAAAAACGGAGGAGAAAAAAAGAAATCTGAATTTACTAAAAATTATTACTGATATAAAATAATGCCAGGTGATAATAAATTTATACTTGTATACACACCAATTAAATAAAATTTATTATAAACAAAAACATTGTATAAATGTCATGGTGCTGAAAGTATTATAACATCATTTCAGTAAGATATTGATGCAAATTATTCGATAAAAACATAATCCCTTTTTTTAAATGAGTCTTTGTAATCTTAATAAAATGTTATAAAAATAAGATGCCTACTATGGTATCTTTTGTTTTAAATATCCTATTTTAGAAATTTATGGGGCTGCAGTAGCTAAGAGGTCATGATAGCGACTTTGTGGCGGATGTTGTCAAATCACAGGCTCAAAACATGATGCTACAGAAGACCAGCGGTGTAGAGGGGATGATGCCCATTATATCTGTCGATGCTTGATTTCTTCTCGCTGGAGTTTGGATAAGAGGTCATTTTATCTTTACGTCAGCGAGGTTTAAAATTTACGAATTCCATCGACAAATCAAATCAAAGTACATTAAAAATCAAATCAAATAGAAGGATGTAAATTTTGAATTGATATATATATATATATATATATATATATATATATATATATATATATATATATATATATATTATAATAAAATAAAAGTGAAAAAGTACTAGAACCTACAGTGCTAAAGAAGTAAGAAATGGGAATTCAGCAGACACTACAAATGTAGATACAAAAAAAGTCATTGGACTTAACTTTATATACACTGGTGTGCAAAAATTAAGGACGAAGTCGAAAAATTAGCATATCAGCTGAACGAAGAGGCAGAGCGGACAGAAAGACCAATCACGAGATTAAGTAAGATGATGTACGGTAGCACATGCGCAGATATGCAGGTACACGTAATGGGGAAGTGTCTGAGTAGTATAAAGCATGTTGTCGGTGTAAGATCAGTATTTCTGGCAAAGAGATTGCACGCCGTATAGCAGTTAAAATCACACCGAGTTGCTGCCTCAGCGAGAAATGACGAATAATCAATCTGTTAGACGACATCTGGATGCTTTTACCCGAGGTCGAATCATTGGGAAGTTGGAGGAAGGCCGCAGTGTGACAAGTGTGGCTGCAGAGTTCGGAATTGCTCACAGCATCGTTTCACGACTTTGGAGACAATTTCAAACTACAGGAACAGCTATCCGGGGATTCAGTAGTGGTCGTCCACGAGAAACCACACCCGCAGATGACCAATACATTGTTTTACAGGCCAGAAGAAACAGGCGGCAGACAGCGGGAGAAATCGCTAGACACACGACACAGGCGTCTGGACGACCGATATCGCGTTTTACCGTGGCCAGAAAACTGCACGGTTGGGGTCTGTTTGCACGACGCCCTCTACGGTGTGTACCTTTAACGCCTGCCCATCAAAGAAGGCGTTCTCTGTGGTGCCGGGAACACCAGAATTCGAGAGACAATGAATGGGGACGAGTACTCTTTACAGATGAGATCAGATTCAGTTTCAGTAGCGATTCTCATCACATACTCATCTGGAGAGAGCGGGGAAGCCGCAATCATCCCTCGAACATCATTGAAAGGGACAGGTATGGAGGTCGCTGTGTTCTCGTTTGGGGAGACATCATGTTTGGTAGTTGTAGAGACCTTCACATCTTCGACGCAGGTTCAGTCAACGGGACCCGCTATTGTAACGAGATTCTTCTTCTATATGTGCGTCTTTTAAAGGGCGCTATGGGTCTGCAGTTCCTTTTCATTGACGACAATGCACCATGTCATCGCACAGTAGCTGCCGAACAGCTCTTAGAGAGTGAGGATATTGAACGTATGGATTGGCCGGCATGATCTCCGGATCTCAATCCCATCGAGCATGTATGGGAGTTTCTAGGCAGACGCTTGGCAGCTCGTACCTTACCACCAGTAACTATTCGGGAGCTTCGATTGGCGCTGAAAGACAAATGGGCAGCAATGCCTCAACAACTCATTGGCACCCTCATTCTCAGCATAGGCAGACGCTGTGAAACCTGCCTAGAAGTCAGAGGAGATCATATCCCCTACTAAAGACCGGATGTTTCTTGCTGGACACCCATCACAGGGATGTTTCGGCCTTCAGTCGCATTGCGCTCCATGCTACTTTTTCAATCAAGCTTCTTTTTATCCCTCTGATTTCTCTTTTAGTAAGTGTTGCTTTCATTACACATGTCCTTACGTATTGGGGATCTTACGGTATTAAATGTGTTGATTTGGAAAAATTTTGTACAAAGTTATATTGAAAAAACCGTCTGGTCCTTAATTTTTGCACACCAGTGTATATAGCTTTTTCTTATATAGTTCTTTAAAATACTAAATATGGATAAGTTTCACACAATTGGTTTACTTATACGTAGTTAAAGATTAATGCTTTACAAATTTAGCTTAGCTCATTGTATCATCTCGATCAACTGTTTTACCTCAAGTATCGGTTTTTCTTCCAAAAATAAAACTAAACCTTTTTAAATTCGAATTATAAATTATTTTGTTATTCTCTGTTTCTACAATATTCAAAATATTTGTTTTTAATATTAAGATATAATAAAAAAAGAGAAAAAACCCTCTTGTATGTTGGTAGATAAGGTATGCCTAAAATTTAATATTTTCTACAGACATCAATATTCACTTGCATAATCAATTTAATTCACACATTCATACATTTTTTACAAGCCCTACACATAGTTTCAGATTTACTCCTAGAGCTTCACTTTAACATAGCATAATACTCAGTAGTAGTCAAATAGTTTTGACTGAATAACATATGGATTGTCAAAGATTTCTTTGGGCCGATGATTTTCCTTCAAGTAACAAAAATTTATAGAAACAAAACTATTACTTTAAGTGAAAAATCGTCACCTTTTCTCTTAGCAACATCCGTAAAACACCACATAAAGAGTTACGAAATATCGCATCCTTTAGCATACAATGTTTTAAACGAATACTTATATTTAGATGATTTATTAACAGGCACAAATACAGTTAACGAAGAATTAGAGTTGTCTAAACATACTAAACTAATTTTAAAAGACGCAAATATGAACCTTAAAAAATGGAAAACAAATTATATAGTATTAAGTCAAAAATGGGAAGAAATTAAATTTGAAAAATTAACTCACATAAGGAGAAGCCGTACCCATAAAAGTCTTAGGATTAATTTGAAACACTTTAACTGATGAATTTTTAAATTAGACTTGTCATCTATTATTGATTCATTAAGAAATGTTAAAAATACAAAATGAAGTGTTAAGTAATGTTCTTTGTGTGTGTGATGTATTCTATGTGTTTCGTCCAATAAATAAACTAAATGGATGGATTTGGACTAATTATTGGAAAACATAAAATCCTTCGATATGATCACCTAAATGACCCATGAAAATAAGGATTTAAGAAAATACAACAAGTAGATAAGTAAGAATGTATATTAAAAACTGGGATAGTATACTTTAAAAAATAGAACTAATTTAAACTATTGCAATAAGAGATTGTTATTATGATTTTAGATTGATTGCTATTGTATAGCACTCAGTTCCCATACGGTGAACCAAATATACAGATTACAGGGTTAAATATAATACTCTAAGAAAAAGAATACTTAGATTAAAGTTTCAAATAAAAGAAAGTTAAATGTATTTTAAGGTATTACTAGATGAGTAAATTTTTTGAAAAATTCAGAGTTTGAATAGAATCGAAAGATAAAAAAAAAGAAAAGAAAAGTGTGTGTGTGTGTGTGTATGCAAACACACGACGTTCCTTTTATGTAATAAAATATGAAGTTAAACTGTAAACTGTAATTTTATAGAGTGCAATGTGATAAAAAGAAAAATGCTGCTTATGTATTTAATAAATGTTTCTGAAATAGCCGTTACAAAAACGTACTTATTCCTCCGTACTCAGAAAGATATCACAGGTATACATCTGAAGAGACTAAATAATATGAAATATGGATACTTACGTATAAGGGTTACCATAGCCAAATTGGCGCCACACGAATTGCGCCATTTTTCATCAAAATCTCACTGGTTAGTATTTCTTCGTATAAAATAAGCGTTAGAATCTTAATTTTTCAATATCAAGGTGTGATTCGTGTGGTGCTAATTTGGCTGCGGTGACGCTAATACGTAAGTACTGAAATATACTATGATTATACTAGCTATGCCGGGTATAATTCTTGACTTTACAAGGAAACGCACGACTTTCGAGAAAATCATCGAATAATAATTAGTTTCAAAAGAGTTATGATTTCAATTTTCTTTTTTTTTTTTTAATTTTGGTCTTTAAAATCATTGAGAAGAAAATTTTTGGGCATCTATAATCTAAATATAATTTTAAGTATACGTTGAATGTGATGTTGATGATTATATATATCACTCTTGCACATTTTTTAAGTACTAAAAACAAAGAAAATTCATGCTTAAAGAAGAAAATGTTTTAAAATAAATTTTAATATCATAGCAAATATTATTTCATTTGTTATATTTAATTAAAGCTAATTATAAATATACATAAGTTATGGATTTTTTAAAGTGAACCATATTGTTTTGATTCAATTAACTGTCTATATTGTTTGTATTAAACTATGCATAACAAATATTCTTTAACAACCGTAATCTAATAAACCTTTCCACACATTTTAAACTACTTCCAAAGATCAATGAAATTCTAATCAAGATTTGCGCATCAAAATAGAATAATTCCACAACATTCTTTTATAAAACACATAAAAAATATACACTAGTTTCTTATATTCACAATATTGGTGTACTTAATGTATTTTGATTAGAATTTTCTGTTAATAAACTAATTGTATTTCTCTAAATATTAATTTGGGATTTGGCAAAAATATTAGGAATATAAATCACAAAGGACTTTACGATATCGTTCAACATCAACAAATAGTAATTTACTACAAACACATTTCCGATTAATATTTTTATTAAACATTTACAAACCTGAATTCAATTTATTCTCAGCACAATGCATCTTTTCCCCTTTATATTAGTGTTCCCTTTTAATTCCGCCAATAATCGCAGACTTTCAGGCAACCCATTTTAGAATAATCGCAGTGATGGATCGTATTAATTATCCTCCCCCTGAAAAGAAAAGAGCAAAAAATGATAAAAAAAGAGCATTGAAAACTTTTTTGTTACAACTAATCGCTTGGAAGATATTTTTATCACAGGACTTACAAATTTCCAGTGCCGAGAGATCTATGGATAAGATGTAGCTTGACGAAAGAGGTTTGATACATCATTTTATGGGACGTATTTTATAGATATCGGCAATGGCAGTAGTAAATGAGCCGATTTCTGCGGTTTCGGTTGAGTGTTATAAAAATGTGTTATGTGGCTATGTGGTCACGAATAACAAGTACTTTGTTTTTCATTTTCGCGAACGGATAAGCAAATTAAGTAAAATAGAAGTTTAGAGTGAAAAAAAGCGCACACAAAAGTAATTGAAAACCACTAGATGGTTTTTAGGAGTAAAACGAAACATTCTTCTATAATGTTTTAAATGATCTCAAAGCACATTTTTGTTATGTTTCCACAAATTAGTATATGCTATTCATACAAAAAAAATTAGTGCACACGCATAGATAGAGAAATATGAAAAAAAATAAATACATAATTCATTAAAACAATACAAACTAAAATTTGAGAGAACGTGGGAAGGTTAAATAAAAAATAGAAATGAAATGTATGAAGTCAATATGACAATCATAAAAATATAAACTTTCATTGACTGGTCGAAGGGCACATCTGCACAAACGAGTAAGAGTTCAAAAACTTAACACTACAAAGCACAACACTCGTGCTACCGATGATGAAGCTATCTATTTCCACCTCGGTTAAACAATGAAAACGATACCTGAACTAGCACTCGGGCTATCAAGCTACTACAGCAAGCAAACGGAAGGACTTTAAGCTTTAACAGAATTAAAGTGCACCAAGCTGTACGTGACGAATCGTCAGTAGTGTTAACCCTCTGACTGGATAACCCGCTAATTGAATTTCACTTCGAAAGCGGTCTACTTTTTCAAAGCTAGCTAAGCCGAAAATGTTCCAATAAATTTCGCGAACTGCTTCAAAAATGCACGCCAGTTTAATTCCTTCCCCTGTTAAAACCGCAGAAGGTCCTGAATTAGTTTTGCAGGGGATGATTTTATTGCTTTTCGGTCTCTGTGTTTTTCGAAACGGGAGGTTTCTCATTTACAGCTGTGGCCTAGGGTGAGGACTGTGAAATGGACATTTTCTACACTTCACGGCCAACAAAGAGTTCACCCAATTTATTGCAAATATATATTTCATATATTTCGAAAACTTGCTCAATTTCTGAGCAAAAGAACCAATATAAAAAATTTAGGTTATAAGAAATTTTAATTTTCTGAGTTTTGATTTTAAATTCGGTTTCATATTAAAGCATTTTTGCATTCATAGATTGAATTAATTAAAAATATTTTTTAACACAATCCAATATTTCGTGTGAAACGGCAATTAACTACAATTTTAGTTTCTAAAATCATTTCTGTTTGCTCATGTTTTTAAGTTTTTGAGTTTTCTCACATTTACTTAATTAAGATTGATTTAAAGACCAATATATTTTTTGACACACAGTTTATGTAATTTAAAAGCTCTATACTTTGTCTTCATTATTTTTTTCCTTTTGAAAAATGCCATGACCAAAATGTACGCTGGGTACTGTGAGAAATAATACTTGAAAGCGATTAAATATGACTGAAAATGATAAATCTAAAATGCAGCTTTTTCAGGTAATATTACAATTAGAATACAGAATACAAATGTTGCAGAATGAACTAAATATTTCCCTCATGTACCACAAACTACATTATAATATATCTCTTGTAGTACTACACTACAGTATTTTAAAGTCATGCAACAAAAACTTAAACTTGCTTAACTGCCACGATGGGGAACTGAGAAAAAAATAGATATTGTTTACAAACTTGGAGATTTCTGGATTACGTTTGTATTACTACTAATTTCTATATAAATATTTTGCATTTAAAACTCTTGTGAATATATAAGGTTCTGATAAAAGTGAATAATTGATCAAATTAACAGTTGTTATCAATGTTATGTCTTAGAATATTTTGAATTAAAAAAGATATTTCAGTCATAGTTATTTCAAGTAGAATTTTCATGTAGAGCATAAGTTGGATAGTAACAGATTGAAAAATTAAAGCTTTACAGGCAATGCAATTTTTTTTATGCCTTTACAAATTTTAAATATGTTTTTCTCAGATTTTTTAATTTTGAAGATGAGAGTGCTTTCTAATCTCTAAGGCGTTTTTCCTGTTCAAGATAGAGTCTTGAAATATCTTGTAAATGTTCCCTTACATATGTTCTATAAAAATTCATATGGATTTAGGTCTGAGGGCTCTAGTTGTTTTTTAAAATATCTTAATGTTAATATTTAAAAAAAAGTTGGGTTTTTTTTCCAGGTTTAGCCATAAAAATAATTATTAAAATTCAACAAAGAGATCTATTTTAAATTTTATACTTTTTGTTTCCAATAATCTAAGAAATCATTAATCACTTACAATAATTAAATATTTTTAATAATTTAACATTTTAGAAAAGTTTTAAAAATTTCAAAACTGTTCAATGCTTTAAAATTGTGAAATAATGGCTTGTCAAACTAACCTATTATTTTCAGAATCAATGTAATAGTATAATTTGAATATAAAACAAACATTAATTTTACTGTGACAAACTGTTTACGACTTCTACTCATATTGTAAAAAGAATGAAAGATAAATATATAACATAGTGGCAGTCAAAAACACATTCATAATATGTTAAAATCCTGTCCAGATACAAATTTCAATGCATTTTCCAAACTGTATTCCAATTCCAATGCAGACCAAATTCCAATGCAGAATTTTAGTGGAGAAAATACAAAATACCTAGTTTTGCATGGTTAAGATTATAAAAATGTCCAAATTTTAATAACCTTTTCTTCAGTCAACCACTAATGGAACATGAATGATGAGGGATTATGCATAAATATATATTTTTTTAACTTGAATTTAAAAAGGATCTTTATATTTATTTATACGCGCAAATGTTAACTGTAAATTTGTGCAGATGCTTTTAAATACTCTTTATTTGAAGATTCAAGTTAAGAAATATAAACTTGAAGTTAAAGTTCTTTTGAATGAAAATAATGTTCAGACATTCAAAATTCAAATATAATTTGTTATCTGAACAATACAAAAGAAGGGATTCTATGTAAGATGCCCTGAATATTAGGCTTTAAAATTATGAAAAACTAAAAGATTTAAATAGATTTTTTTAACAATACATATAAATTTTTTGGAAATAATGTAATACAGAAGCTTAAAAATTATTCATGTTTAAAAGTGTCCGAAATTTTAAAAGATTTTAAATTTTTAACCTTTTTTTAAATTTTTTTGACACAACAATATAATCATTTTTTTAAAAAAAAACCTGAAAAAATTGATTAAAATAATAAAAATGAAACAGTAAATGATCCTCAATGTTTTAATATATTATTTGAATTTAAATACTACAGATATTTTTTAAAAACTTAGACATACATTATAAAAACTTAATTCCATTTGAGAATTTTAAGGTAAAGTAAAAAATTGAGAATTCTCAACTCGTTGACTTGCAATTTATTTCCGTACACTTTAGGGTTTAAAGAAATTCTTCCGAGATTTTACGATTGCTAAAGGAACCGGTCTCCCCGTGACCCATAAAAGTTCCCCCTCAATGTCCATTGTGTCTCCCCGACCGTCTCTAATTATCTTTCAAGTTCGTAAACCTTTAAAGGGGGAAAAGAATTCGGAAAAATACGACCTTACCGGTTTTAAACACATTACTTGAAGGGGAAAAATCTGTTTGGTTCATTTTTGGTTAGTCCCCGGCCTTAGGAAAAATTCAGTGTGGTCCGTTTTCGAAGCCTCTCTAGTAGGGCGGAAAAATCCTTGCTGTCCAGTTGGAGGGTTAAGGTTTGAACTCAAAACACGCCATCTATGAGCTGCTACATTAACAAGTAGTCTATCTCAGCTCCGGGCAAATTCGAAAACAATGCTATGACTAAAAGGATTGCCTGTAAAATGCTTAATTTTGTTAAGTATATATATATACAAACATACATATAGGTACAGGAAATCCTAATAACTGCGCTCATATTCTGTACAGCCAAATTTCTCATTGAAAGTACATAGAAATAGGCCAAAGAACTATATCTTTACTATCCATAGTATATGAGAAAAATATAAAGAACAAAGTATGACGTCACAACCCGTGCAAGAATAATAATAAATTTTTTTAAAAAAAAAACGTGCTAGAACATTGGGATCGCCTACGTTTAGGCATATCTGTTACCTTGGCTCTTGGGACAGTTGGTATGTCTTCGTGATGTATGATGACAAACTCCTGCTGCTGGATAAGATATTTTTACCAGGCTCTATGGTTATAATGATTCCCAGATCTCATACAGTTGGAATTTCTCTTTTGGGGCTATAACAAGGAATTGGTATATCGAGACATTGTAACTTTACCAATGGATAGTTTCTCGTACTTCGGAGGACACCGCGCTGCTGTGATGCGTGCACTTAACCATTCCATGACACCCTCATGCCTATTTATATATTCCTGTTGGACACTTTGAACACATTTTCCCTCATTGATATCTTCAAACACTAGTGTTGATGTATACAATACGGCAGCGTTTCTCAAACGGTGGGGCGCGCCCCCCTAGAGGGGCGTGATAATCCTACAAGAGGGGCGCGAGCATATTTAAAATAAAATATTTTTTTAAAAAAATATCAATTAACTAAAATTAAATCGAAACAAAATACATTGCGAGATAATAAAAAACACATATTTACACTGATATAATACACTTATATAAATGTATCAGTACTTCACAATGTATTTTATAATTAATCATAACGATACTAAATTAAGAACAAGTTTAAAAATTACCAGTGACCCCATGGGATTGCATACAAAAAATATATCCCAAAATTAATATTTATCTTGATAATTTATAAGGATTATAATTAATCCTTTAGCTGCCGCGCGCGCGGTTTAAAGTTACCCCAATCGCTCCCCAATGCCACCCTTTTCCACGTAAGCTCGCGTATGGGATGTATTGGGGATGAAGGGGGGGACGAAAAGGAAGAAATAAGCAAATACTATGAAGTAAATAAATCCTTCGCAAACATTGTCAAGGATTTTCTATTGTATTCCAAAGCCTTCGGAATAATTTTATGGATAGCAGAGCACATAAAAAATCGTAATTCTGAAAGACGTATATATACGCCCGGGACAATGATTGTTTGGGTTGAGCGAGACGTTTATATACGTCGGTGACGCTTGAGAGGTTGAAGTCGTGTTGTTGCTTTAGAGTCAAAGTATAGTGTTATTGAATTCAAAACATTGTTATAGTATGGAAGGGGGCGCGATGAAAATTATGATTCAATTTTGGGTCGCCAATAGTGAAAGTTTGAGAAACACTGCAATATGGTGTTTTTTCTTTCACCGCCTGTGACGTACCACATAGTTTTTCAATTACTACTATTATATCTCACACTCTTAATTTATTTATTTATCTTGGTGGAATTTTCAATTGTTAATAAAATACTCTTTAAAGCGCTCAATTGAGCTGAAATTTTATATATATATATGATTATTTTGGATGACAATACAGTAGTTTAAATATAATTAATACATATAAATTGATTAAGACTAATTATTTAAAAAATTACAAGCACAGCCACGTTGGCATCATTTTTAGCGACTTAGCGACCTATTTGGCGACTTGTGTGAAAACTTGGAAATGATTTTTTCACACGTTTTAATCCATTCAGTTGAACTGAAATTTTATATACACGATTGTTTTGGATGATAATACGATAATTTAATTATAAGGAATAAAAATGAATTACCACTTAATGTTGTGATTCTGTCCTATGTATGTATATATTTATATTAATTGTAACTGTTTAATAAAAAGTAGCTAAAATAAAATTTTTCTTTGTTGATGTAAGTAGGAATTGACTTAATTTTTTTTTATTTTACTTGCTCATATTTTTCTCGTGAACTAGGCCTCGTAAGGATGCAGTTCCTCGAACACTTTTTAGTATTGACATCCAATGTGGAATATAGCTAAGTAGTGTTTGAGTGCTATTTGTGGGACACCCTGTATATGTATATAGTGGTTATAATTAAATGTATATGGTGATATGATTATAACTAAAAACTTATTTTCATTGATCTGTTAGAAAAAAACTCATTGTTCTAAATCACGTGTAATTTGACTTCAGTATGTGCGAAAAAAGTGGACTTTGCCACTCGAAAAGTAAACTTGCTCAACATTTTAAAAACAAAGGTTTTTGCTTTGATCATAAGGCTTATGTGACTTCGGCCACACAGCTCATTTCTATCTCAAATCTATTTTAATACTTGAATTTCCAATTACAAGATTTTAAGCTATTTTCTTTTCTACAGTATCTCTATTGCTTTACGTAAGTTCAATTACAATGGTAGGGCATCTTAAGTAGCAGTGTTTTATAAATATAATAATTCATAATTTTAATTTTCCGTCAAGTATTTTATTTAGTTTTTGATGATCTAGAACCGTCCAACACGTGTGTCGTATGAGAATTAATTCCCTTAATTTACGCTGCTAACACAGGACATATCCTCGTCAACACAACTTTATTACTAAAAAGTGTCAAATTGGCACACAGCAATATCAAATGACGCAACATTGCATCATCCAATTATTCTGAACAGTCACGAGATTTTCTCTTGGAAGTCATACGATGCCGTTGAGAAAGATCTAAAGGAATTGAGATCTCTGGAATTTCTTTATGGTAGCCAATCTAAAGCCAGATTGCACTACATTTCCAGCCAATGAGAACACTTCCTCTCATTAATATAAAACTCCACAGTTTTCTGCATTGTATTAACACTATATCCCAGCCTTTGCCGTCATTCTCCTAACTCCTACTTCTCAAACCAAGAACTTGTTTTGTATGCAAGCTAAATTTCTACTTTCTTCTAAAAGACACATCGAAACACTTTCCAGATGGGAGCTGGAGACTGCTGCATGGTCCAGATGTCCTACGCCAACGTCAACCTTAAGAAGAACGTTTTTTTCTTGAGTCTGTTTCGTTATATTCGTTTTGTCGTTTTATGTATGTATATTTAAGATGTAGAACCAAATTGAAAACGTGGCATATTCAATGGATCGAATGCAAAATGATGTATAAAAAAATGTCACGTTCCATTCCATATTGCAATAGTCATATGCAGATACGTATACGATTTTAATTATGGACAAGTTTTTATACATTGTAACATGTGTACAATATAGGCACTTGTTATTTGCTTGGGTGTATTATTTTTTGGCAATTCTTTGTAATTCCACGCAAAATTCTGTAACAATAGTCTGAATATTGTAAAATAGCAGATAAATATTACGTTTCTTTTTAAAGTGAAACATTTAAAGCTTGCAAATTAAATACAAAAACATCATTTGTTAACATTTAATTTTTAAATACACATTCTACGCAATCTTCTGGCACATTTTCTGTATTTTAAATTCTTATGAACATATAAAACGAAACAAAGTTCTAGAGTTCAAAACATTGTTGCATTAATTAAAATTCTAAGAGATGGAGAAAAAACATACACTTTTAACGAAAACATTGTAAACTATTTGATGAATCTCCTTAAAATAAGTTTTTAAATTCCCCGCTGACCTTTAAGTTCAATCGTGTTCTGTTATAAGGATTCTTTACTTCTCTACACTTTTGTTTTCAGGGTTACATCGTAAAGATTGAAATGCCTAAGCCATTTACTTTTTTAATAATCGATTTATTTGATTTTCAATAACTTTCTTTCTCTAGAAATATAACACAGACGACAAGAGCATTAGTTTTGTCCAAAATAAACGATTAAATTACGTTTTGAAGCGTGTCTTATTACTCTTGCATTAAAGAAGTTTCGAAACTTTTAAAATATTACCCCCATTTCCTTCTAATGTGTTTTCTTTTTAATACTCTGTATTGCATGTGTATTGTAGAGATAAAGGATTTCAACATTAATTTTTTTTATAAAGTATGAAAAATAGATGCCTTTTTTTTAATTATTTAAAAGTAGATTTGAATTTAAAAATTTAAGCTTCTTAAATATTATCTAGTATAAGTAATCATTAATGGGAAAAAAAATCCTTTATTTTTCAATTCCTACTATTAGTTCACTATCTGTCTTTATATGTATACATATATATATATATATATATATATATATAAGTATTTATATATATATATATATATATAAGTATTTATATATATATACATATATATAAGTATTTTTATATATATATACATATATATAAGTATGTATATATATATATATATATATATATAAATATGAATATATATAAGTATATATATATATATATCTTGTTGAATTTTTCAGTCGTTAATAAAATACTTTCTTTTCATCCATTCAAAGCCGAATACACTTTTTTAAACTTGTAGTGGATGACACTTAATATTAATACAGTTTTTTCACATATTAATTCATTCAGTAAATTAAAAAGTGAATAAATAGTAACAAAAACAATAGTCCAACAGAATATATATAAAAGGAAACCGTTCGTTGAGTCTCAGTAGCGTACTGGACAGAGCGTTGGGCTTCTAATCCAAAAGGCGTGGGTTCTATTCCCATGGTCTATGTCTAATTTCATGAGAATATGATTTCTTTCTTACTATCAAATTTTTTTAAAATAAGTAAATTTAATGAATGAATAAACAGTAACAAAAACAAACAAACAAAATAGTCCAACATCCTATATAAAGGGTGTTTTTTTAGAGGTATAGAACTTTAAATTTAATAAAACAACGATGTATTATTCGATTGATATGAATTTTTTTTATTCGAAAGATAATCTTGTGGCATTAAATTTTAAATATGATTTCTGGCATATGACTACCACGGCTAGCTCGGATGTAGTCCAATCTGGACGTCCAATTTTCGATAACTTTATCCAACATTTGTGGCCGTATATCGGCAATAACACGATGAATGTTGTCTTCTAAATGGTCAAACGTTTGTGGCTTATCCGCATAGACGAATGACTTTACATAGCCCCACAGAAAATAGTCTAGCTTAGTTAAATCACAAGATCTTGGAGGCCAATTCACAGGTCCAAAACGTGAAATTAGGCGGTCACCAAACGTGTCGTTCAATAAATCGATTGTGGTACGAGCTGTGTGACATGTTGCGCCGTCTTGTTGGAACCACAGCTCCTGTACATCATGATTGTTCAATTCAGGAATGAAAATGTTAGTAATCATGGCTCTATACCGGTCACCATTGACTGTAACGTTGTGACCTTCATCGTCTTTGAAGAAGGATTCCACCAGCCCATAAAGCGCACCAAACAGTCAGTTTTTCTGGATCTAACGGTGTTTCGACATACACTTGTGGATTAGCTTCACTCCAAATGTGGCAGTTTTGTTTGTTGTGGTAGCCATTCAACCAAAAGTACGCTTCATCGCTGAACGAAATTCGCTTATGAAAATCGGGAACAACGGCAATCTCGTTTTGGTCCGATTCGACGAATCTACGCCTTGCTTGATCATATTTAAAATGTAATGCCACAAGATTATCTTTCGAATAAAAAAAATTCATGTCAATCGAATAGTACATCGTTGTTTTATTGCAATTTAAAGTTCTATACCTCTAAAAAAACACCCTATAGAAAGGAAACCGACAATTGCAAGGGAGATCGCTTTTTATTTTGTCTATTAATAGTGTGATTATGTAATATGGAAATGCACATTTGTATTAATTGTTACAATTTAATAAAAATCAACTAAAATAAAATTTTACATTTCGGACTTAAACAGAAATTGACTTTGTTTGTTTATGTATACATTACTTATTTACAAATACCCTTATCAATTTCTTTTTTATTCAACACATGTCGAAGAAATGTAGAAATGCACTTTCTAATTGCTGTATAAGTTAATGTTAAAAACAATACCTCTCAGCCAATATTTTGATGCATATTCAGTTCCAAAAGCTATAAACTTTTTTCAGTTTTTCTCATGTTTTTCAAAGGAGTCATGTAGAAAAGTTTTTAAATGAGATTTAAGTACTTAAATGTATTTATTGTAAATTAAAAAGAAATATTATTGTGATTGTGTGCATTAAAAAGAAAATTATAAATTGTATATTCCTCTTCAATATCAATTTTCTGCGGTTCCACTTTATAAAATGGTACAACGATATAATAACAATGAAAAGAAATATATCACTGTAAGAGAACTTGTTCGATATCATATTGTTTACATATATACTAGCTGGTAAACCACGTTCTTTGCACGGGTGAATTGAAAAATTAAACAATACAAATTAAAGGATAAATGAGTTTTTAAGGAGTTAATTTTACATGAATTTTAAATTAAACAAACAAAAAACGTTTTTTGCATATCTGAGCTGAAACAAAAAAACCATATTAGTTAAATTTTTAGTCTCTAGGTCTAATAGTTGATAAAAAGGATTTTGTTTTAAAATTTATAAAGCCCCCGTAACTTCCTTGTAGGTCACACACAAATTTTGGAAACACCTATCTAAGCTGATCTCTGCTCAGGAAAAGTAACATATTGTTACAATTTTTGTGTAATGAATACTTAAATAGTATAAATAAATTATCTTTGAATACGTAAACAGTTAATTTTATTTTCTGCTATATTTATTTTATGCTAAATTTGTAATATTCGCACACACACACACACAAGCAACGTCATTCCTTACATTATAATGGTGTTTCAATAAAAGCATAGCGAAATGTTTGCGATCGGAACCAATTCGTCATAATTTATTCGACCATGTTTGCATCTTGGTGATTAAGTGATCGTTGCAGAAGTTCATATGCTGTAGCGCCACCTGGTGGTGAGCTGCAACCAAGATGATAGCACAAAAATTGCTTGCACAAAAAATACATATATATATATATATATATATATATATATATTTAAATATATAAAAACAATCACAATTATCAATTTAAAAATTGAAATATATGAATCCCAAAATACCAAAACACTTCAGAATATCAATGGCGAATATAAAAGATAATGTTCCATCATTTTCAAACAAAATTAAAAAATTATAAAATAAAATAAAAATTTATAAAATATCCAAGTGCAATCTCGGACTTAGGATCGATAAGTGGGGTTAAACTAGTTTGATGGCGCCAACCTTTCCCCCTATTGCAACTTGGTAATTTAATTGGAAAATTTTCAAATTTCAGAAAAAAAAAAATTAAAAAGTTAAAATTAAATCATTATACTTGTTATGTATATATATATATATATATATATATACATAACAATTTTCACAGTAATTGATTGAACGGTGCAGAAGTGCAGCGAAATCATACATACAAACATCCATTAATATATATATATATATATATGTATATATATATATATATATATATATATATATATATATATATATATATATATATATAAACTAGCTGGTATACCCGTTCTTCGCACGGGTGAACTGAAAAATTAAATAACACAGAATGAAGGATAAAGAAGTTTTTAATGAGTTAATTTTACGTGAATTGCAAATTAAACAAAAAAAGCTTTTTTGCATATATCTGCTAAACAAAAACAAAAACAAAAAAAAGAAATAAAGAAAAACACCTTTGTTAAATTTTAAGTAAGTAGATCTAATAGCTGATAAAAAGGATTTATTTTTTGTTTATAATTCCCCGTAACACTCTTGAGGGTCAATATTTGAAAATACCTCCCTAAGCTGATCTCTGTTCAGCAAAAGTAACACATTGCTAAAAATGTTGCGTAATGGACGCTTAAAATAGAGTAAATAATTTATATCTGAATGTTTAATACATTAATATTACTTTCTGTTGTATTTATTTTATGTTAAAAATGTACTATTCGCACAAGCAACGCCGTTTCCTAAATTATAATGGCTATAATGGAGATTCAATGAAAAACACCGCGAAATCATAACGATAGTCAAATTGGCAAATGTCTAGCTACTTTCATAGCTCGAGCTTTATTAGAGCTTTGTAAGACCCACCGTGTAGGGGTGTGATGCAACTTAATGCTTTAACTACCTCATTTTGATTTACTGCAGTCTTTTTCACAGAATATTTTTTTTGGATCACTACTTTGAAAATTAAGGGATATACATAAACAAAATACTTCACTTTGGGAAATTTAATCTGTTAGAGATAATAAACTAAAAAAAGATATTCCACTGTAAAATTATTTATATACATGGTTCACTTCAAATAAATAGTCAAATAGTTTTCTAAAGTCTTCATTAGCATACCAAAACGTAAAACACTTAAATTTTGACATAAAATATTTTTTCGGGACAAAAATAATAATCTTTGCAATCCGCTGAAAACGCCGTAAGCTGAAAACTCATATCTGCTGCAAAACTGTTCGTCTTCCCCGCTAAAATACTCATCATAAAACCCGTGCTGCCATATGTCTTGGAAGAGTGGATTTCAAAGAATATTCCTGCTAAGTATTGGTAGAATATTCCTTCTAATAAGGCGTGGTTTGGTAGTTAGGAGAAGGGAGTGCCAGCTCAGGTGTAGTCCACTTCACTTGACCATGGTTCAAAATTACGTAGTCCGTTGCTAAAAGCCCTCGTTGAGCTGAACAGGGCGGCGTTAATATTCACTCACTCCAAAAAATTCAGTACAGTAGTTATTATTATTTTTATACTTAAAAATGCAATATTCGCCTATTCAATTAAAATTATAGAGTTATAATTAACTACTAACCACAAACAAACTATGAAAAAATGTCTAAGTGATGTAGTGTGAAAGACAAAGT
The DNA here is from genome assembly GCA_019973935.1 of Trichonephila clavipes. Classification (NCBI taxonomy): domain Eukaryota; kingdom Metazoa; phylum Arthropoda; class Arachnida; order Araneae; family Nephilidae; genus Trichonephila; species Trichonephila clavipes. Next base: position 1,002,052 of record BMAU01021332.1, on the reverse strand, counting down.
TTATCTACTGTAAGTAACAGAAGCAATAAAAGTATTTATTTTGAAAAAAGATTAGTTTTTTACTACCAAATGTGCATAATAAAATCATTAAAAAAAACATTCAAATAAAGATATATTTATAACAACCTCTCCCTCCAAAACTTAGTTTTGTTCTGAAATAAAAAAAAATAGGAATTATGCTGTTTACAGGAATTAATTAGAAGTGAGCGCCTTGGGTAGCCAAAACAAAAAGAGTTCTTTCACAAACAAAAGATAGATATATGCTGACGTGGGCGTTTTTGCAGCGCACGACAGAATTGCTTTCAGATGGCAGAATTTTTTCCTACTTGACAAATATCGTTATATTTTGGACACTTCTCAAAATATCTGTATAAATTATAGCCTATGCTAAAAAATTATAGCATATGTGTTATTCTGATGTATAAGTTATATTGTAAAGTTTCATTAAAATCCATTCAGTTGTTTTTCGTGAAAAACTCCCAAACATCCTCACAAACTTTCGTATTTATAATATATATCTAGATAAGCAGCATACAAACCACATGTACAAATTTAAATAAGAGTTTTAAATAAATCAGTTATTCAAAAGATGTAACCAGAAAGAAAATATGGAAATTCTACTTTTTTAAGAAAACTGGGGCTGAAGTCGGTTTAAATCCTGCAGAAAAACGATGTCAAACAAAGAACATTCCTGCACAGCAATTCCTATAATGAATAACACACTTTGGAATATATATATATATATATATATATATATATATATAATGGATGAAATTCATGTACAAATTATTATTTCTTACACAGTTGTCGATATTGTGACCTCAAAATAATTGTGCACAATCGTGTATTCTTTTCTAGGTGGTATTATGTCCCTGATTCATTATTTGTTTGTAATATTTCTTAAATACATTGTTCATCATTGTTTCGTGCTTTATTGATGTATCCATCACTCATCTTATACACTATATTTCATTGGGACCGCCACTGAACTTTTATGCTTCCCTTTCTTAAGAATAAAATAATTCTAGAGCCAAATGTGAGAAAATATGTAACAAGTGTATTGCATGTAATGTTTTGAATGTGCACTTTACAAAATATATGTAAACCCGGCATTCCTTCTGTTAAGCAAACGAACGGAATTTTAGGCTTAGGGTATTACATAACCAAGAGTGTTTACATTCTATTTTTACCGTACACTTTACATACAAAAGTGAAAAGGAAGAAAAGTAGGAAATACAATGTGTTTATTATATCGTTCACACGTACATTTAGTTTTTTTTGTTCCATTTATCAGGACATTCAGCACATTGTTTATACTCGTATTTAGTCTTCGTCGCCAGTGAGTGCGATCTTAGATTTTAAATAAATATATTTTTTTACATTTCGTACAAGTACTGCTTGCTGGCATCTACATTATTTACTTTCTTCCATAAATCGAAATACAAAGCACTTCAGAAATCAGTGTCTGTTTCGATGTTTAGGTTTAGGGATTTTCGATTACTTAGCAGAACGATATGCACATTTACTGTCGCAACGTTGAACAACAAAAAAAATATTGTCATAGGCTAACGAGTAAATTTTCTAGACATTGAGTAGGATGTGGCTATTTTATCAATGGGGATAATTTTTCCCTCAGTTAAATTATCTCAGTAGAGAAATATATTCATCATTCAAATCTTTCTTCGTCTGAAAATACTGTTGTATTCTATCTATTAAATACCATAACTATTAATTACTTAAATATCGTATTTCTTTATTATAACTGCAATAATATGCCATTGCATAAGAAAGATTTTAAAGCATTCTCATGAATTTAAAAGTGTAGCGGTGATTCACGCGCAGGGTATGACATAACCGAGGAGACGGTATCCAAAAATGTATATTTAGATTTAGAATTCCGCTACAAGCATAGGATATGATCTTAAATTCAGCTACACGAGAACCTATTCGTTTTCTAAAAAAAAGGTTTAGATGGAGTCTTAAAAAATTGGTGGTGTGTATAAAATACACTGTGCGAGAAGTGCCGGGTTAATCTAATATATCGTTAATTGTAACACATTTATTATTAAACACCAAATAAATATATCACATAACATGAACACCCATTTCACGGATAACAGTCAACCCCAAAGACTTATGCAGGTGGATTGTATGACAGGTTTTTTGTAGTATGCATCCCTTTGATTATGAGCCACATAAAAGAACAGTCTAGCATGGTGCCGAAAACAAGGACAGATGATGATTAAAGGGATTGGTTTTCTTCAGTAATGCGTCGCGATTAAGCCTTAACAGGAACTCGAGACGTGCTCTCATCTGCAGATACTTCTAACATTGTCGAAGTTTACAGGAATTTTCAAACATGTGTACTACACCATGATTATCTGAAACAATAAATTTACTAAATAAAAACTGTGTTAGAATCAATTTGTGAACATATATCGTGTGTGTGTTCTCAGACACTTTGTTTGTGTATTAGGTATTATATATTCTAAAAGTTCAAAATTTAACTAAGAATGCATGGTTGAAATCATATTTCTATCTCTTGAGATTTATTACCTAATTTAAAATGTAATGTATATGAACTTTTACATCATTAGAAACACTCAAGGTAAATCTTTATATTCACCTTGTTTTAAACTGCGATAACCATGTATATTTTCTGAATTTGTTCCTTTAATGCTTTGTAAATATTTATAAAAGTTCAATTAATTGCATTGTGTTTTATGTTTTGCATAAATGCTGTTATATTCAATTATTTCTAATTATCTAAACATTTATTTTGTTTAATGCATGGAGCTATTTTTCGCAGCAATCTGAATTTCCATAATCATGGAATACAATTTGATATTTATGACGGATATTTCATAAATGTTTGCACATATTGGTATCTTACTGTTAATATCGAATTAATGTATTCCTGAGCAGAGTTACTTTATGTTAATTATGAAACTAGACGGATTATATATTTATAAATTAAAATTTTCTCGAGTAATTACTGTTCCAGAAGTTTATCCGTTTCGCAGAACACATCATATGTAACGATGTAAATGTTTAAGAGTTTAGAACTCAATTTATCATTTAACTAAATGTATGTTATTGCAACAAACATCCTTCTATTCTGATAAGTATAAATGATTACATTTTGATATATTATGCATTTTCCTAATTGCAGAATGTGTTTAAAAGAGTTATCATTTAAAAATAATTCCATTGTCTACAGCATAATATATCATCGTTAGTATAACTAAAGCTTGTCCAAAATGTTATTTTTCAATTCCTACTCTTATCTTTCGCACTCTCTCCCTATATATATTTATTTATATAATCATATATATCTTGTGCAAATTTTCTAATAAAACATATTTTACTCACTTATCCACTCAAGCGGAAATACATTTTTTTAAACTTGTAAAGGATGACACTTGATGTTAATACAGTTTTTTCAAATATTAATTCATTAATAAAATTTAATTAATGAATACATAATAAAAAACAAAAAAAATAATAGTACACCACCCTATATAGAAAAGAAAATCACTCATTGTGTCCCTGTAGTGCAATAGATAGTGTGTGTGTGTGTGCGTTGGGCTTCTAATCCGAAGGTCGTGGGTTTGAATCCTATCTGGGATGGTTTAATTTCTGGGAATGTGATCTATGAATGAATAAATAGTAACAAAAAACATATATAGAAAGAAAAATATCTATAGTCGAGCACCATATATCGAAATAAAAATGGAAAATCGTTTTCTTTCTATTTTGTCACTTAATATTGTGATCCTATCATATGTGTACATATTCATATTAATTGTAACTATTTAATAAGTAATTAAGATAAAAAAATTTTCTTTTTTGACCAAAGTAGGAAATGGCTTTTTTTTATATATATTACTTGTTTCTGGTAAAATTTTGACGCGTTAAAAAAAACTAAAGGATTTTTTCATTTGTAAATGTAATTTAATGTTATTAATATATTTGCTTAATATTTTTGTATGGCTTATTAAGGCTTTAAATCTTTTAACTTTGTGGAGCATCTTCAAATTTCTCAGATTTAGCGACTTGGATGTTTCCAGATTTAAAAAAATGACTCTAGATTTCTTGACTATTAAAAAAAAATGAGCTGATATTTTTTTAAAAAAAAAACATCGATTTTCATAAGTGATACAGTTAATTTGTGTATAACATTTAAATGTGTGATTCTATGTGTTCAGTAAATTAATGTCGCCATATATCTAACAATGTCTTACAACTAAACATTATTGACATGCTGTTAAAAAAATATATGATTTCATTGATAGATTTCAATTTGGGTAAATGATATACTTCAGATGATATTTATTCCAAAAATAACTAATAGCAGTTATTTATGCTATACAAAAATTATAAAATCAATATACATGGAAGGTAAATAGTTCCCAAAAAAAGTTGTTAACATATGATTTAGTGAAAAATTTTACGTTTCAATTATTACCCAATAACGTATATTGAAAGTCAACACTGTAAACCAGTGCTTCTCAAATTTTCAGTGCTTGCAACCCAATATTCAATTATAATTTATATCGCTATCCCCTTCCAAACAATAGCAATGTATTCAATTCAATAATACTATGACACTAAATCTACAATATGGCATTAATCTCTTAAAAGCCATGGAGTATATAAATGTCTCACTCTGTCAGTGCATTAATTGCCTGGGGGCGCATCATCAAGATATATATTTTAAATGCGAAAGAATGTTAGGATGTTTGCTAGCCTTTAACGGAAAAACAACTGAATGGAGTTTAATGAAACTTTACAGTAATATAGCTTATAAATCAGAAAAACCCATATGCTATAATTTATAAATATATTGCGTGTAGTTTCCAAAATACTAAGATAATTATCAAGAAAGAGGAACAAAATCTGCCATTTGCAAAATGCCTGTGACAGTATATATCTATCTTTTTTTTTTGTGTGAAGGAAAGCTTTCTCTTTTGTTTTGCCGACGACAGGTCTCAGTGCGTGCTCGCTTTTAAAAAATTCCGTTGATCAGTGTAATCACTATTTTTTTTTTGTTTCATAATAAAACCAGATTTCGAAGTTAAAGGTGGTGGCAAGATTTTAACATAAAATAAATACAACAAAATAATATTAACGTATTACACTTCCGGTTATAATATATTTATACTATTTTAAGTGTTCATTATACACAATTTGTAAGAATGTGTTGATTTCGCTGAGTAGAGATCAGTTTACGAAGGTGCTTTCAAAAACCGACTGATAGGAGAGTTTCGGGGAGCTATAAATAAATAAAAGTTCCTTTTATCACAGCAATTAGATCCACAGACTTAAATTTAACAAATACGTTTTTTTTTATTCAGCTCAGATATGCAAAACGCTTTTTTTGTTTGATTTGCAATTCACTTAAAATTAACTCATTAAAAATTTATATATCCTTCAATTCACCCGTGCGAAGAAGAACGGTATATATATATATATATATATATATAAATAAATATATATATATATATATAAATATATATATATATATATACATACATATATATATATATATATATATACATATATATATATATACATATATATACATATATATATATATATATATATATATATATATGTCATGATTTTAATGACAGAGTTAGATTAAAGTTTAAAAAGATCTTTATTCCATCATTTCGACATCTCTTCTGACACTGAGAGCATGGACGAAAAAAAGCACGCCATGGTGGTGATTTTAAGTGGATAGCACTTGAAAAACACATGTGGTACGTATCGCGGATTTTATGATTGTATTTGAAAGTTAATGCTGACACATATGGGGGCCGTTAAATCTAACATTCTGGAATTAGACATGTTTATTGGCTAGGACATATGTTCGTAAGAAATAAATGGGTGATTAGTTTGATACTTGAAGATGTAAACTGAGAAAGAATAGTCAAGTGCTAGATAGGAAATTTGATTTTTAATCTAATTTAATTATATATATATATATATAAAGAATGTTTTTTCCAGGTATAGAAGTTTAAGTTGGCATTACTTTCCAAGATGACGACCGATTTAACAGCTGTCAAGTAATTTATTCTCAGTTTGGTTGGGCAATTCATCAAAACGATCATCAAGCAAGGCGTAGATTCGTCGAATGGGACCAAAACGAGATTGCCGTTGTTCCCGATTTTCATAAGCCAATTTTGTTTAGCGATGAAGCGCACTTCTGGTTGAATGGCTACGTCAACAAACAAAACTGCCGCATTTGGAGTGAAGCTAATGCAAAAGTGTATGTCGAAACACCGTTTCATCCAGAAAAACAGACTGTTTGGTGCGCTTTATGGGCTGGTGGAATCCTTCTTCAAAAACGATGAAGGCCACAACGTTACAGTCAATGGTGATCGGTATAGAGCCATGATTACTAACTTTTTCATTCCTGAATTGAACAATCATGATGTCCAGGAGCTGTGGTTCCAACAAGACGGCGCAACATGTCACACAGCTCGTGCCACAATCGATTTATTGAAAGACACGTTTCGTGACCGCCTAATTTCACGTTTTGGACCTGTGAATTGGCCTCCAAGATCTTGTGATTTAACACCGCTAGACTATTTCCTGTGGGGCTATGTAAAGTCATTGGTCTATGCGGATAAGCCACAAACGCTTGACCATTTGGAAGACAACATTCGCTGTGTTATTGCCGATATACGGCCACAAAGGTTGGAAAAAGTCATTGAAAATTGGACGTCCAGATTGGACTACATCTGAGCCAGCCGTAATAGTCATATGCCAGAAATCATATTTAAAATGTAATGCCACAAGATTATCTTTCGAATAAAAAAAATCCATGTCAATCGAATAATACATCGTTGTTTTATTGCAATTTAAATTTCTATACCTCTAAAAAAACACCCTTTATATATTCAAGCATGAAAAAAACAATCCTTTCAATAGTTTTTTTATCTGTAAATTTTCTTTATTTCATTACAAAATTAGTTTCTGTTATTAAAAAGCACATCGTCTATTATTTTGGATATAAAATTATTTTAGAGACATTTTTAAGCTTGATTGATTGATTCATGAAAATCTGAAATTTATTTTATTATTTTAGTTTCTTAGAAACTAACTATTATTAAAATAATGATAATTTTTTTTGTCTTACCACTAGCATCAGAATCACTTTATTTTTATTGCTTCACATTAATAAATTTTTAAGTAACGTAATATTGTTTTTTACAAGTCATACATCGACATTTGAAGCTGTATGTTATCTGTTAGGGGAAGGGGAAGAGGCAACAATAGTTTTACACTAAAAAAAACGTATTATTCCGGGCTGGAGAGAGATAATAGAAAAGAGTCTTAAGTCGAAAATATGTGAAATAAGTTTCGAAAAAGGGAAGTTTTATGGAATAATTTTAGAAATCACTCACATTGCGCAAGTACAAACACACATACACACATAATTTCTGGCGTCATGAGGGAAAGAGAAAGCCCATGTGCAACATTGGTCATGAAGCTATTATATAAATATTTCGGAAACACGATCTTTTCTGCACACTGCTATCCACAAAATTATTCCGTAAGCTTTGGAATGCAATAAAAGAACTTTGACAGTGTTTTTTTAAAAATAATCTTTTGTTTTCTTTTCAATAGGCTCGCGCATCCCCCCTAGGGGAACGTGCCTCACAATTTGAGAAACACTGCTATAAACGTATGAATTCTAAGCTGCTCTCATGCCCAAAAGTTTGATTGATTTAAAAATTTAAAATGAAAGTGTTAAAAGGAATTGTAAAGACCACGATATTCGAGGTTATGTTTGCGTAAACAAAGAACTCGTTTTTATTTTGATTGTTATATTATTGAGTAGGTCTCAAAGGTAACAACTCAATGTGTTGTTAAAAGGGTAATCTAGTTAGAAATATAAAATCATAATTGCAGTTATCTAATGCCGTAAATGTTTGTGCTGTGAGTAATTTCCCCATGTCTTAGAACGATACAATATTGCTCCAAACTTTTAATGAAAATTTGTAAAAAGTCAACTGAGAGTGAGAACAACTATACAAGGCCAATTTCTGTATGTAACTGCCCTTTTTTTAGCCGGATGAAGATTGCCAGACAGCTTTGTCCGTAGCTTGCAAGTAATTATCAGGATATAAACCTTCGAGAAAATAGCTTAATGTTTTCTAGTCGTTTTTATGTTTGAGTAACTTTGTTATATATGTAAAAAAAGTCCACTAACAATGGCGTTGAGAACACTGGATCTGAACAGATAATCAATGGAGCGAGGGTTCTCTCCAATAAATCAAGTCTCAGTTTCAAGATTTTATAAAAACTGTTTGTTGAAATTTGTAATATGCACTTGCTTCCGTAAGTCTGCGTACAGATAATCATCTTACTTGTTTAAGCTATAAATACTATTAAAATATCGCTTTAGAAAATCAAAATACTTGTCAGGAAATTCTTTAAAGTGTCCTTATTCAAACAACAGCAACAAAATTCATCTTAAGGCTGTCTTCGGTAACTGTAAGAGAGCTTGAACTAAACGCGAATCACATTTTCAGACAAAAAAATGCTCAATTTCTATGGAAATTTGCAATATTATAACTCATACATTTGTTAACAATATAGTGTTTTTAAAAATGCCAAAATATTTCATGAATACTTTCTTTTTTGTTTTAATAGTGAAGACATAAGCCCATTTAACATTACGGTATAGGAGAAAAAACGCGAAACATTTTATATAAGAAAAAAATGAGTAAAATCGGTTAAAAAAGGGAAGTATGATAAACATTTCTGCTCTCTAAAGGAGAGTGTGAAGCCAGAATATCATATTAATGTTTCATTTCTTTTATATCTGAATAAAATGTTCCAAATTCTGTTCCTATTCTTTAACATTAACCAAAGGCAGCCTTAAGAAGAAAAACAAGAATTACCTTTAAGTAATCACCAACCATCCACGGCAAAAGTCTGCGTGCACTTACAAATTAGAGCTTTTAAAGGCTTTTATTTTAAAATAATTGCACTAAATCGTGTTTTAAGTACCGTAAAATCCGGAGTACAACGGTCACTTTTAATACAACAAGTAAGATCGAAAGTTAAGGGCGCTCATTAAACTCCTGGTATAAAAACAATAGTCTTAAAAATAACAATAGAGATTACCATAAAGATAAAAGCTTTACTTCTTCATGTATTGAAACACTGTTTATTTAAAAACAATACTTGTTTTATGAACTAAAAGAGTTATAGTTCAAGAAGTATACTATTTTTCCAAACTGTTAATAAGATACATTGATTGATTCAAAAAGTGTTCATAAAGGCAAGACAAGATACGGTCTTCAATCTACACTGTCACATCGAAAATTTTGCTTTGTAATACGCTTTTTAAAAAATCAATACTATAAGCTTCACAAATAGCTAAAAGTGTTTCTGAGATATTACAAAAAGGCTTGTCTTCAACCACAACTCAAAGAAAATTGAAAAAGAATGATTATCATGGCTGAGTTGCACTCCAGAAACCATTCATTTCTCGAGTGAATAGAGCTACTGAAAATTTCCTCAGCCAAAATACACATAAATAGGACACATAACTTTTGGAAAAATGTAATATATTCGATTCAGATTAATTTTTGTAATTTGGCATCAAAAAGAATCAAAATATGCCAGCAAAAATTCCTGCTTCATTAAGCAAGATAATCCTTTTTTGACAATCAAACATGGAGGAGGAGGCGTAATCTTTAGGGGTGCATTGGAAGCATTTCGGATGGTAATCTGGAATTTATTTAATTAACAACGTGTAAAATTGATTAATTGAACTTATTGAAGTAAACTATCAGTCAGGGCATATGCAGATAAACTTGCGATGAGTGATGTTTTTTTACTTTCAGCGGCACAAATATACCAAACAAATGGCTCACATTGTGAAGCCAATGCTGATCTGATACGTCTCAAACAGATTTTGAATGTCCGCTTATGGAAGAGAATTCTAAATTGCTTGTATGTGCAGCAAAAGTTCGTCTTTTGAAGCTGCAGGACACGGATCACAAGCGAGACGCTGACCAACCAAATACCTCAAGTGCTCAATAGGCGACATGTCCTATCAATAAGTAGGCCAAGAAAGAAGTCACATGTGTTGGGCTGAACAGAAGTCTCGAACAGTGTTTGCAGCATGTGGGCGTGCATTATCCTTCTGAAAGATAGCTCCAGGGATGACTTAAAGGAAGGGGTGACTTCGAGCTGTAACACTTCACGGACGTACCTGTTACTATTTAGATTACCCGCAATTCGTAACAAATTGGATCCTCCATGATACGAAATCGCATCCCAAACCATAACTCCGGGTGCTAGGGCATTATGTCGTTCGATAATGCACTGAGGATGGCAGAGTTCGCCGGCATAGCGTCTAACCTGAAGGAGGCCATCATTGTTCCACAAATTCAAGCGTGTGAGTCATCTAAAAACACATAAGTGCCAATCAGCTTGCAAGGCTGGGTGCTCATGAGCCTATTGGAGATGTAGCCATCAATTATTTGCCGTGAGGGGGTTCCTGTATAAAGGCACCTTTTCACTCAATCCATGTTATCAGACGTCAACGGATTGACGAAGCCTAAACAAGTACACCTGTAGCAGAAGACTATCATGCTGCCAACTGTAGGGAGAAAGCTGTATGGAAATTCACCGCCATGTGGAGCAGGATTCTATCGTCACACACTGGCGTAACCTTCCGTTGTCCACTGCCTGTTTTTCGAGTTTCCGGTCAACTGCTTCCAATCTCGCATTACTTTGGAACTGTTCCGCTGCACAGGAGCTCCTTTTTTGCGAAAAAAACTCCTTCTTCTCGACGGCTAATACACCTCCCCGGTCAAACTCCGTAAGGTGCAGGGTTTTCTCCTTATTTCTTCATATAGGCATTCTTAGGTCTCTCTAAGCGTTCGCCACTAACGAATAATCTAACTGTTTTCAACGTTTCGCTACAGCCCTATATTTTTACGCTTTCAGCTTCAGTTCTAAAGGCTCTGCGCATGCCATACATGTGTGTTGTCTCTGAAACTTTACTATTTTACGAAACATCTTATAATTGATATTTGCTGCAAAGTTCATTTAATTCTGATGATTTCTTCATGATGTTGCACTTTTTACAAACAGCATGGTAAATGTTGCACAATCCAAATGCGAAATTAGTGACCAAATACTTAGCAATTGCGTACATTTTATTCTCTTTCAATCAGCATTTTCATTAAAAATTACCTTTAATTAAAGTATAAATTATTTTTTCAAGAAACAATTTCTGAAAATTTGTTAATAAGAAGAAATAAAAGTTGATTATGCGTTATGAATTATAATTATTTATATTTTCAAAGCATACTAAATCTTAATTCCTTTTTGAATGCTTTTCTAATGCATATTTGATCTTTTTTGAAAGATGTATATATGATAAACACGTAATCGAAATTGTAAGTGATACAAGGAAATTTGAAGTAAGACTCATTAAAATGGTTCAAATATCTTATTTTTGAAATACTTATATTTGCTCTGAAAAAGCAGCAATTACGGAATTGTGATTATACATCGACTACTTTAATATAGTGGTGTCATCGGAATTTACCATTTTTCCCAAAAATTGCCCAATATATTATGATTTACAGCTAGATTTATTTATGAGACAGCAATACACTAGAATGAGAAACAAATAAAATATGTGGTACTGTGAATGTTTTTAGGTCTTATATTTAAAAAAAAATAACCAATTATCCATTAGAAAGTAACACTTATTACTTTCTACTAACTTACTCTTTTGTACAATATACCATAGATTTGTTCGATGTCTAGTAACATTAACTCTGAAATAAATGTCATAAAAAGTTTCGATTGCAAAGGTTACAGTAAAAATAAATGTTTTCTCAATTCAGAGAATGAACAAATTACTAAAAATTACTCTTTTGACAGTAAAAAATAATAATGAAACAAAATAATTCATCTTCTGCTTAAGATTTTCACAAATATGTAGAGATAGAGAGATATTTCACCAACTCATTTTTCATACTCTTGTACTCTTTTCATTACGGTTCTGAGGGAATGACGTTTCGAAGTGAAATTGGCCGTTAAAAACAAAACGAAAAAAGTGTTCTTTAAATGACGGATGAACAGCAACCGAGTTTAGAGTCACCGAACACGATTTTTATCAATGCTGCCAGTTCGTAAGGAGAAAAAAACTGAATATATTTTTTCCCTTATCGTAGATCGAGACAAGAGATACAACTACATAAGGGTTGCCTTTACGCGATAAAATTGTTTCAAAAATAAAAAAAAAAAGTTTAACTGTTTCAAAAATCTTACCATTGATTACTATTTTCTTTTGCTCTTAAAATGCGTTTCAAGAAAACAGTGAAAAAAAGAATGGAAACTCCATTTGTATGGTATTGTGAAGGAATTATTTTTATGGTATTCAGGAAAACGTTAGATAAAATAAAGATCAGTATTATATTAGAAAGGGTTTATAAAAGCTTTTACAAGCATTTATCTTTTTAGCAAATATTAGCGAGTTTTACATTTATACATTAAAAGTAATACATTATTTTGGAAAAAATTTAAAAATAAATTAGTTATTTTCCAATTAATAAATAAATAAAACATGAATATATGTATATTTTCTCGATAAAGAAAGAAAAGTATATGATAACAATAGAACATATACACAACTTCTTCGTCACAATTTGATATAATGTTATTTTTTAAGAACATATTAAGATCAGTCAGTAGGCTAAAATTCTTTAGATTATCTATTTTGAGATTTCTAAAATCTCCCATTCATGACCTTTCAAATGAAATAAAATTTTTGCCATTTTATGTGAATAAGAAGTACTTTGAAATGACTTGTAAAAAATCATCAATTGGCAACCACTCCCACACTTTGACAGATAAAATTGTCAGTATTGGCCATTTCAACAGTTGAAAAGACTCTGGTGTTTTATTTATTCAAATGCAATTAACTTTAGATAAAAGTATAACTACAAGATTAATTGCTAGATTTTGAAGTGGAATTTGTAGTTAGATGGCTTGAGTAATTTGAATCTTAATAATAAACTAATGGATAATAAATATAATATTTGTGGATTATCCATAACATCATAAAACCAAGGATCAGTAAGTAGTACTGAATACCTACTTTGACAAGGTATGATTTTTTATAAAAATAACTGTTTTCTGAAAAATTTTCTTTTAAAACTGTTTGTGTTATTTCACCTAAACCTACTGCATGCATGGATCGATACGTACTTATACTGAAGTGAAATTTTTCAAATATTTCTAAAGCATTTGGCTGAGAAAAACACATGTCATAACAAAAAATTACAATTTTTATTAAATGCCTAATTATATTTATGCAAAACTAATCTTTTCTTTATTTTTTTAAGGAAATGAATAATTTATTTTTAAAATTACACTAAGTATACATATTAAGGTCTATTTATTGCAAAATACCTATTGTTATTCTTGCGAGAAGCTTGTTACATACATAAAAAAGTAATGAATTTTAAATTAAAAAAAGACAAAAACAGTATTCTTGTGGCTGTTTTATTACTTGTCTGGCATATAGAGAAACATGAATTCTACTACGTTAGAAAGTTGTTAGTATATTAATATTCAAATCCATAATTAAAACTTTCGAAACGTCACATGTTCCCAAATCTTTACTTTTACATATTGATACATTGTTATAAGTCATTAAAGATATTTTTGGTTAACTTTGATGTAAGTAATGCATTAAAGCTGAAAATTTTTTCAAGATTGATACAGAGTTTGTGGAAGTCATGTAAATATTACAAAATATCTCGCCTGGCAAAAACTGAAAAATGCTATTTGTGTATTTTCTGGGCTGTTTAAGACATTTCTATTTCCTATTTTAATAAAAACACATTTAAAAGATACTGATGATTAATAAAGTGGGACAAATACATGTTGTAATTCATTATTTTTGTGATGAAGTGACACTTTATAGTAAAAATGCAATTTTCTCAAAAAAGATGTTTTTAAACTGCATGTATATTTTTCTTAAAACATAATGTATGAATGCACGTGACATTTTCTTCCCCATGTTACTGATATGTATATATATATATATATATATATTTATGTGAGTTTTTTGGGGATTTTCCCAAAATACTACACTGAAATCCAAATATACTGACAAAAATGTCAATATTTTTAAAAAATTCATAGTGATATTTTTATGTTACATGTTTTATGGTCACTTTGATATCTGTAATGCATCAAACCTAAAAATGTTTCACATATTGATACAGAATTTGAGAAAATTGATATAAATTCTACAAAATATCTCGTTAAACGAAAACTGAAAAATAATATGTATGTATTTTCTGAGCATTTTAAAACTTTTTCTTTCCCATTTTATGCTAAAAAATTAAGAAGTGTCTAATGTTTAATAAAATAGGTCAGATACATTTTTAATTCATTATTTTTGTGATGTGAAGTGCCCTTTTATATTAAAAATGTAATTTTATCAAAATGATTGTTTTCAAACTGCGTGTACCTTTTTTTCAGAATCTACTGAATTAATGCTGATGCATATAAATAATATATAACTATATACTCTGGAATTACTTTTTTTTAGATTTTCCCAAAACATACTACTGAAAAGCAGTTATCTTAAATTTTCATAAATTTTCTAAAATTTCATAGTGATACTTTTGCGTTGAATTTTTTTCAAAAAAGCAAACAATACATTCGAAACATTTTAACCACTGTATAAATTTTAAAAAAAAGTCTAATGATTATACAGACAAAATTTGAAGTTTTTATACTTAACAGTTTCTACGAAACAAGTTCTTAAAAAGCTCAATTTAACATTGTCGGCATAGGGGGAAAAGGCTAGTCTTAATATAAAACCCATACCTCGGCAAAAATATCCACTTAGATTTTTACTTTTGAAAACTATGAAACATAAATGATTAATTAACAATCTATTAATTAATAATGTTTTTATTCTTTGAAATCTGGTAACTGTAACTATTTAGCCGTATATTCATTGTTTTTATGCCCTTGGATTGATTTTTTAAGTTCATTATATGATTAGCTCACCTATGTACAGCTGTAAATTTCCTATCAGTAAGGGGATGATATCTTACTTTGAAACAATACGATGCTCTGAAAGAGACTTGTGCCAAGTTTAAACTTCTCAAAACGAAAACTAGCAAAAATTAATTTTGTCTTATTGAGAAAATTGTGCAGACTTCGTTGAAAAATATAGGAATCTTCCTGTAATTTTAGTTGTATATTTATTGAACTAATTATATCACAGTATAAATTAAAAAAAAATCAAACAAGTGAAAATTATGGCGTTACAAAAAGTTATACTTTGTTTGCTACTCGAATCGCAACCGTACGTTTTTAGAATCGTATGATTTCCTGAAAAGAGATTTTTGTGACTAGCCAGAATATGCGGTTGATGCAATATTGCTTCATCCACAAAACGCGTAGCAATTTTTAGAAGATCAGGTTGTGGTTATTTTCCGTTAGGTGGGTTAACGGAAAAATAACTATTACAAGAGGTATTTGAGAGTGCAGAACCAATATGTGAGTGTAATAAAATACATCGAGAAAAAAATAAGTGAAATATTACACATACACACACACACACACATATATATATATATATATGCGTGCACGTGCGTGCTTGCGTGTGTGTGTGTACACTGATTACAAAGAAACAATTACTCACCTGGGATATGGTAGTTGAATTATGTTTCCCAATCTTGAATAACTAATGAAACCTCAGTGAACGACAATTTTCAAATGTTTGCGATTGACCAATCATTGTTTGAAGGTAATCGGTATTTTCTTCCACTCTTTTGAAAAAAAATCCTCTGAGATCATTTGCCAATTTCGGAAAGCGAGACAACCCTTTCACTTATTGTTTATGCTCGTTACTCGTACTTGATACTCAGTAGGATTAACCTCTGTACTTGGTAATATGGTCTCTCAGTTCAACTACCGGATTCACTGTCATCGTGCTAAACCATGGTGCATTTCGCAATGCAACGTCTAGCGTTATCTTTCTCAGGGCAACTGGTTAACCAATAAAATTTCCCCAAAACAATGAAACCTGTGATTCGCAAGGCTACGTTCCGATCTTGGCGCTGAATGTTCCAGGTACGCTACCGAAGTTTCAGGGCTTACCAATAGAACAGGTGGTGGTCATAACGTTTTACAGAACAGCTTATAACTGCATTACCATGAGATTAAAATTAATTCTTTATAGATAGCATGCTTATAATATACACTCACACTAAAAATAATAGTTTCCCTATAAAAAAAATCAAGGTATATAAATGCAAATGGTTAATGCTTAAATACTTATGAAGTCTCTCTCGCTGGCGTCAATGATATCAACAAGCACACAATTTACTGCGCTATAAGAGCCCTTTAGATTCATTTTGATTATTAGGTTTAGCTTATCGCTCAGGAGCTAAGAATGTTTTATTGACAAGAGCACGACTGCAATTGAAACGTTTAAACACATTTGAGAAGGTCAAATTGTAGAATGGCATGAAAGGACTTGGACATTCCGCCTGACTGTTTTTGAGAAATATTACACTAGTATTATAGTTTGACACTATAGGTGGCATTGAGTGCAAGGTAGCTTTCGCTTTTTATAAACAGACTCAAGGAAAGCTACAAAGACTACAAGTAGAGAAATCGAAGAATCATCCAGAGACGGTGAAACACACCAACTGCCACAATTCTGGAAATTATGCGAACGTTGATGTCTTCACTGCCGCATCCCGAAAGAGCCAGTACCATTAAAATTTGAAGAATCTTCTGCATTGGTACCTCAAAAGTACAGCATATAATCATTAAATTTATAATGGGCTATCTTTAGCAATGCATGTAGCTTTTGTTTATAAGAATGCTAGCATATTAGTGTGTAAGAAAACCGTGGTAAACGCCACGATGGGTAAATTGTTATCCCTCGCCATACATCTAGACAGCAGCGTGCAATGATAAGAAGTTGAATTTCGCATGATGCGGGGAAAATTTGGTATCCAGCATAACCACTTCGATAACTTAAAAGTGCATTAGTGCAGCGTTTTGCAAACTGTGCGGCGCGCCCCTCTAGGGGGGGCGCGAGCATACAAAAAGTAGAAAACAAAAGATTATTTTTAAAAAAGTTATTAATTTACTGTAAGTAGCAAACAAAATGCATTCTGACATAATAAAAAATACACATTTACACTGATACAATATACCTATAAATGTATCACTCTGTACAATGCCTTTTATAATTAATTTAACAATATTAAGAGCATTTTTGATAATTACCAGCGACCTTATGGGTTTGTATTAAAACTTATCTTTAATTTTTACGGCTTATAACTAATCACTTAATTGCTGAATAAAAAATACGTGATTCTCTCCCCAATGCCACCGTTTTCCACGTAGATGCTCATATGTGATGTTTTTTTAGTGGAGGGAGGTGGAGAAAAGGGATAAGTAAGCAAATCCTCTGAAATAAATAAATCCTTCTCAAACACTGTCCAAGTCAATTTATTTCATTCCAAAGACTTCGGAATAATTTTATGGGCAGTAGTGCACAGAAAAGACCGTACTTCGGAAAGACGTATATATACGTCCAGAAAATTACTACTTTGGCCGAGTGAGACGTTTATATACGACGGTGGCACTTAAGAGGCAAACGTTGTATTGTAGCTTTAGTGTCAAACTATAGTATTATTGAATTCAATACATCAGTGTTTCTCAAACTGTGGGGCGCACTCCCCTGGGGGGGCGCGATGACCTTACGAGGGGGGCGCGAGCATATCGAAAATAAAAGATTTAAAAAAAAATTAGTTTACTGGAATGAATTAAAACAAAATACTTTCAGACATAATAAAAAATGCACTTTTACTCTGATATAATTTATAGGCGCGCGCGCGCGCGCGATATTAAATCAGCAAAAATAAAAACTTCTTCAATACCTAATTAGTTATCTTTGATCCAATAACCAAATAAAAAAACTTTTATTTGATTTGCTGTAATCCCATGATGAGAGATTTTTTTATTACGCTTTTTTTTAACCTAACATACTACTCTTTCAGAGAAAAAACAGATCCCAGACCCAGAATCGAAAAAATTTAGGAACATAAAAAATTCATCACTGTCATTATTTTTGAAATACTGCACATTATAGCTGTAATCTGTTTGACCTTCTAAGTTATTGGTACAGTTAGTTATGACCCCTCTCTTATGTGTTCTCTGTTGCGCTTTTTCCCATGCGAAAGAGTTTTATGATATTTGGAAAACCACGGAGAGCACTGTAACGTCGTGTATAGCTAGTCATCAGTAAATTTTTTTGTACAGCCTAATATGATATAAAAATATTGTTTATTAGCTAAACAATTTGTTAGTGAAGTAATATTATTCAGTCTACATGCCAAGTCCATATGCCAAGCCGGTGTAGTCAGTCTATTCTATTCTCAACGCCACCGGCGTTCATCGTCTTTTTCACTCCAATCTCCGGACTCAACCCTTTTGTGCATGCAAGGCGGGCTCCTCTCTCTCTGTCTCCCCTACTCCTTTTCTTCTCTTTTTCCGTCTCCTACTCTCCCTCTCTCCTTTTCCGTCCTTCCTTTTCGTTCTCTCCTCTTCTCTCCTGAAAAAGAACCCTTTTAAACACCAGGGGTGTGTTCACAACACGCTCCTCGTCCCTTCTTATTGGCAGGTCACAAAAGACTCTTGGCCTCCCTCGTCCTAATTGCGCATCACACGTCAAAACACACCCGGGCCGTCTGACCCAAGGCGCCATAGTTCCTTGTCCAACATCTGGACACACTTGTCCATCACTCCACCTGGTTCTAGTATCCCCGTCACTCAACACCAGAAAAGACGACATGATTATTTTAAGATAGGCTTCGCCTATAGTCATTGGGGCGCCGGCTCTACTTTACCATTATGGCGACCCGTCTGTCCGTCTTCACTCCCTGAGTTCAGACAATAAACAATGGCCCCATGGCCACGTGGCCACGTGCACTGCTCATTTTACAGCTGGTGGATCGTAAAAATTCAGGGACAATCGATGGGGTCGTACTTGTCTTTGAACAGCTGGTGAAACCATAACACTTATCGTGAATCGAAAGATGGGGATTCGACGATGTCACAGCACACACACACAAGCACATGAAGGATTACTTGGCCAAGACATATTTTTATAAATATTCTCAACATATAAAGCATAACGAAAAACGTTTCACACAATTTTTTTAGCAGTAACATACATATTATCATAATGAATATACTTTTTACCCGGAACTGGTCGCGCGGGACACACAGATTACAAAATCGTTAATTCTAGCAAAACTGTTTATTTGTTACCAAAGAAAAATTGAAAAGTCCTTGAAAGTAGGTAAGTAAACTTTCTCTTAGTTAAATCATTCACTGGAAGCATGATTTGTATCGTGTACAATAAAATAATTATAAAAAAAGGATTGGGGTGACTCAATAACCCCGACCGTATCGAGTGCGTGCCTGCTCTCAGGTTAAAACATGTTGAAGTCTTTTCGCTTTAAATATTAAAAATAATTCAATTATTCTTCATCGATATTTATATTATTGATCATTATTTAACATCAGTGGCGCACACAAGGGGGAGGCCAAAGCCCTTGATTTTTCCCGATTGGTTATAATTCTAAGTTTATAGTACGCAAAATTTAATTAAGTATTTGTTATTAATGATTAATTTTATTAATTAATGCTAATTATTTATTCAAGAATTAGTTTTTTACTGTGTTTTGTTTCCGAAAATCGACAAAATCAAAAGGAACCGGATATAAGATTGGTGAACTTTCAACCCCGGACCCCCCCTGAAAAAATTCCTGTGTGCGCTACTGTTTAACATCAATCATAAATGCTAATTCTGTGAGGCTTAAAATTACAATTCGCTTAAAACTAAATATAATTTGAGCAACCATTTAAAAAAAAACAATTTTACGTTTTTGTAAACATTGTCGAGCACTTGGCTTTGCGCTTCCCTTACAATTCAGCTATTATATCAATAATGTTTTATTTTCTTATAAATGTGTGAACTCGTGCAAAGAGCGGGCACTTCAGCCGGTATACTTTTAATTTATCAGTGCTGCACAGAATATTTTATAACTAATTAATTAATACTAAATTAAGAACAAGTTTAAAAAGTATTAATGACGTCCATGAGCTTGTCTTGGAAAGTAAAGTTTTTATAAGGAATGCTTATGATTAGAAATTGACCCCCTGAGTTCTTTTTCTATATTTAGCAGATATCTATATTTTGTCTTCTAAGCAGCTACCGCATTTTGCAATATGTTCAATTTAAAAATTAGAGAAAGGAAAAATAACATAATAATTATCCTATTATTTTATTTATTTATTTTGCTTAAAAGTAGTATACAAAATTTAATACTTATGTTACTAATTTGTATGGTTTATAATTAAGATCGCCTATTGTAGCTTTAGCGTCAAAGTGCATTATTATTGCATTCAGTACATTATTAATGTATAAGGGGGGCGCGAAAAAAATTGTGATCGAAAAGGGGGGCGCCAGTATTGAAAGTTTGAGAAGCACTGCAATACATTATTATTGTATGTAGTTTTATGGGGAGACGCATTGAAAGTTAGGATTGAATATTGGGTCGCGAATATTTCAAGTTTGAGAAGCACTGCATTAGTGAGATATTTCATCCAGTGATCCTTTTTGTGAATAGTCCCAGTTTTCTATTTCAACAAATCAATACACATGTTCAACTACTGACATTCCAAGAAATTGAATTATAGTCAGATGCACCATGCGTGGCCAGAAGCATCGTCAAATCAGTCAATCTTAATGCGATGATTTAGGCTTTTTTGTCAAGACTCCACTCTTATCATAAAAGTTGTAGGGCCTGCAAGAGAAAGTTCAATTTCCAAAGGTTGAGTTTTCTAAACATTCCATTTTGACCAACTCGTTTTCTCGGAATTATGATACATTTTTTAAGTTCTTATTGATATGTATTTTAATTTCAAATATCGTTTAAATCGGTATTATCCATTCTAGTAGCAAAACTTTTCCATTGTAGCAACATATTGGCGCTAAAATCATTCGAAAAAAAGAAAGGTGGGACGGCTTGGAGACACCATACCACCATATTCGCTAATTCCTCTGCCTAAACTGGCGCACTGTGCCACTAAAAATAATACGACTCCCTCCAAACTTCCTACCAGTTATTAAATTTTGCTTTATTTATCACTCGCTTTAAGGCTACAGTTGACAGTCATTATTATTTTTTATTTGTTAAAAAGGTGCCCGAAATTTTTACTGCCAGTATATAACTTAGAACAAAAACCAGAGAAAAATTTGGTGAGAAAAAGATCAGTAGTTTTTAAGAAACTTCAAATTTACAAAAAAATAAAAAGAATTTAAAAGTTTCAAAACTTTTCATGTGTTTTGATTTTTTTTTTAAATTTCGTATTTTCATCTGATTTAACTTCGTTCAGAAATTCTTTACAGATTTATGCATGCAATGTAATGTTTTATATGATCATTTAGAAAATATGGGTAAACGCAAATTTTTATATAAATATTTCAAGAATTTTAATGACTTCTTACATAAAAAAACTTTAATTTCTTCTTTAACTCTATCAGTATTACAACAATGCATCAAAAAATTAAAAAATATACTTTAGACGAATACTTTTGGAAAGTTTTGTTATACTTCCACACAAAAATTGCAATGCATGGAAAATTAGACATAACACATAACACACACACACACACACACACATATATATATATATATATATATATATATATACATATATATATATATATACATATATATATATATATATATATATATATATATACATATATATACATATATATATATATACACACACACACATATATATATATATACATATATACATATACATATATATATATACACACACACACACATATATATATATATATATAGTAATTACAAGAGATAAACTTTCAAATCAATCACATTCGAAAATAACACAAAGACTGTAAAGAGAACATACAATGAAGGATACTAGTTTAAAAATTATAAAATAGATGCTACAGTATTATAAACATTGCTGACTTAGAACAGCTAATATATAAAATAATTTATATGAAAGTGTGGTTGAACATGTTTTTTGGCCAGGCAACCTTCCCCCTTTATGTAAATAATACTGAGCAAAAACCTATTGAAAGTAATGGATAGGAATATCTAAATCCATTACAAAATAGAGGTAACTTACCTAAAAATTGCTCTTGAAGATGTAGAGCCCGTGCTAAATTTGAGTGCAATAAATAATATATATATATATATATATATATATATATATATATATATACATATATAAATTTGAAATTGAAAAATAACTAATATCATACAAATATAAGGTGAATGCAGAATATATATATAAGTGTCTGTGCAATATATATACTTATTGAAACAGTCACATTGACACGTGATGTATACAGATATAAAAATTGAAATAAACTAGAACTTTCTTATAAAATCTGAAGTAAATTAGCAGAATATATTTCATTATTGTTTCATCTCAACCAGATAAAATAATATACACTGTTGGCCACCGTAAATGCAACATCCTAAAGGAAGCATGCAAATAAAATGGAATTTACAACAGGCATTAGCAGAGGTGAGATATGCAAATGATTAGAATTTCGGCGCAAAGGCACATCACGTGCGCCTGCGGTGCCACCTCAAAGCACTATTTAAGGCTTGGAGATTTTGACTATTTCACGTTCAGCAATTGTGTTTTTCTTCTGGTTTTTATAAAAAAAAACGATCAGTTATGTCTCGTAGAAAACAGCGATCAGTTTTTGATCAAGTATCCGAGTTCGACAGAGGAAGCATACTGACTCCAAGAATGTGGACTACCTTTCAGGGAAATCGGTAGTCGTGTTGGTTGAAACCAAACATTTGTAATGCGGATATGTGACCGCCTTACATGCAGGAGGGTACAACGAACTGACGTGTTTGAACGAATGCACCTCAGTGCACCACTTCACGTAAAGACGGGCAAATTGTGTGCATGGCAGTGACGGATCGCTGAGTCACATCACGAACCGTAGCACAGCACATTGAGTCTGTAACGCGCCATTCAGTGTCTGCACGTAACATTCAACGCCGTTCACAGCACAGTGGTCTGTTCGCAAGACGTCCATTGCTTGGTCTTTCCTTGACGCAGAGCCACAGACGTCTCCGCCGCCAATGGTGTGATCAAAGAAGAATGTGGGTGGCACAATGGAATGAAGTTGTCTTTACTGACCAATCACACATCTGTCTGCAATGCCACGATGGTCGGATTCGAGTCTGGGGACACCGTGATTGCTGAACACCTGCGTTATACAGGATCCCATTGTCTTGCACCGGGTATTATGGTATGAGGCGGTATTGGATATCACTCTCGCACTCCTCTAGTACGCGTTGCCGGTACTTTAAACAGTCAGCGCTACATCACTGAGGTGTTGGGGCCAGTTTTCTTCCCTTACCTTTAGGCCTTGGCCACAGTCATATTTCAACAGAATAATGTGCGACCATACGTGGCAGGCATTGTTCAAAGGCTCTTCGTCAATCACCAGATTGAATTCCTTCCCTGGCAGGCTTGCTTTCCGGATCTATCGCCAAGAGAAAACATGTATTCCATGTTTGCTCAACAATTGACCTAGATTACACCCCCCAGCTGCCACACTAGAACAACTTTGGCAACATGTGGAAGCTGCGCGACGTGCTGTACCCCAATATCACATCCAAAGTCACTTTGAATCAATGCCGAGGCGTGTGGCAGCAGTGATCTTCAACAATGTCGGCTACTCTGGCAACTGATTCTGGCAGGAACCACTCTTCACAGAAAACTATAAATTTAATCCTTTGACACTTGGTCAACGTGTTATTTTAAAAATAATTTTTGTTGTGCTATCTCTTGTTATTCTTGGTGTTGCATTTACGGTGGCTATCAGTGTAAATTTTATTAATCACAATGAGTAAAAATAATGCACTTCAATGGGATTAAATTACAAAAACTCAACATTTTCGAAGAAAATTTTTGATTTTTTTTTAAAAATAACTATTTTTACTCTAAAAAAATAACTTAGCTTTTTTCAAGCAATTGAAAACATAAATACAAATTTGAAAACAGTAATATCATAAAGATAATATAGACTTAGAATATATATATATGTGGGAGACAACAAGGGGTCCAAGACATTTGTCTTTCTCAGATTTATTTAACTTAACAAAAATTAATTAAAAAAAAGGTAGCTATAATTAGATTTCCATGATGTGACGACGGGAACGCCTGCTCGCGCACCTGTCTCTTTCTCCGCTTTTTTTTCTCAATGGTCAAAGTTTTTGTCACTTTGGATCAGCTGCGCCTGCCCGCGAAGACTGCGTGCTTTGTTTCGTTGAGAGATTCAATTGGATGACGACTCCACAACCGATTCCACAACGGCCAACCTGACCGTACGCTGTCCGCAGCGGTATTTATCTCTCTTTTTTTTCATGCAGACCAGAGGAGAATCTGAAACATACAAAAAAGACGGAAGAGACAAGGACTATATAACAAATACACAAATATTTAACATATAATAATTTTGCTGAACTAGACAGTTTCTCCCCACATCTTCATGTGGTCTGCTGCTGTGGATAGAGTATTGGGTCCTTCATGCAGTTCAATTTTCCTGACATCATATCGATCTTTCGGTTTTACTTTTACGATTTCATAGGGACCAAAGAACTTAGGCCTCAGTTTCAAGCCAGTTCCAAACTGTGTCCGTTGGATGGCGACGATATCTCCGATCTCATACTAGTACGCCTTTTTCCGTTTCTTATTAAAATTTCGACAGTTTTCCTCTTGCATCTTCAGAATGTTTCGCTTGGGTTCCTCCCGAATTTTTTCACGATTTTCGGTGAATGTCTCCACGATTTCCTCTTCCAATAGTTTTAGAATTTCAAGATCTTGTTTGGTCCTCATCTTTACTCCGGTCAAAAGTTGAAACGGCGTCATCTGAGTGCTTCGTGAAATCGTTGACTTGAGTGTTCTCTGCACGGCTGGAACAAACTTCTACCATTTTGATGCGTCGTCAATGGATAGCTTGGACAAAATTGGGATCAGAGAACTATGAATCCGTTCGATCTGTCCGTTCTCTCGGAGTATTCCAGTTGTTATGCTTAGATGTTGGATGTTCTCATTCTCACAGTACTCTCGAAATTCTTTTGAAGTAAATGCAGTACCTTTATCTGTTATGATACGGTGAGGATTGCCAAATGTAATATCTTGTTGCTTAAGTTTCTGTAGAGCATCATGGGAAGAAGTGGACTTTACGGGAGATATAACCGTACGAATTTATTGAATGCATCTATTATTGAAAGAATGTGGTTATAGTTTTTATTTGTAGATGGCAAAGGACCTAAAAAGTCAATATGGTAAGTGCTAAGAGGGATATTTTCCTTAGGAATAGGATTTAACAACCCTTCACCTTTCCCTCGTTTTTTGTTTACAAGAATGCATTCAATACAATTATTAATAACATTTTCAACACATTTTCTATGCTTGTTTCGAACTGTTTCTCTTCGACTTTAGCTGCAGGATTTAAACTTAATGCTTTATTTTTAGCCGATTGTAGTTCGACTTCTTTTTCTAACTGTGCCAACTGTAGTTTTGCGAGCTCAATTTTCTGTTTTTCTAAAGTTGCCTCTCTTTCGTTTCGCGATACCCTCTCATCTATACAGTTTTTAATTAAAGTTTTAACGAAATCTGCATCACTCTCAAATGTACTACTCTTCTCAATTTTAGTCTTTAGTTTAGCTATAGTGTCCGTACTCTCCACAGTACCGTCTAGATCCTCAACAACTCTTATGAGATCCTCTTTAAGAGTGTTTTTATACATTTTAAAAAAATATGGAAATATCCTTCCTATTTTTTCTAGCTCCCTTGTTGCTCGCACGTACGATGTATCCAATAATTGAAGAAAAACATTGATTCGCCTCTACGCAGATGAACACAGATCCCACAACCTCTTCGCAGGTTATATCGTTAGACGAAAAATAGTTCTTGAAATTCTTAAAATTACAATCAATAGTTCCGGCCTCTACACAGGCGGAATATTCACGCTGGGTTCGAATGAAAAATTCAACCTCTACACAGGTTGAGCGAGGCTTCCAAAAATGGCGGCGCGTCTCCTCCACGGACGCTTCTTTTGTTCACGCGTTCCAAACTTTGATCAAAATCGAAATTTTATCTATCCCGGCTGAACCCCCATAATTTGTGGGAGACAACAAGGGGTCCAAGACATTTGTCTTTCTTCAGATTTATTTAAACTTAACAAAATTTAATTAAAAAAAAGGTAGCTATTCTACAATTATATTTCCATGATGTGACGACGGGAACGCCTGCTCGCGCACCTGTCTCTTTCTCCGCTTTTTTCTCTCAATGGTCAAAGTTTTTGTGTCACTTTGGATCAGCTGCGCCTGCGCGCGAAGATTGCGTGCTTTGTTTCGTTGAGAGATTATATATATATATAATATTTTACAATATTTATTGTAACAGCCACACATTGACAATAAATAGATATAGTGATAAAAGTTTAACCTTTTTGTTTAGGAAAAATCAATATAAAGTTTGAATAAAATTGAGCGAAAAATGCAAATACATGTTCGAACTAATTGTAAGCAAATAATGCCATTTTAGGTATACAATTTTACAATAAATAAATTTCATACTGTCGATGTAGATGACAGCTTTGTTAGCATGCCATCAGAATGTAAACTAAGGGGCGTGGTCGAGGATGAATAAATCGAAACTACCCCATAACTCAGTAAAAAATACATAAAACCTCAATTTTTTTTGCATTTGATACAGAGGATAAAATAATATTAAAATAAGGAAAAAAATGTTTTCAGTAGTTTAGACAATTTTTCACATTTTAACTGTAGCCTTCAATTTAAATAAAACTTTCCAGACCTAACAGGCACATTTATATATATATATAGACATATATTATAAATGCGAAAGTTTGTGAGGATATTTGGCCGTCTTTCACGCAAAAACAACTGAATGGATTTTAATGAAACTTTACAGTAATATAGCTTTTACATCATACTAACACATAGGCTATAATTTATGCACATGCTATAATTTATAAAGATATTGTGTGAAGTGTCCAAAATATAAAGATATTTTTTAAGTAAGTAGGAAAGAATTCTCCATGTGCAAGCAATTCTAGCCTGCGCTGCAAAAAAAGCCCAGAAAACCATATATCTATCTTTTGTTTGTAAAGAAACCTTTTTTCTGGCTACGCAAGGCGCTCGCTTCTAATTAATTCATCTGATCAGCGTAATCCCTAATTTTTTTTAATATCAGAATAAAACTAAGTTTTGAAGGGATATGTTCTTATAAATATTTCTTTATTTGAATGTTTTTTTATGATTTTATTATGCACATTTGGCAGTAAGAAATTGGTCGTAAATCAAAATAAATGCATTTATCGGTTCCGGTACTTCAAGTAAATAAATTTTCTCTTTCACACTGCATTATTTGGACAAATTTTGAAAATTTGTTTGTGGTTAGTAGGTAATTATGACGCTATAATTTTAATTGAATAGGCAGGTATTGCATTTTTGAGTATAAAAATAATAATAACTCCTGTACTGTATTTTTGGATTGAGTGACTGAGTATTGAGTGATTGAGTATTTTTGGATTGAGATTGAGTGATTGTTCAGCTACACGAGACAAAGCAATTTTGTCTCGTGGCAACGAACCACGTTATTTTGAACCTTTATCTAGTACCGTGAACAACACCTGAGCTGGCACCCCCTTCTCCTAACTACCACACATCACCAACTTAGAAGGAATATTCTACCAATACATAGCAGGAATATTCTTTGAAACCCACTCTTCCAAGATATATGGTAGCACGGGTTCTATGATGAGTATTTTAGCGGGGAAGGCGAATAGTTTATTAATAGCAGATATTGCGTTTTCAGCGGATTGCAAAGATTATTATTTATGTCCCGAAAAATTAGTTTATGTCAAAATTTAAGTGTCTTATGTTTTTATATGCTACTGAAGAGTTTAGAAAACGATTTGACTATTTATTTTAAGTGAACGGTGTATATATTTTAGTTTTACAGTGGAATATATTTAATTAAGTTATTAGCTAACGTTTTAAATTTCCCAAAGTGTAGAATTTGGTAAATGTATATCCCTTAATTTTCAATGTAGTGATCTGAAACAAAATATTGTATGAAAAAACTGCAGTAAATTATAATGCGGTCGATAAAGTATTAACGTTCATCGCTCCCCTACATGGCGGGTCTTACAAAGCTCTAATAAAGCTCCCGCTATGGAAGTAGCTAGACATTTGCCAACTTGACTCTATCGTCAACATTTTGTTATGTTTTTTATTGAATCACCATTATAATTTAAGAAACGGCGTTGCTTGCGAATATTACAATTTTAACATAAAATAAATACAACAGAAAGTAATATATTAATGTATAACACTTTCAGATATAAATTATTCACACTATTTTAAGCGTTCCTTACACAAAACTTTTAACAATGTGTTACTTTTTCTGAGCAGAGATCAGCTTAGGATGGTATTTTCAAAAATCAACCCTCAAGTGTGTTAAGGAGAGTTATAAATAAAAAAAAATCCTTTTTATTAGCTATTAGATCTACATACTTTAAAATTTGACAAAGTTGTTTTTTTAGCTGAGATTTGCAGAAAGCTTTTTTTGTTTGATATGCAATTCACGTAAAATTAACTCATTAAAAACTTCTTTATCCTTCAATCTGTGTTGTTTAATTTTTCAGTTCACCCGTGCGAAGAACGGGTATACCAGCTAGTATATATATATATATATATATATATATATATATATATATATATATATATAATATAAATATATATATATATATATATATATATAAATATATAAATAAATAAATACATATTATATATATATATATTAATATATAAATAAATAAATGCATATTATATATATATATATATCGAAGGTAAATGATGAAATTAGGGATTTCATAAAATTCCTAAGGGAGAGGATCAATTCACGGAAGATGTTAAAATAAGAACTCATTAAGGTGATTTTCCTTAGAAAAGTATATAAGTGACTTGATCAATCCCTGAACCTGTTTCATTGAAATGATGATGAAATAATATTATCGAGAGTTTAAAAGTGTTTACGTAGCAAATATGGTGCATTATTAAATGTAGAGTAATTAATACAACAATAATCATCAATAACAAATTTTTCTTCGAAACTAATTAACAAAATAATTACATAATTACGCTTTTTAAAGAGATATTTGTAGTAGAATTTGTAGTAAAATATCTTTGTTTTTATTATCAAAAAACTTTTTTTAACTAAAAATGTGGCGTGAGTGAATTCCCTAATTTTTTTGTTTACATATTTCATTTGAAGAATGGTCCACACACAATTTCTAATTTTCAGGCATACAAAAGTGATACATCAATCGAAAGATAAAAATGCAAAGATTATAACTAAGGAAAACTAAAAAAGGATATTTAGGTCATATTGTGTTAGTTCATTTCATCAGAAGTCCGGCAATGCCTAACACGGCTGTGGAGAGATGGGATGTAAAAGGGTGTGGGGTAACAAAAGTGAAAGCAGAGCTATACAACTGCTGACTTGTTCATTTCATCATTTCTTTAAAACATTTCGGGGAATTGATAAAATTCCTAATTTCATCATTTTCGTGAGACATATCTACCGTATTTACTCGAATCTAAGCCGTCATGGACTCTAAGCCCTCCCCCCAATTTCTGTACACATTTTTAGAAAAAAGAAAAAATTGTGTAAAATGGTTCATCGATATCCATAAATTCAAAATGAGAACTAATAAGAAATGAATAAGTAGTTATTTCATCAATATATTATTAATTTTTAGATATATATTCGGACCTGTAATTGCTCTACATACAATAACGAAAAAATATTTTTTCTCTTTCCATTTTAAACCGCACCCAATTTTCTTTAGTATTAACAATGGAAAAAAGGTGTGCAGCTTAGATTCAAGTAAATACGGAAGTATACGGTATGTATAGTATATATATATATATATATATATATATATATATATATATATATATATATATATATATATGTATAAGATATATGCATCGCAGAAGGTTTACATTTTGTTAGCTAATATGTTTATTGTATAGAGGTGCCTAAATGGATAAGAAAGCTTAATGGTTGATACATCTTTCTTTATTATTTTATGCAAAGCATCTAAACAATCGCAGAACATATAACACTCACACAAAACTACTATAGTGTATAAGACACACAAGTATAGTTTCTGTGTCGTATCCTAGCAGCTGAATTTGTACAGAAAAATCCAGTCTTTAAACAATATTGGGCCAACCAGAAGTATAACTCGTAATTTAATTATTACGTGAAGTCCTAGAGGGCTGTGGACTATTATAGATTAAAAAGCCCTCCAGAGATGATTAAGGGGTACGGTAACATTTTCTCCTATTTAACACATACATTTATGTGAAATAGGGCCCTTGTTACACATCCGTATCTCCCAGAGATACCAAATATAACATTAAAATTTAGATTTCTAAATTTACTTCAGTGGCGCAACAGCCCATGAGAGCCAAGGCCAACCATGTCCATTTCAGTATACGAGACCTTGGGTGCTGAGGATCAAGAGCAGATATTCCGGTCAGGTGGTCAGTTTGACGTAAACCCTTAAGTTTTTAGCTCTCAAGCAGGCTTAGAACTCATTTATCGACAAACTGACGGGATGAAAAACCGAATCGACCTTGCCCAGACCAGGATTTGAACTCTGGACTTGTGGCGAGGTATCGTGATTTGCTGGTACTCAGCCACTGGGCTCCGAATTTTAGATTAGTATTTTAAAAATTTCCTTTCACTTAAAGATTAAGATAAAAATAAGCAACAGTATGATTAAAAGTATGTAAAAATATTCAAAATTATATGAATATCAGTATTAATAATGAAAATATATATTTATAAAAAAATATTTTTTTTTAAAAAATACAGAAAAATAGTATTTATATTTAACTATAATATTGATTTTTAAGGGAATCAAACGCATTTCATGTTTCTGATTTGAATAAGAGGTATAAATTATATAGAGTAAAGAATAGTTAACGAAATTCCCGACATAAACAAACATTCTGAGTTTTTGAGTATGTCTTCTCTCCCTCTTTTTAATTTTTTTTATTTAAATTTTCTTCTTAATACCTCTGGGAATATACCATGCATTTAAAAATTAAGTATTTTGAGCCCTATTATAACTGTAACTTATTCAAAAGGTTTGTTAAAACTGCGAAATATTGAATCCTATAAGAAAATAGAGACATTATTATGTCATATTTTGTATAAAGTAAAGAAAAATTCTTTTGATCCCTTCTATACTATTGTAGTGATTGCAAGTATAAGTCTAAAATAGAGAATACGTTAACGTTTCTTTATTTTATTTTTCTATTCTACAAACGACCTAAAGGATATAATAGTTATTATAATGATTAAAATAATGATATATGCAGGTTTTATTATACAATGTTATTCTTTTATAAACGTTATAAATATATAAGAATATTTATGAAACCACGTTTTCTTTTTTTTTTTGTGTGTTTTCTAAAAGAGAAATATTTATTGTGATTCGTGCAGTTTCTCGAAGCATTTATTATTCTGTAACAATAATAAGAGTCAAATAAATGTACACTTAATAAACAAATTAATCACAAAACCGCCAAAGGGAGTATAATTTCCATATTATGTAAACAAAAAAATATATTTCTTATGACAAATAAATTACAACAGAATATATACATCTCATAACAAGATACCATCGTACAACTAATAAAGCATCAAGTTAACGTCATCTCTAAAGTTAAAATTTCTGCAAGCTATTTTTGTTGATTTTTAAGCGAAATTAAGGAAAAAAATGAAATATAATATATAGGGATATAATTAGTTTTATATATATATATATATATATATATATATATATATATATATATATATATATATATATATATATATATATATATATATATATATATATATATATATATATATATATATATATATATATATAGGTTATAGAAAATATTAAGTCATGAAGATCAGAATAAAAAGAAGTGTTATATTTCTCAAATGACTCATTATTAAATGTATATTTTATCTTTAAATAGAAGAATTCAAAAAAATAATTTTTTATTATTTTTTATTCGTATTTGATAAAAAATTAAAGAGGAATCTTTTACCTAACGAACGACTGATATTTTCTTTTTCAAACCTATTTACAAATATTTCGCTTTTCAAAAACAGTAATTAATACAAAAATAGTAAATTAATAATAGAAATATTTCTTTAATTTCTTGCAATACGGAATTAATATCTCATTTGTTTTCTAATATTCAAATTCAAAATTAACACATTAGTTAGTATCATTTAACCTATGAATAATATATATAATGAATTTGTTTGTTTAATATTAATGTGTTTGGGTTTGCCGAAATTTTTCAATTCCTCTACTATTAGTTGACACTCTCTATATATAAGTACCAGCTGACCCGTTCACGCTTTATTTTAAAACGTTGATTTCATATTGTTCTAAGCTATTCAGAGCTGTCAAAGCTATAATCTTCTTTTATAATTTTGGAGATTTTAAATTAAGCATAAAACAGAATATTTTTAATTTTGCATTTTATTCATTTCTTTTTGAATTTTATATTGTAGGAATTACTAACGAAGTTGTTAAGTAACAAAAAATGAAGATTTAATTTTAGAAATTACGTGAATAACATTGAGTTTTATCAAATTTTAATAGTATTGTATCAATTTAAAGAATATAGCAATCAATAATTTTAATATAATTAATATCTATTCGGTGTACAATAGTTTTCAGTAATCTGTCATTTGTTAAATCAAATAGATTCAACTGTTTCCCCACACGTGAGCATGCAACATATAGTTACCCATTCGATAAATATGGATTTTTTAAGTCCACACCCAAAATGGACATTGTTTGGCTTTGATGTCTATTTAAGTTGAAACGAAATCAATAATATCTATTCAAATAGTTAGAAACATTGCCGAACAACCTCTACCTTCGAAATTTAGTTTTATTTTAAAACAAAAAAAGTGATTACACTGATCAGCGGAATAAATTATAAGCGATGCGCAAACGAGACAAAACAAAAAGGAAAGTTTTGCTTCACACTCCCCACCTGACCTTCCCAAAGAGTCCACTTTTTAATCACATCATTCAGTAAATACAAATATGTAACAAATTATACAACAGATAATTCGAAAATACACTAAAATGCTAGGCTAATCACAAAAACACTTAAGAAATACAAAATTCTTTTTCAAAAGGAAATTAATTAACAAATTAAAAAATATGATAATAGATGGGTTAAAATGGTGATTTAAATACGTGATAATCAGACTAAATGAAACAGTAAATAAGAAAGGAATAAACAATGCAAAGTTCTAAAATTTTTACAATTTGTAAGTACACAGTCTATAGTTCAAGTGGATAAATATATTGAACAGTTTATTTTAACAATCCACCACTATTCTTTACATCGTAACAGCGTGTTTTGTTATCACGCCCTGGACGGGTTCATTAAATTCTACCTAGCTTCCAAAGAAGCTTCTTTTTATAATTCTTTTAAATCACTACAACATCACCTACCTTTAGTTCAGGATGTGTGTTGGCGCATGCGCGCCAACTGCATGCGCACAAATGCAAATATTCTTCCTTGCCGCGCTGTGCCGGCAGATGATAACTTTCTGTGGAACGAGGTGGACGAGAAAATCTCTACTTAATACTCAGACGAGAGCATTAATATAGGACTCTAAGACTCGAAGCTCACAATAAAAAAAATGTAAATTTGCTGCGCTTGTAAATAGCATATATATGTTGTGTGGTTGAATAAAAAAGTAAAAAAGAGATAAGCGTGGCTGGTCCGTCAATGAAACAAAAACAAACTAAAAATAAACAATGTGTTTTCCGGTTTTTCACTGAATGAACAGTTCGCAAATATAATATAAGTATTGGGTTTTTTTCATTTATAACACAGTTGTTTTAGTATTAACAGTTGGTATTTCTTTCTTTTTAAAATAGATGATTTCTTAGAAACATTTTCTAGGACCTCCGCAAACATAACAGGATATACTAGCTAGAAAAGGTCTGCGTTCACGTACAAACAAATTTAAAATTAAAAAACAAATTTTAATTAGATTTTATTCAGTTCATTTTAAGTGTTAAGAATAACAAAAGTAAATCTGGTTTGCCTTCATAGATTTTAAAATAAAAAAAGACAGATTTGTAACGATACTAACAAATATAAAGTTGAAAAAGTCTGCGTTCACTGTTTTAGTAGTAACTATAAACATTATTTAAAAAGGTAATAATGAGTTACTTAGTAGCTGATTGGATAACATCATCATTTGAGAACCTCTTGAAGTCGTTTCGGCATTGGACTAACAAATCTTGTGGTTTTGCCAGCACTTATCTTTTCTCATTGGTCCTTAGGAACACTTTTCAGCATATCCTTGATGGATATATTGTGTTGACAAATCTTGCGATCCAAAAAATCGCATAGATCTTCTGTTGGATTCAGATCAGATGACTGCAAGACCATGTGCAGTTGATTTGGGACATTATACAAGAGCCATAGATTCACAATCTCAACGGTGTGCTTAGTATCGTTGTGTTGAAGACGAAACGATTATCCTAAGCCAGGGGTGGCGAACCTTTTTTGGTCAACGTGCCATTTTTTCTAAAAAAACGGTTAATGAGTTATAGGCGTGCCATCAAATAATTTTGACTTGTGATTATTGAAGAATTAATAAAACTAAATACGAACAAATCAAAATTCTTTATTTAATACGAAAAAATACATTTTGTACTGTACAGTAGTAAATGTTTTAGTTATACTTTTGTAATTTAAATTAAAATAACATTAGTGGGATTTCTGCTGTTGTAGATTAGATGACAAAAAACTTATATCAGGTTACTTTCAGTAGAATGCATGCTGAATTAGAGTCGTCTGTTAAACGGTTTCTAAGTGAGTCTTTGATGCTATTTATCTCTGAAAATAATGACTCGCAGGCATAGGTAGATGAAAATATGGTTAACAAAGCATACGCCAACTTCTTCATACAGTTAAATGCGTCTGGAATCGAATTCCATGTTTCCAAAATTTCGTTACTGGTATTTTTACTTAGATTGCTTGTCAATCTTTCTGCTTCAATCAATTTCAACTTTTTCCTTGTTTCAATAAACTTTTGAATCCATATTGAACTAGACTGGAGATCAATCAGTTGCATTTCAAGTTCTTCAATTTCCAACCAATCGAATTGAGACAAGTTCAGTTTATCAAACGAAATCACATCAGGGTACATAATAAATTTGAACGCGTTTCCGATAATTCCTTGAAGTGAGAAAATCTCGCTGAAAATTCTTTGATTAAAGAATCCATTATGGAAATAAAGTCATCAATAACTTTTTCTTCATTTCGTTTCTCTTGGGCATCTAAATCTTTGATATTTTTTTTTCAAGTTTGGGAAGTACTTGTAGTTTTTTGTAATAATATCGTTTCTGAAAACATATAGTTTAGCTTCAAAAGCGCGAACGAGATCCATCTTGATGATAACTGACGATTCGGGCCTTGAAGCTTTATGTTCAATTCATTGAAATGTTGGCATATGTCTGTAAAAAACATCAATTTTTAAAGCCACATAATATCCATCAACTGTGGGTATTGTTCAATTTTGCTCTCATTTTGTAGAAACAGTCTGATTTCTTCCAAGCAATCAACAAATCTTTGAAGTACGTTACCGCGACTCAACCAGCGAACATTGTTATACATTATTAAGCCATTATACACCGAATTGACTTCACCCAACAAAGCATCAAACTTTCGTTTATTTAAAGCCTGTGACGATATGAGGTTGACTATTTTTGTGACTAAAGTTATTACATTATCAAGAGATGTTAAACCACTCTTTGCACATAAGGCTTGTTGGTG
Source organism: Trichonephila clavipes (assembly GCA_019973935.1). Classification (NCBI taxonomy): domain Eukaryota; kingdom Metazoa; phylum Arthropoda; class Arachnida; order Araneae; family Nephilidae; genus Trichonephila; species Trichonephila clavipes. The sequence goes on along the minus strand of BMAU01021332.1, from coordinate 965,939 downwards.
AATAATGCAGTGGCATTCAAGAATCGAATGTCCTACGTCTGTTTTAAATAAAAAAATGAAACCACTTTTTTTGCCTACCATATTTAAAGCACCATCAGTGGTTACTGAAACAATTTTTTTTCAAATCAATTTCTTTCTCAGCAAGCGAATTTCTTACTGCCGTACAAATAAATATCTGTGCCTTTTGTAGTTGTTAACAACGATGTTATATATCGCAATTAATTCTTCCTTAATGATGTTTACTACACAATATCGATCAAAGACTGCTAAACGTGCCGATTTAGTAATGTCAATACTTTCGTCAAGACATAGCGATATAAAAGGAGCGGAGTTAATGTCACTTTTTTGTTGGTCTGTAACATTTTCTGCCAATTTCAAGATTCTATCTTTTATTGTGTTTCTCGATAGAGGAATATCTTTGATGCGCTAAATTATCTCATGTTTGTTATCAAAATCATCAAAAAGTGAGCAGAGTAACTTGCCGCACTTGCGTGACAATTTTTGCTTACATATTTAAACATAGACGTCGACTGTTTATTTCTGTCTTTTATTGCACTTGCAATTAATTCTTTTTGCTCTGGTTCGCTTTTTTCACAAAAGGATATGTGATTTTTTTCAAAATGCCGTTTTACAGACGATATATGTTCTGCATACCACTGTTCCAGAACATAAAACACACACCGCTTTGTCGCCTTTATTGATCATGCCATATTTCTCAGCCCACAAAGTTTGAAATTCTCTGCTACACTTACTATCTTGCACTTGCTCTTTTTGTTTTTTGTTGAACTAGCCATGTTAAATAGCAGTTAAAAATCGTATATTTAACACAAAACTTTAAATATACAGTTGTGTCGATGAAATTGACTATTCTATGTGCTCTCGCTTGATTCCTCCCCCCACGCCAAAAAACCCTTTTTACTGACTGCGCACGACTGTGGGCTCATGGGCAGATTTATTTGTCTTTAGGAAATTGAGTGCTTGTACGAGATCTCTGTAGTACCTGCTCTTTCGCTTTTGTCTCAGGCCATTAAATTTTTTTAAAATAAAGCAGTGAGAGTTATTTTACCAATTAGACTTACAAGACAAGAATTAGATCACATCAATAAATTAGATGTATATAAGCTGAACTATTAATGTTAAAGTTAGAATATGTTTTTTAAACAACTTGAATATATTTAGAAATAGTTGCATACACAAACTATGCGTAGATAAACTTTGCATCATTAGCAATTTATAATATACGATTTACGCAAGACATAACAAACGAGTCTGCTCCCCGACTTGTCGGCGTCGCGACGGATCACTCGCGTTTGTTCATAATAATTCAAAGTAAACTTAATTATTTTAAGCTAAAATGCAAATCGTTTTTGATCGATGGCGTGCCCAAAATATTCTGTCAAGTGCCATCATTCGCACGCGTGCCATTGGTTCGCCATCCCTGTCCTAAGCCAATATTTTGGTGACACTTTCCTTTAAATTGTTTTTAGGATATCAAAGTAAGCATATTTGTTCATAATTGACTATATATACTCCAACTTGCCAGCATCATGGCTCTCCATGTACCCCCCCAGCATTACTCTAATGCCGCCGTGATTTACCGTTGGTACTAACTACCTTTTATGCCGAAGATACAAAATTTGCCCTCATCAGGGAATATCACCATCCTTCAGAATTCAAGAGGCTTATGCACATGATCTTTTTCAAAAGCTATCCGCTTAAGCAGGTTGGTCATTGAAACATAAGTCTTTCTGTGAACCACTCGACTATGGTATCCGACCTTTCTCAAGATTTTTCTTGCAGTATCCACCCAAATATTTTTGTTAAACTGCTCGTGAAACTCTGTGGCTATTTAAGTTGCAGACAAACACGGATTTTGTTTCACCATTGATGTCATACTTCATTTTTCTCTTATTGGGAGTTTAGATGGACGACGTAAAAGAGGATTGAATGTGTAAACTCTTATAGATATAAAGTTATAATTAACTTGCTGGATAGATGAATACTGCCGTCCAACGGATCTGGCTATATCCCGACGACGTTTTCCATCTTTTCACATTGATTTTACGCTCCCTGATACTAACTTCCTTCATTTTATTATCTATGTCCTTGAATTGCTCCGTACCTCACAAAAACGTAACAATTATTGCTTCACAATTTTCTTAAACTGTTTTACTTGATAACTAAATTCAAAATCTTTGTTAACTTATAACGCCTGTTGATACAAATTCGAAGAAACAAGAATATTCCAATATTGAACGCAGACTTTTCTACCTACTATTTGTGTGTTTTGCTACAAAACCCCCGTTATCCTAAGTAGTTTTAAATAAAAATTAGCGAATTATTGCATGCTCAATTTTTAAATATTAGTAAACCACTTCATGAACATTTGTTAGAAAAAAATTATATTTCTACTAAGTTTTTTCTTTGCTATATGATTTCTTATGGGTGAACGCAGATTTTTTCTAGCAAGTGTATATTGGCTGATTTTTCCTGAAGTTTAAAAATCCCAATGGGTGATAGAGAGATGTCTTATTTCATTATTGTCCTCATATCCGTAGCTCAATGTTCTTAGGTTGAGAACAGCTTCAATTTCAGTAAGAATATTTGTCAATTCTTCAAAATCTAATATTGCCTTCCCAAGTATTTTATGCGGGCTTTCTTTGACGGATCTCACCAGACGTTCATAAAATCCTCCCCATCATGAGGATCTCTCGATGATATTTTTTCGAAATAATCCTTTCTTTGCCAATGGAATTCTGAACCATGATTTGGGATAAGATACTGGATAATTTTTCAATTTCTTTTTTGCTTTTCAGGAATGTTTTGACATTGTCACAGTATATTACTTAACAACTTCCTTTTCTTTCGAATAATCTTAGGAAGGCAAGTAGAAATCAGTTCTTAATCATACCAGACACCAGTTCCAAGTGAAGTGCTCTGGTTAACTCCGCAAGTAAATAAAACGATATAGAAATTTTTCAGCTCTCCGAAGTTATAGACGTAGAGAGGACCAGCGAAATCCAAGCCGCACACTGAAAAATCGAACGACAAATTTAAATGAACAAACAATGGGTTCAACAATCAGGATTCTTTCATGTCACTCGCGCGCGTATTTCAGAACATCTTTTTTAAGAAGAAACCCATTAAGAATACAAGGTATGAAACACACACACAAAACAAAGACTAAATGTGTATCTTGAAATAAAGGGGAGTTGGTAACAACTGATTTCGTGACGTCATCCCACATACCTCCTCTATCCATGTGGCCAGTTTCGTCTTAATCAATAACGTCAGTTGGGCGTAATGCGTCATTGAATGAACACATGCAACTACTGTTTGAAAAATGTGGTGAGACTGTTAATCATCACTACTACAATGAAGCACAAAACATATTTCGTGAAAAAATTAGGAAGGAAAGGCTAGAATTGGGGAGGGATGGATCGCTGTTGCGCGAAGACAATGCATCCGTTCCATCTTTCAAGCAGTTTCTGACCAGCAAAAACAATACTATAATGGGGAATCCTCCTTATTCACCTAATTTGGTCCCATGATAATTTTTTTTGTTTCCTACGGTTAAATCTTGCTGAAAAGAAACGCATTTTACCTCGATTGAATAGGTTCAAGCCAAAACGAAAAATCTCTCATTAAAGGAACTTCCAAGAACCTCATTCCAGAACTGATACCAGCAATGTCAGTACCTATTGCAGAACTATGTAAATTCTAAAGGGAACTATTTTGAAAGTGTCACGGGATACTGTCATGGATAACCTATTCTGTAAATACTATTATTTATTGGACAAGTCTCGTTTTTTTGTGCCACACTTTGTATTATAGCCAAAATAACTGACATGCTCCTTAAAACTCTTATATAAATAATGTAACATACTTTCATAGAACAAACTTTCATGAGCTTTTCTATACATTATGAAATGTCTCTTTCAATTCATGTTTCTACGATGTTTTTCAGTGTTATAATACTTTTTAATTGATTAAATTTAATTTAACGTTTTAGTGTAGCTCAACGCAGCCCAATGTATCTTCTTTCAATATTTTGGAAAAGTTAAATTTATTTCAATTAAAATTAGAAACACAGCAATATGAATTTCAAAAGCTCTCTAACGAGATAAAATGTTAGCTTAATACTCTTTCTTTGAAATTTTCAATATACTGTTTGTAATATTTTTTAAAAGAAATCCAATCTGAAAATAGTTAAAAATAAATCAATGGATCAACTTAAATTATTATTTTAAAAGCTTTTTGCAATGTATAGTAAGAACTCATCATATCAAAATCGGTCTGTATAGAATTGATAGTTTTATTTTTAGACTGGCAGATAAAATTATTTCTACTGCACACACATAAAAACAAATAATAACTGTTCTAGAATTTATTTTTATTGTATTGAAGACAATCCATATTAGATAAATGTTTACTTTTTTAAAGATAAACAACAACAAAAAATGTTTCAGTCTTGAGCGATTTAAGCGATATATTTTTATTTCCTTTACTTTCGTTACTTTTCCAAGAGTGTTTTGAAAAATTCATTTTTTTTGTAGTTGTCCTTAAGAAATTTCTATCCATCTTTTACAATGTTTCTTCGGACATCAATAGGGGGGTTTGAAAGAGATTATTTGATGTAACAGTTTGAGGAAATTGTTTTTTTAGTAGAATTCTTGTTTTCTTTCTCTAAATGTATTTACGTTCCTCCAATTCTTCAGAACTTTCCAAAATAGACGTCTTCTTCTTTTTAGGAGAACAACAATAAAACTTAAAAGTTTCGTTTGAAGTTTACATAAGTAGGGAGAGTAGAAACATGTCTGATTTTTTGGGGAATTATTATTAGATCACAAATATCGAGTTTTTATGAAATATTTATGTAGTAATTTCAGTTTTAATGAATTGTTGAGATAGACTGAATTTAAAGAGTTAGCTGATTCGCATTAAAAAAAAGTATTAAGTTTTGTAATGGCGAAGCTTTTCCAATCCCTAAAGTTTCATCCCTGCAGACAGAGTCAATTATAATTTTTTTTGAAGTCTAATTAAATGAAAATAAGCTTTGAAAATCATTTGCTGATTATTTAATGACCTCCGTGAAGTGAGTGGTGATAAGAAATTGAACAGCCAATTTCTACAGAATGTAGAATTTAAGTAAGGTAAATTCATTTTTGAAAAAATACATTTTGACATATGAATTTTACTAATAACTGCAAAATATTGTTTATAACTAAAATTAAATGGGTACATTATCAGTGGAGAAAAAATAATTTAGCATGTAATATTTAAGTTAAAATTAAAATTAAAATTTAATTAGAAGTAAAGTTAATTCAAGAGTCGGAAATTGGTAGTGAGGGCCACCATAAAATGGTTCTCACTTTTGAGGATTTGTCGTGTCTCCAAAGGCACCATTGCCAATATGCAGCCCATGAGAAAAAAAGAATATTTTTAAACTACAAACCCTATATTCAACCTAAATTCTATTTCAAAAACCGTAAGACTGTTTAATATCGTTTAAAGTCATGCTGCGAAAAAAAATTCAAATTCAAACTCATTCACATTCAAGTTGAGCAGAGTTACAATACATGAAACAGTTAATAATTAACAAAAACGAGAGGCTTTCGCACATGGCTATTTGCATCTACTTTTTTCACCTAGCTGGCAGGCGGACTGATTAAGTAGTCAAACAGTCAAAAGAGTGCGCACTCGTGCGAGTCATTTTGCCATTGGTTACACTCCTGCTCTGGTTCCTAAACATCGTCCTCGATGAGGAACCAGCGAAATAACCTTTCCTAGATCTTCCCCTTTTTCAGAGAGGCATCATTGGTGTGACTTAGCTTGGTTCAGCAAGTCATCCTTCAACTGTTTTTAGTGAACTTCTTGAGATGAACGTGGTGGAAAATCGACGAAAGCAACTAGTATGTTACAGTCTGATTTCACTTGTTCTGACGTGGGTCTAGACAATAAGTCCGCAGTAAAGTTCAATCTTCCGGGAAGGTGGTCGATAGTTAGCTTCTCACCCTACTCCGAAGATAGAGTGTTTATTTTTAAGCAAGCTGTCCTGCTCTGCACGGTGAGAACTTGGGATTTCGTACCATTCATCTTCTCTTAGTCAAAAAATCTAATTTCCCGGTAGGAAATATACAATCCAAAATTTCATCGTAGGTGGCGACTACACGTCGGAAATTATTTTAATTTTTTTATGAACCGGGCGATCAGAAATTTATTTGATAATTTTACGTTGGGTTTAGTCGCTCATCTGGTATAGTGGTTAGCGACGCTGACTGTTGTGCCGTTGGGTCTGGGTTCGAATCCCGGAGAAGACATGGGTGTTAGAAAATGTATAGTGCCTTCTCGGCATGGGCGTACTTTAAAAAGACGTCGAGCCGCAAGTTCTCTCGTGAGATAGATGGCAGGGGAAGAGAGGTGAGAGGCTCCTGACCACTCCAAGGTTGTTCTCCCTCAAAATTGGGGTGAAACCGACCTAAATCCTTCTGTCACCTGCATGGTGCTCAAAGCTAAAGTTAACGACAAGCGTCACTTAGCACTTTGTCATGATAAATTTCATGGGTCTTGATATGGTCTTTGCCGAACAGGTGGCATTAGTAAGAACAGCGCATTGGGCGTCATTGCCCAGGAAGAAATATTCATCAGCGAAGATAACATTAAGCTGTTGATCCTTGCTTCGATCTCTAAGATGTATGTGTGTGTGTACCATTGGAACTGAACTCTGTTGTTCTCATAACTGACAAAGGCACAAAAAAACAGTCTTCTTACAAACGTTGGGTGACATTTAAAACTTTTTGGCATTCATCGACTTCCTTTGCAGTCAAGCCAATTTTTTCCCAAGCTTTTCGATAAGCAATTGATTTGAGACCATCTTTCTTTCAATTTTGTAATATCGCAATTTAATTTTGTAATTTAAAAATTATTTAATGGATTCTCAGCCCCCTGATTAAGTGCCACTTGTAAAACCACATTCAATAATTCTTCTCAATAACTAAAATTTACAAAATTGTTTATAAAACTGTGGATTATTACAGTATTAGATTCGTATCGAAAAGCATATCTGTTCATATTTAATGATAGCTGAATAATGAAAAAATAAACAATGATATTAAAGTTAAAAATTGATTACCCATTACCAAAAACGACAAAATGGTTCTAAAGCTACAATATTAAAATTGAAATAAATTTTAAATAACAAATGTATCATTATAAATAATTTATAATGATAAATATAAATTGATTCCATAATCTTGCATTTTTAATATGAAAGACAGGGAATGATGAATAAAATATATTAATTAAGAATTAATAAATGTGTTTTCACCTTATGATTTTCATTTCTAAAAAATATATATTAATTGTAAAATGATTCTTAATATATGTATAATGTATTCTTAAATAATCATCAGAGCAACGGAAATTGTTTGTAACATAAACATGACGACTGTAATTACAAAAATATCAATAAAAGTAAACGAAAATAGAACATTGTTTGTTTTTGTTACTTACATCGGACCAAATAAGGTTCACCAAAGGGTTTCAGGCTTAAAGCATTCAAAAGTAATGGCTTATTATTAGGGAACTACCCATCAGAATGTAATGAACTATTCATACATGGATCGAGAACCAGTCTGAGATTTTTCAGGTTTAGTCCGATCGGCGCATTATTCGGCAATCTCTGACGATGAACTTGATACACTGACCACATTAGTAAAGTTGTGAACGCCACAGTAAAAGGTGCAGTGCATACTTTGGTTACGGAATTTCAATCTGTCACGCGTGTTGAGTGATGTCTTCGAACAAAATGAAATGTCAACCCTCCGACATCAAAATCTATATAGTAATGAGATAGAACTTGAAAGGAGACGGGAACTTAGGTATCTCAAAAACTGGAAAGTGTATTTAACCCCCTGACTGGATGACCCGCTAATTGAATTTCACTTCGAAAGCGATCTCATTTTTTTAAGCTAGCTACTCCGAAAATGCTCCAATAAATTTCGCGAACTGCTTCAAAAACGAATGGCTGTTTAGTGATTTCCCCTGTTAACGCCGCAGGAGGTCCCGATTGGTTTTGCAGGGAAGGATTTTATTGCTTTTCGGTCCCTGTGTTCTTCGAAACGGGAGGTTTCTCATTCACAGCTGTGGCCTAGGGCGAGGATTGTGAAATGGACATTTTCTACACTTCACGGCCCCAACAGAGAGTTCACCCAATTTATTGCAAATATATATTTCATATATTTGGAAACATTGCTCAATTTCTGATCTAAAAACCAATTAGGTTTTAAGAAATTTTAATTTTCTGAGTTTTGATTTTAAATTCGGTTTCATTTGAAAGTATTTTTGCATTCCTAGATTGAATTAATTAAAAATATTTTTTAACACAATCCAATATTTCGTGTGAAACGGCAATTGACTACAATTATAGTTTCTAAAATCATTTCTCTTTGCTCATGTTTTTGAGTTTTTGAGTTTTCTCACATTTACTTAATTAAGATTGATTTAAAGACCAATATATTTTTTGACACATAGTTTATATAATTTAAAAGGTTTTTTATTTTTTTTTAATTATTTTTTTCCTTTTGAAAAATACCATGACCAAAATGTACGCAGGCTACTGTGATAAATAATACTTGAAAGGGATGGAATATGACTGAAAATGGTAAATCTAAAATGCAGCTTTTTCAGGTAATATTACAATTAGACTACAGAATACAAATGATGCAGAATGTGAACTAAATATTTCCCTGATGTACCACAAACTACATTATAATAAATCTATTGTAGTACTACACTGCAGTATTTTAAAGTCATGCAACAAAAACTTAAACTTGCTTAACTGCCACGATGGGGAACTGAGAAAAAAATAGATTTTGTTTACAAACTTGGTGATTTCTGGATTACGCTTGTATAACTACTAATTTCTATATAAATATTTTGCATTGAAAACTCTTGTGAATATATAAGGTTCTGATAAAAGTGAATAATTGATCAAATTAACAGTTGTTATCAATGTTACGTCTTAGAATATTTTGAATTAAAAAAGATATTTCAGTCATATTTATTTCAAGTAGAATTTTCATGTAGAACATAAGTTGGATAGTAACAGATTGAAAATTTAAAGCTTTACAGGCAATGGAATTTTTTGTATGCCATTACAAATTTTAAATATGTTTTTCTCAGATTTTTAATTTTGAAGATGAGAGTGTTTTCTATCCCTAAGGCGTTTTTCCTGTTCAAGATAGAGTCTTTAAATATCTTGTAAATGTTCCCTTACATATATGTTCTATAACAGTTCATATGGATTTAGGTCTGAGAGCTCTAGTTATTTTTTAAAAATATCTTAATGTTAATATTTAAAAAAATTTGGGTTTTTTCAGGTTTAGCCATAAAAATAATTATTAAAATTCAACAAAGAGATATATTTTAAATTTTATACTTTTTGTTTCCAATAATCTAAGAAATCATTAATCACTTACAATAATTAAATATTTTTAATAATGTAACATTTTAGAAAAGTTTTAAAAATTTCAAAACTGTTCAATGCTTTAAAATTGTGAAATAATGGCTTGTCAAACTAACCTATTATTTTCAGACTCAATATAATAGTATAATTTGAATATGAAACAAACATTAATTTTACTGTGACAAACTGTTTACGACTTCTACTCATATTGTAAAAAGAATGAAAGATAAATATATAACATAGTGGCAATTAAAAACACATTCATAATATGTTAAAATCCTGTCCCGATACAAATGTCAATGCATTTTCCAAACTGTAGCTAAAAACAATTATATGTTTATTAGGACAGAAATTATTTATATTTAGATATATTTTTCCTTATTAAGTACATAATGAATAATGGCAAGATAATTTGTAAAATCCTGAAAGATTTTAATGAAGAAAAAAACCAGACATAATTTTAGATAGTTGGAAATTTAATTATATAATACACAAATATGCATGTTTTAAAAGAAATAAGTTGGCTAAGAAAATGAAATTTACTAAAAATTTCCTGAATAAAGTAAATCAGATTTCATCCTCAAATACATATAATTGTAAGAAAAGGTTTTATTCAATTTACAATTAGTTACAAAAAACCTTTTATAAAAAATAATTTTAACAGGTATAAATAGCAAAAAATATCAAAGAAGTATGATAAAGACACATACTTGTCGTTTACAGAAATGTCACAGTGCGATATATTTCGAAACACGGCACTGCACACACACAGTCCAACATTACAGTCTTTACATTGAAAACGAGTTTTTGATGTTTAACGACTAAATCGTAAATATAAGAAACAACAGTCAAATATCACGAGTGCAGACGGCGCTTGCTGATATTTGAGTGAGAAAATTACAGCAGCATAAAATGCGACCTCGTTTGAATTATATCTTATGTGCATATTTGGAACTGTTTAGCGTACTCGAATTAACTCAAGTGCACACGTCAGGGGTTTATATTGCATTCTAAGTCAACACGTTTGGCTACTGACGAGCGACTACGTAATTTTGAACCGCGGTTAAGTGACGAGGACGATACCTGAGCTGATAACTCCCCTTCCAAACTTCCACATTACACCAACGTGAGGACTTTTAACCTCGACGTGTTTAACGTGCATCAGCTCCTCTTCAACGCTAAACTTTTGTGGTACCAGGGCTCGAACACTGGACACAAGTTCATAACCATGACCATCAGGCTACCGTGGCCGCAAAAGAAAATAGCAAGTTTGAAAGAAATGTAATGGAGAAGTATATTTGAAGAAATAACTTCAAAACTTAACGAAAAACCAAAATATCAAAATTTATTTTAGGAATAATAGTGAATATAACTTCGTACACCTAAAACCACTTTACGCAGTGTATTTTGAAAGTGAACGTTTCCCCTTTTAGAGAATCTTACTATAATTATGTCATTTTTCTTTCATTTTGCTCTAAGGGGATCCCCTAACAACGTAATTTATTTGAAACACAACATTACTTATGGTTGAATCTAATACAATTCCCTACAAAATGAATGAAAACCCTTTTTTATCATATAAATTGTGTTTGAATAGGAGATGGTTAGTTAATAAGAACATTTAAAACGTGTCGGCAATCTATGGACCTGTGGCACGTGGTACAATTGTTAGTGGCACTCAGCACTACTCTAAAAATTTGTCAATTCTTGAGTGGATGGAAGTTGATAATAAACCTTATTTGACAAACATCTTCTGAGTTATGGCCATTTATGGAACTACAAAATAATCTGAAAGATAATTCTAAGGATAAATTTACAGCTATTTTGTAAATAATTGAGTGTTATTGCTAGGGGATTTAATTGTTGAAAAAAGAAAATTGCATGTACTCTGCTTTCCACTTATGTGATTCGGCATATCAAAGTAAAAAATCTTTCCTAATATGAAAACTATTTCGACTCCGCAAAGAAATTCTTTAACGACTGAATGCTCAGAATCGTGTCATGCATTATACCCCTGGTTTTGCGATATGAAAAAAGACTGTTGAAAGAGTTAATTCGTATTACAATTTTTATTTAACTGTAATGAAGGGAAACATTTATAGCTCACTTTGACTATATCTTATTTAAATAAATATGTTGGAAACATGCATTTTTAATTTTTTTTTATCTTTGTTGAAGAAACAGTAACATTTTATATTGTTTATTTTTATGTTAATAAATGTATTTTATTGATCCATAATTAATATAAAATAAAACTGTAAATCTAAATTATTTACCTCTATTCTTTAAATCTGCAAATATTACCGTAAGAATCGAAGGATTTCAAAAATTTCCTACTATGTGGCACGCTGAATGATACTGACAGATTGGTTTGGCACGTCTTAGCTACACAGTTGCCGCCCCTGATTTAAAATGTTGGGTAAGATAACCATTATATTTTTAAAATTTTATAAATATACAAAAGGAGAGTATTTTGTCAATACATGTTTTAAAAGGAGTAAAGTTTACGAGAACGAAATATAAAATTGCAAATTGCGTTAAAATTATTGGTACTCTATCAACCGTACTTCTTTTTATATATATATATATATATATATAAGAAGTACGGTCAATAGAGTACCGTAGTTACTGCCAACTCGTGACAATGAATTGGAAACTTAGTTCACAATTCATTGTTATTAAAATATATAAAATTTTACATGACTTATTCTTGTATTTGTTATTTTTATATTCCTTACTGAAAGCAACAAATGGGAGTTCATTACCTGCCAAAACTGCAGAGGCCTGGTTGTTTACATCACATGCTCCTACCTTATGCTTACTCTGCCCAATTAAGTAAAAATGCCGTCTTTTGCTCGTCAAGATCATGGAATTGCAGATATTGTTTTCCATATATTTTAAATATTAGTTTTCTAACTTCTACATCAGCCTTTTAATAGTCTACACTCCTGCAAAGAAGTCTGAATTCAAAACTATAAAAACTTATTATTCCCAACAATGTCATTTATACCTTTATTTTTTATAATCTATGAATGCGTTAAACCATTAATTTGTTATCGCGACTATTTAATATTAAATGCGAAAAAAAAAACGAATATGTTTCAGACTGAAACTTAAATTGAATTTTTCAAAAATTGTCATCGATATTTTCATAACTTTTACATATTGTCATTTTAGCATATCACGCATCTATCTTCTATGCAAAAATCTACTATAAGTTCATCAAATGTTTCAGCATATTTTTACTCATAACATGCAGTTTTCAACCACATTGTGAGGCCGCGGTAGCCTATTGGTCAAAGTAACGGATTCGTAGCTGACGTGTCATGAGTTCAACCCCAGCACCACTGAAGATCCGCCGTGTAAGGGAGCGATGCTCAAGCGTCATCCTCGTCACTTGACCATGGTTTAAAATTACGAGGTCCGTCACCAAGTGAGTGAATATTAACGTCGCACTGTTCAGCTACACGAGGGCTTTTAGTGATGGACCTCGTAATTTTGAAAAATGGTCAAATGACGAGGGCGACACCTGAGCTGGCACCCCCTCTCCTAACTAGCACACCACACCAACGAGAGGACATTTCAGCTCTCGATAGATTTAACTTGCATCGCTGCCCTACACGGCGGGTCTTTTGTGGCACTGGGCTCGAACTCTAGACATGCCAACCATGATTCGATACCTTGACCTCCTGATACCCCGGCCACAGGACCGTCGCCAAAAGCCCTCAAAAAGTTGAGTAGAGAAGAGAGAGAGTGCGACTTTAATATCCCCCTCACTTAATTAAATTATATGAAATTTAAGGAATACTTGAAAAAATATTAGAAGTCGAATATATATATATATTAAAAAATTAATCATATGATAATTTTAAATATCCAAAGAATTATTAATATTTATGGTAAATATATGTTTTTCAACTGAGTATGTGAGACACGCATAAATATCTTTTTCGAAATTCCAATGCAGAATTTTAGTGGAGCTAATACAAAAAAAATTCCTAGTTTTGCATTGTTAAGATTATAAAAATGTCCAAATTTTAATAACCTTTTCTTAATTCAACCACTAATGGAACATGAATGATGAGGGATTATGCATAAATATATATTTTTTAACTTCAATTTAAAAAGGATCTTTATATTTATTTATATGTGCAAATGTTAACTCTAAATTTGTCCAGATGCTTTTAAATACTCTTTATTTGAAGATTCAAGTTAAAAAATATAAACTTGAAATTAAAATTCTCTTTGAATGAAATTAATGTTCAGACATTCAAAAATCAAATATAATTTGTTATCTGAACAATACAAAACAAGGGATTCTATGTAAGATGCCTTGAATATCTGGCTTTAAAATTATGAAAAACTAAAAGATTTAAATAGGATTTTTAACAATACATATAAATTTTTTGCAAATAATGTAATACAGAAGCTTAAAAATTATTCATGTTTAGAAGTGTCCGAAATTTTAAAAGATTTTAAATTTTGAACCTTTTTTTTTTATTTTTTGACACAACAAAATAATCATTTTTAAAAAAAATCCCTGAAAGTATTGATTAAAGTAAGAAAAATGAAACAGTAAATTATCATCAATGTTTTAAAATATGATTTGAATTTAAGTACTACAGATATTTTTTTAAAACTTAGACATAGATTATAAAAACTTAATTCCATTTGAGAATTTTAAGGTAAAGAAAAAAATGAGAATTCTCAAATCGTTGACTCGCTATTTGTGTACACTTTAGGTTGAAGATTTTATGATTGCTACAGGAACCGGTCTCCCCGTGACCATAAAAGTTTCCCCTCAATGCCCATTGTGTCTACCCGACCGTCTCTAATTATCTTTCAAGATCGTAAACATTTAAAGGGGGAAAATAATTCGGAAAAATACCACCTTACCGGTTTTGAACACATTACTTGAAGGGGGAAAATCTGTTTGGTTCATTTTTGGTGAGTCCCCGGCCTTAGGAAAAATTCAGTGTGGTCCGTTTTCGAAGCCTCTCTAGTAGGGTGGAAAAAGCCGTGCTGTTCAGTTGGAGGGTTAAGTTTTCGTGATAGAAGACACTCTTGATCGAGTATATGATTCATTTTTAGGAGTCCTAAAAAGTATATTAGGCAAGCACTGTACAATCGTGACTGATTTAATTCTTGTTGACCAAAGTACACAATTCCCCTTTTGCTCTGGCGTTCTCACCTTTACTAATGAAGTCAGTATAACAATTATATCGTTTATGATTGCTGAACAATGCGCACGCGTGCGACCGATCGGACTAGGCTCAAACTTTTCAGAGAGTTTTCCAAACCACGGATGAATGAACAGTTTATTACATTCTGATGGGCAGTTCTGTAATAATAAACTATTACCTTTGGATATTTTAAGCCCGGTCACCCTGTATATCATGCGTATTTAATACCCAGTTGCGGAACAATGTTATATTTGTTTAAATTTTTAATGTTTTTGATTATTTGAAAGTTGAAGAGTATCCGGTTTGAACAACTTATATAGATAAGATATATTTATCTGTAGTGAAAGGGTTTTCTTTTTGCCTTTATATTACTTTTTTACTCTTAATTTTATGCAGCAAAAATTCATTTCAGTGACGGCATAATTCAAATCAATCAAAAACGACAAAAAAATATCAGATGCATTTTTATATTCTTCCTTTTTTTATATATAACAGAACATTATAATGAATATTCTATAATTAAAGAGGTTTACTTAAAGTTACAATTAACTTATATAACACAACTACAGTTACCAGGAATTAAAGATTTAGAAGAACTTCTCGTTCCTTATAATAATTATCTTTTTCACTCGTTTATAGTGAGCGGTAAATAAATATAATTGTAGGTTTATTTTGCGTACAAATACATAAACACACCGGAAAATATATTCGGGCAAGAAATTTTGTCATGGGAGGTAGGATTGACATACGAGTTTAACTCTGAAATTTTTGAGATACACGGTGGGGGGAGAAGTTTCAAAAAAGACAAGCAACCACAGTTTAATTTGAAAATACAATGTATTTAACACAACAGACATTTCTCTACTGACTTATTTCAAGTTATTAGTTTAGAATAAATTTTAGACTGAAAAGAAAACGGATTTGACGTAGGAACGTTATCTTACTATGATTTTAAAGCGGGATTATAAATCAAGACGATGACCCTCAACTGCTGCAGTTAGCATTTGGTGATGAATCCACATGCCAAACTACGGTGTTCAGATGGCATACATAATTTTATAGAGGTCACAATTCTGCGCAGAATGAAGAACACACAGGACGGTCGAGGTTGGCAGAAAAACTCCGGATAATCTTTTTGTCATATTAAATTTTTAACGGACCTACCGAATCATACAGAAGGAACTTAATGTTGAATCCACAGCCATATACAAAAATTGTTCATGAATAATTATCTATGAAAAAGGTAGTTTGTCGTTAGGTTCTCAACAATCTAACTGAGCACCAAAAAGAGGAGCGTGTCAGAATCAATGAAGAAACCCTTAAATTGCTAAATGAAGGTAGTCACCGCATCATTTCTGAAATTGCAAAGTGTGATGAAAAAGGTACATACCTTTTTTTTAACGTTCCAACACGTCAAGAAAAAGTATGGGTTTTTGAAGATGATCCCATGCCTACAATGATGAAAAGACAACTCGCAATGTGAAAAAAGTAATGTGTATTCCGTTTTCTTCATAAGTACGGGATTGGTCAAAACTATCAAGTTCGAAAACAATAACTGCAAACTAGTATACTTCTAAATGTTTTTCAGAAATTCTCCAAGAAGTGAAGGTTAAAGGACTAATGATTTACCATGACAATGCACCTTCAAATATAGCCAGTTTAACACACATTTGAGTTTCTTTAACAAAAACAAATTAAAGTGATAGAACATGCACCTTATTCTCTAGATTTCGCTATGTATGACTTTTGGTTATTTTTTAATCTAGAAAAGAACTTATGGGGACTTAGTTTTCATTCAGAAAAAGAGACTGATGTGGCTAAAAATGCAATTTTTATTAATTCCAAGAAATGATAGTTTGCGGCATTTAATCTGTGGAAAATTCGTCCACAAAAGTGCATTGATGTTGGAGGTAACTACTTTAAACACTCTTAAAATTTTGTAAGTATATCTTTAAAAACATAGATGCATCTCAAAAATTTCAGAGGGACCTTCCTGTGTTTATAATCTTGATATAAATTAAACAATGTTCATAGTATTTCTGAAATTCTTCATTACCTCATCTCAAACAAAAATAAAAAGTGTAATACGATTCCGTTAGCTAATAGCTCTGCATATTCGTAAACGAATGTATGGTTGATATTTTATGTAATCACATTTATCTGATATTACAAAAATTCAAAAATACGAATTTAGGAAGTGTATGGCATCACTTATGTATATCTATATAATAAGGTTTACTGATTTAGGGTTATTAGTTTATACTACCTTCACTATGTAGAATACGTTATTATAATAACCGTCAAATATTCAGGTGGATATAATCTGAACAATTAAAATGTAAATTGTTTATATTTATGCGTGTGTGTGTTCGAACATATAACTGAGTGCTCCAGGATTCAATCACGTTTGTTTAATGAGATATTATGATAATGTTTGAACATATATCATTAGCTACACTTTATCTCATATCTATTTAGTATAAGCTTTAAAATAGGTCTTTTCGATTAGAAATGCATTGATGGATTTTCTGTTAACTCACTCATATATATATATATATATATACTAGCCGTTACCCACCCGCTTCACTGGGTATTTCACGATGTTGTATATATGTATACTGTTTACATATAGTATAATTATTGATATCTAGCATTAAGAATTCGATTGTATTGAAAAATATATTTATAGCTGTTACACTCTCACCCCTTGATATAAAAAATATAAAATATCATATCTAATTTATATTTCTATCTAAAATAGAAGTAGAAAGATCTTTTTCGCTCACTTAACCTAATAATCAAGTGGATTTCCAACAAAGAAACTTTCAGTGGATCTGTACTCCATAAAATAAACATGCGTGCTAAATTTTAATTCTAAATCTAACAGAGCATAAACGGAATTTTTATCATAAATACCTCGTTGACAACATTCTTAGCGGATTCCAATTCAACAAAAGAAGCATGCAAGCCACATTTTATTATTATAGTCTTAGAAGTTCAAAAACGGGAATATTGTCTATCAATACGTCCCAATAGCTCTCCCCGTTTCCCCCTGAAGTTGATTGTACATCATTTTCAGTAGTATTCCATCTCGTCGAAATATTGTTTCTCTCAAAAACTCAGAACACATTTGCCATGGTATTTTCTCTACAGGAACAAATTAATGATAAAACTTTTAAGTTATATAAACTATTTTTAAAGCAAAAATTGGCCATGAAATTAATATTTATTAATTAATTATGAGAACTCAAAAAACTCAAAACATAATCAAGCAGAAATGATTTTAGTAATGAAAATTGGAATTAATAACCATTTCAAACTAAAAAGCTCAAAAATATTTTTAATTAATTCAACTTAAGTGTGAAAAAATGCTTTAAAAGGAAACCGAAACCAAAAACCATAGCTCATAAAGCTTCAAATATCTTAAAAACTAATTTGATAACAGATATGAAATTCAGTGGCAAGCATCTCAATGATATGGGCCATTAAAACATGTCAAAAAATTTTTTTCGGTAAAAATGAAATTTTTAGGGTACTGTTTAGCCTTAAATCTGTAGAGAGCACAAACGTTCCCCCTTTGGTGTGATGTGGTAGTTAGGAGATGCGTTTGCCAGCTCAGGCGTCATCCTCTACACTTCGTCGTGATTAAAATTACGAGGTCCTTCACCAAAAGCCCTCGTATAGCTGAACAGAGTGCGATGTTAATATTCACTCACTCACTCCTTGACAAAAATTGAGTCGTTGAATTGTCTGCTATACACCTAGATAAATGTAAGCGTTATTTTGTGTTTATTTTTCATTATTATCGTTTAGAAGCTGAAAAATGCCTTATCTACATACATTAGAAAATATGATTATTAAATAAATTATAGTTTTTAAAAATAACAAAATAAAAAAAAATGCTTTTATGGTTAATCGAAATAAAAAGTAAAAAAAAACTTAATATAAAAATAAAATGATTAACAAAAAATTAATATCATTGTGGTAAAAAGGTGGGGTGCTCGATATCAATTGTAATTTCTTAATAGTTATATTCCAAAATGCTCAGTTAGTGCAAAATGTAGTACATATATCACCCTGACGCTTTTACCACAATTGCATTAATTTTCTCGTTGATCATTTTATTCTTATATCAAGAGTTATTTTTTTTACTTTTTAGTTCGATTAACCATAAAAGCATGTTTTTTAGTTTGTCTAATCCATAATTTATTTTTCATTTTGTAGTTCGATCGAGAATAAAAAGGTGTGATTCTTAAGTGTTTTTAACTATTGTTTATTCATTGATGAATTATTTTTAAATGCATCAGTGTTTTAGTATCTGAAACACCCATTGGCATCCTATCAGTGAGATGATACGGCCTGGTTTGCTTAACGTAAGATCAGCAAACTAAAGGAAATCTAGAAGCGCTAAGTTTGAAATATTTCATTTTAGAAGAAGTTGTTAAATCAAGGATATACTGATTTACTAAATATAGCTAAATATTCTCCTTGAAACTCGCATAAACATTATACAGTAAAACGCTTGTTTTGAATTGAAGAATTTGTGTGTGAAGTTATTTATTTTGGAGAACTTTGAATCAATTTCCAGCTGTTTTGGTAAAATGAAGCAATAAATGATGTTTTATTCCACAGATCCAACAAGAGAATTTAGAAAAACAGACTTTATGTCTGAGTTTTGTAGTTAGAACATAGAACTATTTTTTCCACACACACACAAACACACAAATGCACAATTTTTTTTTATTTCCATTTTCTTAAACACAAAAAGAACAATTTTAGGGTTATAACTTAAGATGTGTTAGTCTCTGAATCTGGAAATCATTATTCCTGATGATCGGGATCAGAGCAACGGAACAAAATAATGAAATTACTGTATTGTCACCGGTCTTTGACAAGTTTGCAAAATTTTGAATTAATCTGACTTTTTGAAATGGATAAAAACAGAGTTCAAAGATTCCATTACATTCAAGTGAAGCTCATAAAAACGTGTAAAAAAGAGCCTAACATAAGCATCTACGTCCAGTGGCTTTGCTGGGTATCCTAAGGTCCTAGTGGAAAAAATGTAGGCTCTGCCTTGGTTCGATGTTATCAAGTTACGATGTTAGTTTATTATCGTCTTGGCGTTGTTTGCGACTAAACGCGGATTTCTTTTTTCTTATCCAGAATTTTAGTTGTATAAATTATCCAATATTATTCGTATATTCTCGAATACTTATTGACGGTAGAAAGAAAGCAGAAACGTAATTTTACGCTACATAACATCATTGGGGAGTCTCTAGCTATTTATTTATCAATTTGGAAAAAATCGAACTCATCCACCCGAGAGCTACAAAATGGTTCATCAAGACAAGAAATTATGCAAAAAATATACACACATGAACTAGAAAATCAAATACAATACAATATTATTATAATTATTAAGAAAAATACCTCTGCAGAAGAGCAGAGAAGGAAGGGAGGAGGACAAAATTTCATCAGTGTTCTGTAGATACGAAAATAATGCGAAATATTGAAGAATGAAACTTTTTTTTATGAATCGTGTTGTTATTAGAAATGAATGTAACTTTGAAGGAATTGTTCCTTGTGTAGGTTTTTTTAAGATATAGTTATAAGTATGGTAAGACACTTTTCATGGAACTTGAAGTTTATTTTCTAGTAACAGTTTACAGAAAAATAAAAAAAAAATGGAAAAAAACAAACATTTCTCTAAGTAAAGTTCGCAACGCTGAACAAACAACGAGAAGAATTTAGGGGAATTCCTTACAAATTCGAAAATACTTTCAACTGAATTGCGATGCTTATAGCTACATTGCAACCTTTTATATTTGTATATTAAATTTGGGAGAAGGTATAGCAACTTCGGCTTTCTTGGTGTTCAGGGTCAGAGGGCGCCTCTGAGCTTGTGAGTCTCGGTGCACAGAGCCCCCTAGCCGAGTGATACTCAACCTGCGGCCCGTGGGTCGCTTGTGGCACGAAAGCCTTTTCCGAGTGGTCCGGTTATGGTCCATTGCACTAAAAATTTCAGTTATTTAAGTACTATGTACTAAAAATACACCTGGGAATTCTATCGATGAAGCAATAAAATCTATATATTTTTCTATCAATATGCTTTTTTCTATTATAAAATGGCCATGGATGAAAGGAAATCGGAACCACCTCATAACTCAGTAAAAAATTATAAAAGTAATTATTTTGTGTGCGTGTTTGATAGAGAAGAATTATAAAGTCCTAAAATAAAAGCCGAAGATAAAATTTTAACACTTTGATTTTTTTGTCGAAGACTGCTTTGGTAAAGTGTTTTTTTTCCATTATACTCATGTTGCGACATGTGTGAAATATCGATTATATGCATGCGACCAGACGGGAAAAAAGGTTGAGTACCCCTGATCTGGACGAACTTATTACAAATTTTCCTTCCATTTTCTTACAAGAGATTAGAGAAGTGGGAGTACCTGATTTGTGGACTACATTGATTCAAAGAAGTTAGCTAAAATATTCGTTTACAAACAAAAATTACTTTAAGATTTGAGACTCCGATTTACGAATGAATACTTGGGACAATAAAAGACTTTTTAAAGTTCAGAAAACATCGCCAATTAGTGTGCTTGTCAGTGACGCTAATTCCAAGACAATCAACTGGCCATTGGGTACAGTAATAAAGAAGTGCCCATTAAACGATGGAATCATTCGTGACGTAATAAACAAAGCAAAAAATTGAATGTCCCTGACACTAGTACAAAAACATTTTCTCTTAGAAGTTGTTGAGCCGGGAAATTTTCCTATTCCAGAAAAATGACCAACTCCATCAGTTGCTAATGAACATTCCACTGGAAAAACACTTTTGTTCCAGATCCAGTGTCAAACAAAACGTATTATCACGAACCTTTAGTGCGGTCATCCCGTTTTGATGGAATCTTAAAACATACAAACAACTGAACTTATGACTTTTGACTCTTGAAAGTTGGGTTCTACTGAACTTAACTCCCGAAATTCAAAATGGGAGAATGTTGGAATGTCTACTTTCCCCTGCATTTTTAGCGGTTGAAACTGTTAACTGTGACTTTCACAAAACGGAATTGTGTATTTACTTTTTTCACATCGATAATGTAAGATCGAACAACAAGTGCATCCGCTCCCCAGGATTATTTCTTGTTAATGACAACTTTTATTAAATTTATATGTATTTTTATTGAAATGCGTAATATGTAACATTTAATTGGCTATTGAATTTTCTTTATTTCTAACAGAAAATCATGAACGATTACATGTATACCTAACTAAGGTGAATTCAAGTATAACATGTACTGGGACCCGATAGAACTTAGAATTTAGCTGCGAAGAAAATGTAAACATGTACCTTAATTATTTAATTGAAAAAATGTCTTTGTAGTTTGATATACAGGGTGACAGGGCTTACAGTGTCCAAAGTCATGGCTTATTATTACTTAACTACCCATCGGAATGTAATAAATTGTTCATCCGTGGATTTGAAACACCTTCGATATTTTTTCGGTATTGTTCTAGCCACATGTGCGAGCATTTTTTGGCACTTCATATATATATATATATATATATATATATATTCTTAATTTTTTTTTAAAAAAATCCTATTTAATTATAGAAATAGCCTTTATATGTAAATTATTTTTAATATTTAATTTTTTTAGTTGTAATACAATAAATTAATTTTTAGTAAATTCTTAAATGTATTTAAGAATATTAATTGCATAAAAATTTCTACGATTCCTCGTGTGTGTGACTTTTTTCTCTTTCAAATGGCCAATGAGCGAGAGGCGAATAGCGTGACGTCAGAGGCTAGTCAGATTTGTTTTTTTAAACTTAAAAACCTCAAGATGACCAAGACAGAAGAACAGTGTTTACTCAATCGTTTGTGAATGAAAGTGGATTTTGGTTTTTATTCATACTAAACTAAACACAGTTGTTTAATAAATCATATAATAAAACTTCAAGAACACAGTAATAAGGTAAGAGAAGATAAACTGAGAAGATGAACATCATAACTTTCAAGAAAAAAATGAGAACTGCAGTGTTTTTATGCCCAAAGCCAGAAAAAGATATAGTGTCTGATATGTAGAAACTGCAATTCAGTTAGTAATATAATTTTAAAGGCACTATGACTAACAAAAAATATCTGTGACCAATATGTTGTGAAACTTTGTGAAAACGAGTTGTCGCAATTCAAAGTGACTCTTCAAAAATGAAAAAAATGTAACTTCTAAATTTGCGGAGTAGGGGTAAATATTAGCGTCACACTGTTCAGCTACTCGAAAACCTTTGGTAGCGGACCATGTTAAAGTGACGAGGATGACACTTGAGCTAGAACCCTCCCTTTCCTAACTTCCACAATACACCAACGGGAGGACATTTTAGCTTAGGCATTTTTCACGTGCATCGGCCTCCTCTGAATGGTGGCTCTTCAGCGATACAAGACTCAAACTAATGATACGAGTATGTTACCTTGACCTTTAGGTTACCACGGTCATCTAAATTTACTAAAGACAATACAACTGCAGTAAAAACTATATTTTATCACTTCTAATCGCAAAGCACATATTGAACTATTTACTGAAGAATTCATTAGCGAATGCTTAATTAATCTCGGCTCGAAACTTGGCCGTATTTTTTCCCAATGTAAATGCTACTGAAAATGGAATACGGCTTAGAATCGAAGGGAAATAAATTTGATGGTTGGTAATGAAAAGTTAACAATACTGATAAAATAAATAATTAAAACTTAGTTCTCATTTTAAATTGATTTTAATTTCGAAAAATTTGATATCGATAAACCATTTTACACTATTTTTCATTTTGCACAAAAACTTGTTGAGAATTTGGGGTATAGCTTAGAATCAATGGCGGTATGGATTGGAGAAAAAAACTGGTATTATGTACAACACAAATAAAAACAATTAAAAAATGTAAGTTTAAGTTGAAATTATGTAACCAGAGCAGAGGTGATGAAGTAGTCGAGAATTCTAGTCGAGTCGAGTCACGTATTATAAATAATACATATTTTTGAAAAGTTTGAAGAAGTGTTCTTTGGAAAAGTTTTATTGTTTTGCAACTACAGTGCATTTACTCCGACCAATTTTACAAAACAGCAAGGTAAAAATAATTTTAAACATTTTCACTGTATTATTCCAAAACAAGCCCTGTTCTTGGACATGTACTTGGATATTGGACAGGTTTTAAAGTAGTCAGTAAAATTGTGAACTATATTCGAACACGTAGACTTCAGCATTGTCGATTTGCTTCAAATCTGGAAGTTATAGAATGGTCACTTATATCGGTTAACCATATCGTAGAAAAGTTCATTGGATTTCGAGCCATAAAGTGTTTAAGCATTTTTTTGTATTGCTGGAGGAAATACTCATTTTCTCGAAAACTAAAAAAAAATACATACGCATGTGCTGAATTAAAAAATGAACAATGGACAATGCCCCTGGTTTTTTCAGATGATATTACAAGTCAACTTAAGCTACATGACAAAAATCATTTTGTTACAATTATATGTGATAATATTACCGCTTTCAAGCAAAAATTAATACAAACAAAAAGAGGAAAATTGTCTCACTTTGAAAGTTTTCAGAATCTATTGATTAAATCTAAATCACTTAACATAAAATTTACTCAATAATCTTACTAAATTAAGTTGCTTGAAATGGAACTCGATCAAATATTTTCTGATTTTAAAAATTTGGAAGTATATAATATTTGTTTATTAACTTCACCTCTATCTATCGATATTTAAATTGTTGATAAACTCTTACAAATGGAATTAATTGAACTCTATTGTGATTTTTTGCTGAAGCAATACTGTTTGGAAGTTGAAACTCTAGTTTTTTATACATATTCATTTGTAGACCGGTTTCTTAAAATGTTGCCATTTGTTACGCATATATTGAATGGTTATGTTTGGAAGCATTTGTTTAATTGATGATTTTTTTTCTTTAATGAAAAATAACAGAAATTCAGAAAGGTGAAGATTAAATGATCAACATTTAGCATCATTTTTTTAAAAATGATATCAGCTCAATATGGTCAACCAAATCTAATGACTTTCTTTGAGAAATAAAAAGATTCCAACTGCCGTCTAAAAGTAATATTAATTTAGTATTAAATTGTATTTTGTATTATATAACTTTTATTTTTATAAAAGACATACATTTTAAAAATAAAATGAAATGTTAAAAGATTATGTATGTATAATGAATAGTGCTCTAAATATAGAATATAATCATTCTAGAAATCTGTTTTATAAATTTCTGGAACATTGAAAACATGCAGCCCTCAACTTAACCACTTAACAGTTTCATTTATTTTCCAAAATCGTTAAAAAAAATGTCAATTTTTTTTATTGCAGTTTATAATATTTTTCTTTTTTATAAAACGATAATTACAAGTAAAATCGTTGTAATTACGAAAATGAACTATTTAGAGTGCTTTTAAATGTTCATAGGTTATTCCCAAATTATTGCTTTTTTCGAGCACTAACGATGCACGAGAAAGCGCACTTTACAGGTATATGTAAAAAATGAAAAATAATTAAAAACATTTTCAAACTTATCAGTATATATTTCCTTTATTGTAACAGTTTTTTATGATTACAAATCCAATTTGGTATGATACAGTTTGAAACAAGGTATCAAGCACAGTCCAACATCACAGTCCGGGCAAAAGTATCGTGTTTCTTTTCTAATTCTTTTTCTGTTGTCATTTTTCTTCAGCGAACAAACATAGCACTTTCTTGCAGGTCTCAGCTTCTTTTCACTTGGTGCAATTACTTCCAAGTGTGCCTTTCAGTCAATCTCATTGGATTGGGTTGAAGTGCCAGGACGGCCTTTCTTTCCTGACACTTCTCCATATCTTTCTATCAGGCAATCAACAATGTCCATTCTAAACTGCAAATGAGTCTTTTCCACCATTTTTTTTGTACAACACAAAACTTATGCACAAACATATGTCCAATAGATGAAAGAATGTTTTTGTAATACTTATTTTCCCCCTTTTTTTTTTTATCAAAGGGTAATTTGTAAGATGTTTGTCCAATCGATCTACACCACCCATTGTGTTGTTATATTCCATAACTGCTTTAGGTTTTCTTCTTATCTCATTTTTATGACTCTGTACTTGAACCATTTCAGGATTATGTATTGTTGAAATAAGGCACACTGCCTTCTTGTCCATCCATTTCATAATGCAAACTTTACCTCTTTGATAGGCAATCATTTGACCTTTGTCAATTTTTTTAGATAGCAGTTCTTTAGGAACATCCTTTCTTCTGGGTTTTAGTGTGCCGTACATATCAGTCAAACTTTGAATGAGAATATCTGCCAATTCCGGAGAGGAATAAAAATTATCTGTGGTGAGACAATGTCCCTTATTTAGGAGTGGTTCCATGAGAGTCATTACAACTTGTGAAGACATACACATATGCTTGTATTTTTCATCAAATAGAGTACCTTTTCCAGTGTATATAATCAATGACCACACATACCCTGATTTGGATTCATACAGCATATAACTTTTTATTCCAAATCGTGACCGTTTCAGAGGCATATATTGTTTCCAACCAAGCCTTCCTTTGAATAACTTCAGACTTTCATCAATAGTAACATCTCTATCGGGTGTAACTACTTCCTTGAAACGAATGGTCAAATATTTTAGTACTGGCCAAATTTTTGATAATTTGGGGCACTCATGTGTTTCAGTAACAAATGTTTCATTATCGGAAAAATGCAAGAAACGGTAAATTAGATTGAAACGCCGATAGGACATGACTTTGGAGAAAAAGGAAGTCGATATGGAATATCTTTTGCTCCAATATTGTTCATTTGTTGGTTTTTTGACGATGCCTTGAAGAATAATTAGAGCTATAAAAACAGGCATTTCTTCTTTTGATGTTGGCTCCCATTTTTTACTTCTGGAGTGCTTGCGCGGAATGCTGCTTCCAATAGTTTGTTCAGCATAACGATTTGTTTCGTGAACAATCAAATCAATCAAATTATTATCTATCAATGATTCATAATATTGCATTTTACCAGAGCTTGCATCAAAATCTAAATGAATTTCAGGCGTATTAGTGAATGCAAATCTCGGAGGAGGGGCAGAAGGATTATTACAATGATTTCATAAAAGTTTCTTGCTTAATTCCAATATTAGTCTAATACAGTGCAAAAAGTTTATCAGAATCACGCTCACAAAAGCGCTAGCTAATGATGTGAATAAATTTTCCCTCCTATCTAATATTTCATCCCAAAACCACTCACAAACCACTTAAAACTGGTTTTTCAACTCAATACAGTGAGTAACTATCCCCATCCATTGACAAATTCTTCAATTATACTTTAGAATTACTAGAGATAAAAATATGGGCAAAGCAGAAATGAAATCGGAGAAATAAATCTGAACGTACGACGTACGGGCAAATCAAGAATTGGAAAAAACTAGTGAACGTACGGTGTACGTTCAAAACTGGCAAGTGGTTAATATAAAATAGTTCATGTGGCCCGTGATATCAAATGACATAGACATGCCTGCTACAAACATGTCCAGTGAACGTATAAAATGGTAGTCATTACCACTTTCTACCTAAGAATTTTAATGGAATAATATCCATCCAACCAGTCTTGGGGATCCACATCACCCATACGTTTGTTTTAAGAAGTTACAAATTTTGCATCTTAACGCTAAGTTTATTTTTGTTTCCTCCCAATACTCCCCTCCAAATTTCATGAAATGAATATTATGTACGGCAAACAAAGGGTTTACTTTGAAGGATCGATCCTAGGCATGCTGATTTACAGTTCCATTGTCCACAAAGTGTAAATAAGATTTCAAACTTTTGGAAACGATTTCGTGACATGTCATTTTTCATCAGGGTAATTCCAAGGTCTTCAGCATCTGACCAGTAATCCCGTTCACAGGTATGGGAATGATAACCAGTGAGAAGCACAATTCCTATACAATTACGTATTTCAGTGTAAACTCGTATTGCAGTGGTCAAGAAATCTTATTCTCGGCATATCACATAGTTTCTTTTACAATGAGATCCTTAACTTCACTAAAATAAAATTAATCAAAAAGCTCTGTTGGAGTTTTATCTTTCTATGTAGTTTCCATCTGCTTGAGCAAGTCACTTGACGTTGATTAATCATGTGTTTCTCATTTTGTAAAATGCGTAAATTTATTCTTTATCCAAAAGGACTGATGTATTTTAGTTTTTTTTCCTGCTTTTCGTTGTCCATCAACTAAAGATTGTTTATGGTTCAGGCTAGAAACTACTTCCAGTTCTAACCTCCAAACACCCAGGAACAATGTTTACAATAATCTCACCAGAATTTACTTTATTCTCATCCCATTCATCTTCGTCAGTTTGTTCACCGTCATCTGGAGGTAACACAGCACAATTTCAACACATGCTTACTGTAACTTCACAAACCTTTGCACTGACATAACTAAGCAGGAGTGAAACACTAGAAGAGAAATTATATATATATATATATATTACTCTACCTTATAAAGAGAGAAATAATGCGTCAATTGCATACGGATCGTCCCATTGTCTTATTTAGAGGACAGTTCAAAAATAATTTGTTAAACCTTAACTATGAACATTATCGCTCTAATTAACCATTGAATTCATAGCGAAAGATAACTGTCACATAAAAAGTAACCAGCCAAGTGTCTTAAGTAAAATGAAAATGAATTATACAGCACCAAAGAGATGATACAAACTGCAAAGACAAATCCGATGAATAAGCAAGATTTCCAGGGGAAGGAGGAGGAGGTGAGACTCTCATAACTAACGTTGAAAGAAACTAATACATATCCCTACATGTTCAAATAGTCAAAATACTCGTAACATACAAATAATGATTTTCCCATAATATTTTCGAGCTGTCATCTTAATAGGACATTGGGATAAAATAGGTTACTTGAAATTATACCCTTTAATTAAAACAAAATTTAAAAAGCAAAAAAAGACTTGGATGAAATTGACGAGTTGTTATGAGTGTATTTATGTTAATCTATATATTTGTGAGTAGCAACTGCAAGTCAACACGAGCGGTTTCTTTTTTTTTCTTTTTTTTTGTGAAGAGGTTTTTTTTTACTGCACTAAGTCCACGTCCTACCAAATTGGAAGACGGGGAAGTAGTCAACAAATTCTGTACAAAAGCCCATAATGTAGAATCTAAAATTATTATTTGTTTTTCTAACCAGAATTTGTGATATATTTCTTCGACCATTAGTTTAAGGACCATATTTGTAGATATTACAATAAGATGTTCCTGTATTAGCATGGATTCATCAGCGTTTAGGTGAGTCCACGCACAAAATGGTTCTACACCTAGTCGGGAAGATCCAAATGAATTCTTATTTATTTTAATTTCCATAAAAATAAAAATGAATCACATTATTTGTATTTTATATTAAACTTTGTGGCGACATTCTAACGTTATTCAAGGACCCCTACATTAGTTTTATTATTCCACTGACCACTTTGAACCACGGACCACTGGGCGTCTGTAGGGACCTCTTTGGGAACTACAGTTACAGAACGTTCTCAATTTTTCTGGCTGTAAGTGTTTTTGACCCTACATAAGAGGACGTGACATTTGGGGACCAATTTTGCAACCCCTATTTATTAACTATTATTAAAAGAGTGAGCTCCTTTTGATAGCTTTTTTGATATTTTGAGCCATAACATTTTTTCAGAAGCTAAGCCGACCACGAAATTTCAGTAACAGTCTAACTGGTATAAGATACATATATATGATATGATAATCCAAAAATCCCTATACATTTATAAAGTGTATACTAAATGCTTTGAATTATAATTTGTAGAAGTATCAAGTACTATATAACTGACATCAACCTTAGAATAACGTCGTTATATATTTCGTATTTTACTTTTAAACTCTGTTGCACGCTTGAATTCTACATGTAGTCTGAAGTAATCCCGAGCAGTGATGTCATCATGATGTTTACAAATTATTATGTCGTGCTGTGAGTGGTAACAGTTTTTGTCTGTGTATTAAGGAATAATAAAGGTAAAGAATGAGAAAATGGCGCTGTTGTTTGAAATGTTTATTTGATTTCTGTTTTAATGTTTACGTATTTAATAAACTTAATTGGGGATATATTACCGTTTAATCTCGAAAACCTAAACAAATTTGATTGGTTTCTTTTGCAGTCAATTAAGTCCAATTCAAACCACAACTTTATTTCTCTAATCCTTTCCTCCACTTACGTTTCCGAAATAGTGAACGTAAGATTTTGCGTCTGTAACATTCCTTCAAAATCTTTCGAGGGAAAAGTAAAAAGTGGAATTCCATTGAAAACTATTCAAATTACAGAAGCAAGGAATGCAGAATATCAATACATGATTTATGTGACTGAAGCGTAAAATTGTATTTCCGTCAAAGATAAGCCGGAATTTCCCATTCAAAACTGACTACTTGTTCTGGATCGAAAGCAATTACTTCTCTGTTACATGGAAACGCGTTGAATAGGTTACCATAAAATTGACTGAATGATTTCGATGGAGTAATTCTGAATGGGAAATCTTTGTAACATTTTATTAAAAAATGTTATTATTACACACACATATATATATACAAAGCTACAAATACTATTAAAAATTCATTATATTCAAAATACTTGTTTCGATAATAACTTCTAAATAAAAGTTTTTAGGTTATGAATGTGCTTAAGAGTTTTATGTTTTCAGAAAAAAAATAAGTTGTTGGAAATCTAATTTTAAAATAAAAATAACATCGGAAAGTTTTTACGTCGAAATTATACTGATCTTAAATTTATACAATATTTTTTTCGTTAGATCCATTTATAGATGTTACTTATAGGGTTTGAGAAATGCTACTTGAAAATTACGTAATTTATAATAAACGCAGTGAGTCTTTTTTCACTTTCAAGTTATTGTATTTAAGAAAAGTCAGTAGAGTAATAACTTTATAGAAATCGATTTTAAAATTTTCTGATATTTCTAAAATCTCCAAATCGGGAGCTTTCCATTGATATAGCATACAAACCATTATATGAATTAGAAGTACTTAAGAAAGAGTTTAAAAAATAATTAGCTTATGAACCACGCTCATGTGACAGAAAGGAATGTAAACATTGTCTTTTTAAATCTAGGGTAAAGTTGCAAAGCCTCAATTTATTTTTATTAATACGCATTAGATACCTGTATAGTAACTGCAAATTTGACTGTGTTCGATATGCAAAAAATTTTTTGTGCCAAATTTGGAAGCGTGGATTTAATTTGAATGCTATATTTAATATTTTGTGATTTTACCTAAATTTAAGCCTGTTCTTCACACTTTAAATTTAATTTAAACAATTAGTAATAATAACTAATTAAAACTTTATAAGGTTTAGAAAAACGCTAAAAATATTTTAAAAATATTTGACGTTACAATTATGTGAAATTTAAGAAAAATTTTGATTAAATTTAATACAAAGGTAAAGTTTTTTTATAAAAATTTCTGTTTTCTAAAACTTATTTTTTTTAAATTGTGTAAATTTACTGTATGAATGTTTAAAATTTATATTTTTAAAATTTATTAAATATCCTGCGTGTATGTTTCTTAAATGCAATTGTGTATACTGAAGTGACATTTTTGAAATATTCTTAAAACATTTAAATATAAAGCAGTTATCATAACAAAAAATGACAATTTTTAATAAATCCATAATAATAATTGTTCGGTGAACTAAAAATTTGTCTTTGAAAAAACTGCTGAATTTACTGAAGTGAAATTTAAAAAAATTCACTTCAGTATAAATATAATGTCTAATTAATATAAATAAAAATTTGAGTCTTTATGTTCAATAGTTTCTGAGAAAAAGATATGAGATGATACATTAAATGTGATGTTCGTTGTCTGTGTGAGAAACTTGTTACATATATAACAATAAAAAATTTTATGTTTAAGAACACAAAAACAGTTTTATTTTGTCTGTTTTAGATATCATTTGTCCAGTTTAGAGTAACTTTTGAAGTTTAAAACTTGAAACTGTCTGCAACAACAAGACCTAATGATAATGTTACGAAAACTTAACGAAAACTTAAGAAACGTCGTATAATCAGTAACTTTTAAATACCATCTCAAATTCACACCTAAACCATATTGATACATTTTCACATTATATTTATGATGCTTTCTGTTCAAATTTGATATATGTAATGTATGAAAGCTACAAATTGCTTAATAATTCACACAGAATTTGAGAAAATTTTGATGTTTTCTAGTTAAAAGAACTGCAAAATGCTGTTCTGGGAAATTTAAGACTTTTTTATTTACTATTTTATGCAAAACATATTGCAAAGATGCTAATATTTAGTAACATGGGACAAATACATGCTGTAATTCATTATTTTTGTGATAAAATGACACTTTATAGAGAATATTCAATTTTTTTCAAAAATGATGTTTTTAAAACGTTTTCATATTTTTCTCAGAATTTAAGGTATAAATGTACATAAAATTTTCCCCTCATGTTACTGATATGTAACTATATATATTCATGTGATTTTTTTGAGGATTTTTGCAAAATATTTGACTAGAATCCATATATCGTGACAAAAAATGTCAATTTTTTAAAAAAATCATAGTGATTTTTTTATGTTACATGTTTTTGAGAAAACTAAACAATATATTTTAAGTATTTCTCTTCATTGCAAATATTAATGTATATTTATGGTTCAGACAAGTTTTTAAGCCTTAATATTCAAAGGGTTTTCAATAATAGCTAACTAATTATAACTCATATGTGTAAAGCTTTTTCTCGTTGCGAGAAGCTTGTTGCATGTATAAAAAAATACAAATTTCATATTTAAAAACATAAAAACAGTTTTATTTTTGACTTTTTTAGAAATCTTTTGTGCAGTTTCGAGAAAATTTTGAATTTTGAAACTTTTAGAAATTGTGTTTAGATGGGAACAAACAAATCCATAATTAATTTTTTCTAACGTCATAAATTCACACTATCCCAAATCATGACTTTTACATATTGATACATGGTTATATTATATTAATGATGTTATGTCAAATTTGACATTTGTAATCCATTGAAGCTAAAAACTCTTTACAGATTGTTACATAATTTGTGAAAACTGATGCAAAATGCTAAAAAAAAATCTCGTTGAACAAAATCTGAATATTATTTCTATATGTATTTTTTGAACATTTTAAGGCTTTTTTGTTTCCTAGTTTATGCTTAAAACATAAGAAGGTACTAATGTGTAATAAAATAGGGCAAATACATGTTGTAATTCATTATTTTTGTAATTAAGTGCCTTTTTACACTTAAAATGCAATTAGCTTAAAATGATTGTTTTCAAAGTACGTGTGCTCTTTAATAGAAAATAATGAATTAAACTACTTGCAATTTTTACTGCACATAAATAAGATGTATCTATACATAATAGAGCTACTTTCTTGGAGATTTTCCCAAAATATTTTGCTCAGAAGCAGTTATCGTAAAAAAAATGACTATTTCACAAATTTCAACGATATACATTTACGATGAATTTTTTTGAAAATAATAAACAATATATTTGAAACATTTTACCATGATTAAAATAAAAAAGCCTAATTTTTATACAGACAAAATTTTAAGTTTTTATATTAAACAATTTCTGAAAAACAGGTTCCTAAAATGGCTCAATTTAACATTGTCGATATAGGTGATACCGACTAATCTTAAGTTAACAAAGTAAGTAGTTAGTAATTTTCAGGTCTTATAAGCATAAATCCATTGTGGAATATTCACTGATCAAAAAAATTTA
Organism: Trichonephila clavipes; assembly: GCA_019973935.1. Taxonomy (NCBI): domain Eukaryota; kingdom Metazoa; phylum Arthropoda; class Arachnida; order Araneae; family Nephilidae; genus Trichonephila; species Trichonephila clavipes. The sequence goes on along the minus strand of BMAU01021332.1, from coordinate 932,455 downwards.
AGGTTATTGTAAATATTACATAAAATAAACGTATAAATGTTTTCTTTCTTTTTTTGTAGAAAATGTATATATATATATATATATATATATATATATATATATATTACAAGTGCTAATTTTTATAATTTTCAAACTTCGAAACATGTAAATTTTGAGCTCGACGTCAAAAATGACGTTTTAGTGGCAGCAAATGAAATTTGGTTTTCAATCTTGTTGCTCTTGTTAAATTATTTCCACACACATGTTTCTGGACTGCACATTTATTTAGCGCAAACGAAAAAACGATTACGATTACTGTTCACAGCAATAACGAAAGCACACGACATCTAGTTAGCAAGTGGGCCACATAGAAGGATTGCGTGGGAGAGAAGCGGGAAAAACCGCGTGTGGGTAGATCATACAGTTATCCTTCCGCTAGAAAAAAATAGTTCACTCGCTTAAACCCAACAAACCTAATTAAAGAAAAAGAGAGAAAAATGATTGACATTCTGAAAGTGTGTAGTTTGAAGAGTGTGATGTCTCAACGAAATCATTTAACACAATCAGAAGCATGGAATGTTTGTTGGTTGGTTAGAAAAATAAAAAAAAATCGCCGAAGTATCACAAATACTGATTTTTATGATTTTTAAAAAGAATATATTTATCATATCAATTCTTATCTAATTAGAATCATTTTTCATATCATTAAAACTTGCGTATTTAATTACAACAGGTTATTAAGAATCCTAATATTTATTTTCAATCCTTTTTTTAACAATATTTTAGAAAGTTGTTTATTACTGAAAGTGTGAGCAGGGCACTTCCAAATTAATTTCAGCAATTATAATTCAGAAATATGTATATGCAAATGAAACTTCTGTTCCTTTTACTCATGGTCAGAAAATTAAAATTGAAACAAAATACCTTGTTTGGAAAGAACCAGAAATTTCGGGGACATATTTGTTGTTCTTTAATTACTGGAAAATTTTATGAGACAATTTTTTTGTTTTGGTTCTTTTATCTCTTGTTAAAAATTAGTTTTGCTCACTAACAACAATACTTCATGAAGTGAGTCTGAGTGAGACAATTATTTCGCTGATGATGAAAATATTTCATTTGCAGAAATAATATCCGGTCGGAAATAATAAAAATTGTGTCCATTCTTAATTGACTTTATTATCAGTCTCGGAACAAATATGGATGATAAAAATCGCTTTTATATGACTATTCGCTATGACTTTTCGCGAATTAGATGCCATTGTATTGGAAAGATCAATTATTTATTTTAACATAACCATAAAAGGAATATTTTTAAAAAAAAGATATTGAAATTAAATAATATATTCTTTAAATATTATTGAATCTAATTGTTCATTTTCAGAAGGAAAAGAAAATGTAATATAAATTTATAAATTAAATAAAGTAATATAAATTTATTTAGAAAATAATAATCTTGCTGTGTTTTTTGTTCATTTTGTTGCATTCATTAAATGGATACGATTTTGTTTCAACTACTACCACACTATGACCAATGATACAAAATCAAACCAATTTTATTAAGCAACGAAGATGAAACTTGAATTGAAATTTGATTCACATAATATTCAAAAATAAACTTAACTTCCAGAGTTTTCAGTTTCAGATATGCGAATACAATGCTTCACTAAATGTTGGCAAACATTAAATGATTTTCTAAAAATTACATATAATTTATTAAGAAATAGGTAGTTTCATTCACATTTCAACTGACGATGTTTTTTTCCAACTTATCCCTGTTTTATTAAATGCGGATTTTAATCTAATGTATTTTAAAATGCCTTGTTTTAAAAACATTCAACTTAGAGTAGTTTTAAACATTCCGAAAGCGTTTTAAGATATTTGCAATCACACAATTACTCTCAAAATTTTTAATTCTCTTTCAGTCGGAAACCCTAGGAGGCGGTTTATATGTTAACTATGTACTCTCATGTCCAGAAATTCATAATAATCCAAAATCACGTGGACATCGAATTCTAGACTAAAAAAATTCCCTTATAGAATGATCACACATATATTCAACAATACTATGCTAATTAGAGGAGGCCGCCGGATGATACCGAACGCACATCACAATTATGAGAGTGTAAAAGCGTGGCACATAAGGAATTGTGTCAACGAAGTAAAAGATTTTTGTAAGTCACTCAGTGACGTAACCGAATATTTATAACAAAGATGAAGCATAAGGATGTTTTTTTTTTCAGATGTAGCATGAGATACACTAAAAATTTACCCTAAGTGTCATCTATAGCTTAGGCAACTTTTCCAAGATGATAGAAACGTTAGAAGACGTTACAGTACAGATGTCCCCGAAGTACAACGCCGAATTAAGACCAACAGCGGTAAAAAGAAATAGATGAAGTAGAGCACCCGACCTGTCTCGTCAGCTGTATGCAGCCACAGGTATGACAGTTTCAAAAGAAAGATTAAACAGACGTTTGGGACAAATAGGTCTATATGTTCGCAGGCTTCTTTGATATGTGTTAGAAACACGTTATATCCTGGAGTAGAGAGCATGCAAAGCGTGTGTGTATAGACATCGTAACAGTGGGTATTTGAGATGTTTTCCGACAGGTATAGGTTTAGCTCAGCACTTCTCAAACTTTCAATATTCGCGACCCACTGTTCAATAGCATTGCATTGAATTCACTATTACTATACTTTGACATTAAAGTACAAAACTGATTTACCCTCTTTTATGTCACTAACGTATCTAAAAGTCTCGCTCTGCCAAAAATTAATTTCCTGGACGTATGTATACGTCTTTCTGAAGTGCGAACTTGTCTGTGCACCGCTATCCATAAAATTATTCTGACTACTTTGGAATTCAATAAAAGGACCTTGACAGTGTTTGCAAAGGATTTACTCCTTTCAGAGGATTTTCTTATTTATTCTTTTTCTCCTTCCCTTTCCAAACAAACCCTTCAAAATACGCGCGCGTACGTGGAAAACTGTGGCATTGGCGAGCAAATCGCGTATATTTTAATTGGCAATTAAGGCATTAATTATAACCCGTACAAATTATCAAGATAAGGGCTAACACAACCCCATGGTGACACTGATAATTATCAAACTTGTTCTCAACTTAATATTGTTAAATTAATAATGGAATACATTGTAAATTACTGATACATTTATAAGTGTAAATGTTTATTTTATGTTTTATTATATCAGAAAGTATTTGGTTTGTTTACTTTCAGTAAATTTATAATTTTTTAAATATTTTACTTTCGACTTTTCAATATGTTCACGCCCCCTCGTGAAGTTATCACCCCCCCCAGATTGAGAAACGCTGGGTTTAGCTTGAAATTTGATTCCCGTCGTACTTCCATGTACATAACGCCTGGTATCTGACACCTCCAAAGAAACATTATTGAACTGCACGGTTACGGTGGTGTAAGATTGCTAGTTTTGAAGACATTTTACTGGGATTCAGAATTGATATGCATGTTCAAAGCGGAGTCATGTTAGGTCAAATTTATAGGGACATTATTCAGGAACGACATATATGTTTGATTAGTGGTACCTTGAACACAGAATTTGTGCTTGGGATGACAACTCTCGTCTTCACCAAGCAACCATCGTAAACGGATGACTTCAATCTGAGTTTATTATCCAAATAGAATGGCCAACATAGAATTCCAGCTGCATCACCTGGTTATCATGTTTGGCACATTCTTGATCAACAACTTTGAACCACTTCCTACATGTGTGTACCGGAACTTTATTTAACTTTTCATTATTTATTAAAGCAATGACTGCTGTGATGACACTTTGAATTGAACTGCTTAGTATTTTTGAAACAAGTACTCTGTTTAGTATTACACAATTTTTTTTTAGATGATCACTTTTTAAATCCTTACCTTGTACCGTAATTTTGAGCTGTTGCAACATATCGAAGCGTTGTGTTAATATTTGGAACTTATTCAATGGAAATTAATTCTCTCAAACATATACTGAACTGATATCTAGAGTATAATTGTTTCATTCCGCCTTTACCGAAAATTCTTCCCAAATCAGCTAGAACCGGTTCAAAAAACTTCCCAGTGTCGTATTTCATACTTTAACGATCAAGTAATTCTTATTCTATAGAGTTAGAATACCTAGTTAAATCGTAATATTCAATAATTTTATATACTTTAACTGACTGATCTATACTTATTACATGCATTTACTGATTTGCCTAGTTATTCTATGAAATAATGGATTTCATCCTCTCTCTCTCTCTCTTTAACGGTAAAATATATATAAATAAACCAATAAATGTTTCATATATTAAAGGCAACGCATTGATACGACCCACACCCGTCGATTCATGTCTGGTTTGATGGATTAGAGAAGGTCGTTGGCTCGTGGCTTGGAGACAGCGCACGTGGCTTTGGGGACATTGTCTATTGTTTGGCCTCGGGCCCACAGCAACCGTATGTCTAAAAGTCATAATAAACATTAAAATGCCCCTGCTAGTTAAATCTATCGACAGCTGAAACGTCCTTTCGTTGGTGTGGTGTGGTGTGGTATAGTTATGAGAGGGATGTGCCAGCTCATGTGTCGTCCTCGCCAATTGACCATGGTACCCAATTTTAAGGTTCGTCGCCAAAAGCCCTCATGTAGCTGAACAGTGCGACATTAATATTCACTCACTCTCATAATACGCATCTAACTTTAAAAAAAGATAAAAAAACTTGTACGGATTTAAAACAAACAACAACAAAAAAAACATTAGGGTAGTATGCATTATAATTATTTATAAATTCTTTACATGAGGAAATCATTTCAGAAAAAAAGTAGTAATATATTATTTAAGTGAATTTTATGACAAACGTATATTTTTGATGAACTTTTTCCATGACACTTTCACAGATGCAGTGTGTACACATAAAGAGCTCTACTGAATTTACATCTATAACTGAAAAATCAAAGGCGATGTAATGAGATTAATAAACAGAGTAGGATATTTTCCCAAGTAGTACCTTTATGTAAATATAATAAAAAATAATATTTTTTAAAAAATAAATAATAAATATAATTAAAATTTAAATTTTTTTTTAAGTTTCAGTATTTTCAAATTTTGTTTTAAACAAAGACAATATATAATACTATATTAGCAGGGTTTAGAGTGTTAGATACATTTTATAATGCTGTGAATTTTATACATCAAAGGCTACAATTTTAGAAAATAGCATGCGCCACTAACAATGTTTCTTATAATCATATGCGTATAATTTTTAAAATTATGGTTATTATTTAAACCTTTTACATATTTTCTAAACATTATTTCTTTATAAATACTATGTAAAATAATTGAATTATTTAATTCTAACCTCAACGAATTATATCTACAGAAAAATTGTTAATATTTTCAGATTTCGAGACCAAATAAACATCCCTGAGCCCCCAAGGAATAAAATCTTATACAAAATGCTCGTACTATAAATGTCTCACAGTATCTGAAATAGCATTATGAGTAAAATATATTTAAATGAAATGTATCTCTTTTTTGAAATAAAAGAATCCATTTGAAATCCTTCCTTTCAAAATAAATGTTTATTTCCAAACATATTGACAACTAAGCCAACAGTATTTATTTTTCATTAAATCGCCACAAAAAAGCACTGAGAGACACATTGCTATAATGCGCTTTAATTTTTATTTAGCCTTCATTTTTTTCAAAAATTACATCGAGTAAAATGTGTGAATCTAAGGGAGAAATCATTATTAACATTTTATTTATTTATTTTTTTTTACATTTACAGTATATTTCGGTTTAAAGATTAAATTAATTGCTTCAAATTCCTTGCTTATATCTGAATATATTTTTACTGTAGGGGAACGCTGAGGAATAAAATATATAGTTTCATTACTTTAAAAAATATATACAATTTTCAAAGAAAATTTCAATAAAAAGGAAATTAAAATACATTCAATGCATGTGAGATTAATGAAATTTAAAGGGCACATTCAACGCCACAAGTCTGGGTTCGAATAAGAGGCTGGGCAAAGTTGACTCAGCATTTAATTCTTTCATTGGCTCGATAAATGAATATCAAGCTTGTTTGCGAATAAAACACTGGAGGTTTCACGTCAGACTGACCACCTAACCAGAATATCTGCCTATGCGGCTTAGTGCCGAAGATCACGTGTACTGAGATGGGCACAGTAGGCTTTGGACCTCATGGGTTGTTACGCACCTGAGTAAGGGACAGAAATCATCTTTAACCCGGCACATCTCGCGCAGAGTATGTCATACCCCCTCCTAACTTTTTTCAACTCTTCTTCTAAACTTTTCTTGGAAAATGGATAGTTTCTCGAGTAGCAGGCTTAAGGGTTGTATCTTTTGAGGGGCTTAAGCTTCTAAGCGAATTATAAATATATATTTTTGGATACCGCCTATTCGTATAAGTCAAACCCCGCGCGTGGATCGCCATTGCAGTTCTAAATGTATGAGCACGTTTTAAGTTTTCCTTATGCTATGGTGCATTATTGTAGTTATGATGACGAAATGTGATATTTAAGTAATTTAATTGATACAGTATTTAATAGATATAGTACAATAGAGTATTTTCGGATAAAGAATTTATCTTCGCGGTTATGATGAGGAAAAATCAAATAAAGAAGAATATAACATCAAGCATGATTTCTCCGCTGAAATCAATCTAGATTTAGAAGAGAGAGAAACTGTTGAGAAAATAAATGTTTTATATGTAAAGCAGTGTTTCTCAAACTGTGGGGCGCGCCCCCCTGGGGGGTCGCGATAAACCTACAAGGGGGCGCGAGCATATCGAAAATAAAATATTTTAAAAAATTTATTTACTAGAATGAAATAAAACAAAATACTTTCCGACATAATAAAAAATATGCACATTTAATCGGAAATAATATATATATATATTATCTGCGATTTTACATCATCAAAAATAAAAGTTTCTACCTCAAAACCTCATTTTTTTAGCTATCTTTGATACTATAACCAAATAAAAAAACGTTTCATTCGATTTGCTGTAATCCCTTGATGAGAGATTTTTTTATTATGTTTTCGTTTCAAAGCGAAAATGCTACTCTTTCAGAGGAAAGACAAAACCCAGACCCATAATCAAAAAAAATTTTTGGAAGATAAAAAGTTCATCACTATTATATATTATTGCCATCAGCTGTAGGCAGCATAATGTATTTGCTGCGGTTTGACCTGCGAGCTTGCTTGTACGGTTAGTTACGTCCCTGCTCTTATGTGTATTTGTTTTTTCATTTAGGGAAGTTTGAAGGATTACTACGCCAAGCATAATGAAAAACGTTTTACATAATTTTTTTAGAACATCCATATTGTAATAAATACACTTTTAATCCGGGAGCGGTCACGCCGAGCACAGTGTGCACGAAATCGGTAATTCTGGCAAAACTGTTTAATTGTTACCAATGGCCCTGACACACTATCCTCCTGTTTGACAATCTTAACGTGAACTAAAATATATTTGTCACATTTCTCCCTCTTTTTGGGAGTGACAGACGTTTTTTACGATCTTAAGGTACTTGTTTTGTCTGAGTTCCCGGTGTGATAACTTTTTTCCGAAATATTTTCTGTGTCCTTGAAAGCAGGTGAGTATATTTTCTCTTAATTAAATTATTCGCTGAAATTACGATTTTTATTGTGTACTATAAAAATAATTATAAAAGAAGGATTGGGGTGACTCACACAATAACCCCGCTCGACCATTAGTATCGAGTGCGCGCCTGCTCCAGGGTTAAAACAAGTTGAAGTTTTTCGCTTTAAAAATATTAAAATAATACAATTATTCTTCATCAGAATTTTTTTTATTGTTCATTATTCAACATCAATTCTAAATGCTAATTTTTTGAGGCTTAAAATTACATTTCGCTTAAAACTAATTATAATTTGAGCAATCATTTTAAAAAAAATAATTTTACATTTTTGTAAACATTGCCGCAAACTTGGCTTTACTCTCCTTATAATTAAGCGATTTTATATCAATAATGTTTTATTTTCTTTTTAATGAACTTATGCAAAGAGCGGGCACTACAGCCGGTATACTTTTAATGTATCAGTGCTTCACAGAGTATTTTATAACTAATTAATTAATACTAAATTAAGAACAAGTTTAGTAAGTATTAGCGACTACCATGGGCTTGTCTTACAGAGCGAAGTTTTTCAAAGGAATGCTTATGATTAGAAATTGACTCTCTGAATTATTTTTCTACATTTAGCTAATATCTATATTTTGTCTTCTAAGCAACCACCGCATTTTGCAATATGTTCCAATTTAAAAATTAGAGAAAGGAAAAATAACATAATAATTATCCTATTACTTAATTTTTTTGCTTAAGAGTAACATATACAAAACTTGATACTTATGTCATGAATTTGTACGGTTTATAATAAAGATCGTTGCTTTAGCGTCAAAGTGCATTATTATTGCATTCAGTACATTATTGATGTATAAGGGGGGCGCGATAAAAATTGTGATTGAAAAGGGGGGCGCCAGTATTGAAAGTTTGAGAAGCACTGATGTAAAGACATAAAAACATTAGGATGCACATTATTTTAAAAGAGATAACTGGTACATATATCCTATACACTTTTAGATGAACTTTTGAAAAAAAAAAACTATTGCTGAAACGATTAGCAAAAGTAAAAAAGAAATTAAAAAAAATTGAATTTAAGGAATAGAAAAGTTTATTCCAATATGTTTAGTTTTATAAATATACATATTAAAAATAAGATCCAGTTAAAACATCGCATTTACGCACGACGAGATTAAAGGAGTGTGTGACGAATCTATAAGCGTCGTTTTATTAATGTTATCCTCTTGAGCAAGCTTTGGTCTATCCATTACAATTTATTCGCACACAACCCTCTGAAGAAACTTTGATTATGTAAATTAGGTCGGCTACATGTAGTCTAGATTTTCAATCTAGAGAGACATATAAAGTGAGGAGATAAAATAGATTGCTACTGATCAGGTAATCTCCAATTTTATAGCATATTTCAGATATCGGATAAATTAAAGAATTAAAGTGACGATTGATCACTGCAGTTTAATTAGGGCTCGAATATTCTGGAAAGTAGAATTGCTCTAGAATTAAGTGCGTCGGCGTTTAAAGTCTTCTCACACTTGGCGTATCTCATTATTAATCCAAATATTGCTTAGATTGAGAACATCTCTTCGCTTTGAAATTACTGGAATTGTGTTGCTAATTGTGTGATGCATAAATATATTATTTTTGGATATGACTAGTCTTCCTTCCTTTCCTCCCACATCTCTAGGCGAGAACGAGAGAATATATCGTTCTTCACAAGTGTATAAAAAATGTATTGAATGCCCTAATAAAAAGAAAAGAACAGCTAAATGTACGTGTGAAAAATGTAATAAACATATTGTGTATTTCCTACTTGTTTTCCTTAACTTTTACATACAAATTATAAGGAAAAACAGAATGTAAATACCCTCGGATATGAGAGACCCTGCGTGAGAACTTTCAGTCACACACACACACACACACAGTTTCTTCGCACATGTGATGGCGGGTTAATTAGTATATCATCAAAAATTTATAACCAAATTATTCCTTTAATATATAATTTCTACCAATTCATTATGATAGTTTCATTTCAAATATACTATAAGCACCAGGATATTTTTGTTTCAAATATTCGTTATATCAAAACAAAATGGTGCAAATTTAAGTTAGTTTGTTATTTAAGCTGTATAATACAAATAATTTTTTTTATATATTTATCGGATAATTCACTAATCCAGTTATTTGAGTTAATATTTTCAAAACAATAATATTATGAAAGGGTTCTTGGATTTGAATTTATTCTGCGATTTTTTTTCTCTTTTTGTTGATGCCAAATAAAAATCTCCACGTTTTATGTTATAGCAAGTGTAAAACTTTATCCATAACTTTGGCTAAAATTACCAGTTATTACAATCTCATTCGATTCTGTGAGTTTGTGTGTGACCTGAAATGATAATTTGAGGGGTTTATAAATATTTGTTGGAATAAATATAATTTTGCGCCTAATTGCTGCTAATTATCCTCTCTTCAGTTGCTTTAGATTTGTATATGTTAACGTTAAAGTGTATTATTCAGTTATTTCATAGAATAACTATGTATTTTATGAAATAACTAGACAAGTCACTTAAATATAATTCATGAGAAAAAATTCATACTTTACCTAATAATTCTATGAAATAACCAATGATACACCGTTAAGGTGAAACATAAACGATTTCATAAATTAATTGGAAATCTCTCAAAAATGTATTTTACCCTTATAATGGATGATTAATTGAAAAAAAAACAAAGACAGACTCGTATTGCTAACATAGGTTAAACAGAAAAAAAAACAAGAATATGTTGTGTGTGTGCAGAAAAATAGTTATATTTAATTATTATCAAAAAATGCATACCGGAAAGAAAAATTGCTGCTTCATAAAAACATTGTGTAAACCTTTTCAAAAAATATTACAAACAAAATATTAGTTTAAATTTTATGAAATACCGATGTTTTACTTTTCATTTTTTATTAATGGTAGGATTGCTGTGATGCCTTTTTGAAACAAGCACACTTTTTTTTACATGTGGCAACATATATAAGTGGTATAAAATTGTCTAAAAACAGTTATAACCAGTTCAAAGAACTTTCGAGTGCTGTATTTCATGCTTTAATATTCAAGACATCGTTATTTTATACAATACCTAGTTAAATCGTAGAATTCAATAATTTTATGTTTTTTAATTGATTTTTTGGTATAAAAAAACCTAGTTGCTCTGTAAATTAACGAATTTAATACTTCAGTGGTAATATATACATTGATACGAAGTATCCCACTCAAGCCATCCCCCCCCCAAACTTTTCCTATGCATTATTTTAATCCCTTTTCTTTTCTGATCGAAACATATAATTTCTCATAACATTAAAAAACTGATAAACACAAATTTTGTTTGCAATCCATTTTTATTTTATATTTGTTCATAGAAGTGATAGTAACTTAGATGGGTATTTAATATCGAAAATGAGAACAAAACATTGTCATAATTTTTTAAGCTATTGTTTTTCAAACTGTATGACGCATCCACTGGGGAAGTGCGGTAACCCTGCGAGGCGGGTGCGAGCATATTGAAAATAAAAAGGTTAAAAAATAATCTTTTGAATGAAGTAAAACAAAATGGTTTCTCACATAAGAAAATACACATTTATACTGATATAACTTATATATATCATCTGTTGATCATCAAAAATAAAATATTCTACTTCAAACGCTCATTAGCTATCTTGATCCTATAAACCAAATAAAAAAAGACATTTTGTTTGCTTTACTGTAATCTCGCGATGAGAGATTTTTTATTACGTTTCTGTTAACCCCTAAAATACTACTTTTGATTATCATATATTTGACCTTCAAACTTAAAGGTATGTTTCACTCTGTCTCTTTTTCTTTTAGGAAAGTTGTAAACAATATTTTCCTGTTGTTTTCTCCCATGTGAATAAGATTTATTATATATGGATAAACCAATTGAGCACTTTGAAGGATTATTCGGCCAAGATGTATTTTTATGAGTATTCTGAAACATATAATAAAAAATAAAAAACGTTTTACACAATTAATTTTCAGAACTGACATCGATGTTTTTATTGAATACGCCTTTAACATGTGAACAGTCGCATGAGGCGCAAAGTCAACCCAGCTCCTGGAATTGTTAATTCTGGGAAAACTGCTTATTCGTTAACCGTGACCTTGACAGTATCCTCTTAAGTCTTAAAGGGAACAAAAATGAATTTGTCAAAAATATGTCTATTTTTTGAGAGTGGCAAAAGTTTTTTTTTACAATCAAGTTAATAGTTTTGATCCAGTTCCCTACACGACCACTATTGTTCAAAAATATTTTATATAAACATGCAGCAGTTTCCCCCATGAACAATTTTCCTGGTTTTGATTGCTATGTTGTACGACTTATTATGGTTTATAAATGTAAATGAGCAGAATATAAAAAATAGGCATCAGTGATCTCTATTGAAGGGAGTTGAAAATGATCAAACACTTGAAGAATCTGCTGAAATAATGTATATTCATGAATATAGAGAAAGTAAATATGAGAAAAGCGATGGACATGAAATGTTAGAGTTGAATTGAAAATTTCAAATGCTGTCTAAACAACTGTATGAAGAAAACTATGAAGCCCTAATTATAGCACTTCACTTTGTGAAAAAGACACAAGGGAGAAAAAGTTCAAACTTATATTTGTAGACCATCAAACGACTCAAAACTACTATAACGTGAACAAAATATGACAGTTTTGCTAGAAAATAACGTTCCTATTCCTGTTAGCGAAAGGTTTCTGTGATTTATGTTCTTCGTTAAGGACACACACATTTGGAACATTTTGTTAGTTTTACTGGATTTTTTCTCAAATTATCAAAGCAAAATTGAAAAGTTCTTGAAAGTAGGTAAGTATGTTTTCTCTTAATTAAATTATTCACTGGAATTGTGATTTTTATCGTGTATAGAAAAATGATTATAAAATAAATTATAGTTTAAAAACAAAATAAAAATCACGCTTTTATATTGAATCGAACTAAAAAGTAAAAAATAACTAAAAATATATATTACTTAAAAGCAACGTATACAAAATTTAATACTTATATTTTTTATTTGTATGGTTTATAATTATGATCGTATTGTAGCCTTAGCACCCAAAAAGTGCATTATCATTGCATTCAATACATTATTATTTTGGAGGGGAGATAAAAGTTATGATTGAAATTTCGGACGCCAGTAGTGAAAGATTGAGAGCCACTGTTCTAAGCAGTTTAGGTTAAGGAAAGTTTATCTGGAAATAAAACTTCTGTTCGATTTTATTATGTTCGAAAAGTTTAAAGTTTAAATTAAATTAAAGTATCTATTTTGATAAGAAATATATATTTTTTAGGGTTTACTTGTTGCGTTCGCTAATTAATAAAATTAGCTGATGACAGCTATTCTGTTTTGGTTCTTTTTTTTCTTGATAGAAATTAGTTTTACTCACTAACTACAATACCCCTTGAAGTGAGCATGAGAGAGACATTTGTTTCGCGGATGATAGAAAAATTTCATTTGTTGCTATAATATCCGGTCGGAAGTAATAAAAATAACTTTCATACCTAAATGACATTATTATCAGGTTCGAAGTCAATATGGGGATAAAACGTGCTTCTATAAAAGGTTTGGGGTGGATTAGATTATAACGTGTACGAGAGAAATATATTATTCATCTTTATGTAACGATAAAGAGGAACTTTTTTAAAAAATAATTTATTAAAAAATAACAAATGAGTGGTAAACACTAATGTGTGTGTTCTTATTGTAAAGGATGCGAGACCGTCTTTTAAAGGTATACTTAATACAGAATTATTAAACAAATTTTAATTTGGTATAGTACACACATCCAATGTAACGTAAGTAGTGTTATTTGAATATTTTTTATTTACCAATTAAAATATTTATGATAATATACGTTATAGGTATATGTAAATATTGATGTAGAGCAGGGATGGCGAACCAATGGCACGCGACAGAATATTTTCGGCACGCCATCGATCAAAAACGATTTGCTCAAATCGTTAAATAATAAATTAAACAATTGAAATAATTAAATTAATTAAGTTTACTATGAAGTATTATTAACAAATATATGAGTGATCAGTCGCGACGCCGTCAAGTCGGGGAGCAGACTCGTTTGTTATGTCTTGCTTAAATACTTCGTGTATTATAATTGCTAATGATTCAAAGTTTATCTACTCATAGTGTGTGAATGTAACTATTTCTAAATATATTCAAGTTGTTTAAAAAATAAACTCTGACGTTTACATTAATAGTTCAGCTTGTATATACATCTAATTTATTAATTTGATCTAATTCTTGTTTTCTAAGTCTAAATCATAAAGTAACTCTTACTGCTTTATTTTTACAAATTTTAATGACCTGAGATAAAAGCGAATGAGCAGACACTACAGAAATCTCGTACAAGTACACAATTTCCTAAAAAAAAAATCTGCGCACGAGCCCGCAGTCGTGCGCAGTCAGCAAAAAGGGTTTTTTGGGGGGAAGGGGGTGGGGGTAATCAAGCGAGAGAACATAGAATAGTCAATTTCGTCGACACAACTGTACATTTAAAGTTTATTTGTGTTAAATTTACAATTTTTAGCTGCTATTTAACATGGCTAGTTCAGCAAAAAAAAAAGTGCAAGATAGTAAGTGTAGCAGAGAATTTCAAACTTGGTGGGCTGAGAAATATGGCATGATCAATAAAGGCAACACAAAGCGGTGTGTGTTTTATGTTCTGGAACAGTGGTATGTAGAACATATCGTCTGTAAAACGGCATTTTTAAACAAATCACAAATCCTTTTGTGAAAAAAGCGAACCAGAGCAAAAAGAATTAATTGCAAGTGAAATAAAAGACAGAAATAAACAGTCGACGTCGATGTTTAAATATGTAAGCAAAAATTGTCACACAAGTACGGGAAGTTACTCGGCTGCAAATGCCATTGCTAGGCATGGTAAACCTTTTCATGAGGGAGAGTTTTTGAAGGAAGCTTGGTTGGCATGTGTGCCCTCACTTTTTGATGATTTTGATAATAAAGATAAGATAATTCAGCGCATCAAAGATGTTCCTCTATCTAGAAACAATAAAAGATAGGAATCTTGAAACTGGCAGAAAATGTCAACAAAAAAATGATATTAACTTCTCTCCTTTTATAACGCTATGTCTTCACGAAAGTATTGACATTAACTAAATCGGCACGTTTAGCTGTCTTTGCTCGATATTGTGTAGGGAAAATCATTAAGGAAGAATTAATTGCGATAACATCATTGTTAACAACTATAAAGGGCACAGATATTTGTACGGCAGTAAGAAACTCTTTTGCTGAGAAAGAAATTGATTTGAAAAAAATTGTCTGATGGTGCTCCAAATAAGGTAGGCAAAAAAATGGTTTCATTTCTTCATTTAAAACAGACGTAGGACATTCGATTCTTGAATGCCACTGCATTATTCACCAACAAGCTTTATGTGCAAAGAGTGGTTTAACATCGCTTGATAATGTAATAACTTAAGTCACAGAAATAGTCAACCTCATATCGTCATAGGCCTTAAAGAAAAGAAAGTTTGATGCTTTGTTAGACGAAGTCAATTCGGTGTATAATAGCTTAATAATGTATAAAAATGTTCGCTGTTTGAGCCGCGGGAACGTACTTCAAAGAGATTTGTTGGTTGCTTGGAAATCAGACGGTTTCTACAAAATGAGAGCAACATTGAACAATACCCACAGTTGATGGATATTATGTGGCTTTTAAAATTCATGTTTTTTACAGACATATGTCAACATTTCAATGAATTGAAAATAAAGCTTCAAGGCCCGAATAAAATAGTTATCGTCATGATGGATCTCATTCGCGCTTTTGAAGCTAAACTATGTGTTTTCAGAAACGATATTATTACAAAAAAACAGCAAATACTTCTCAAACTTGAAAAAAATATCAAAGACTTAGATGCCCGAGAGAAACGAAATGAAGAAACAGTTATTGATGAATTTATTTCCATAATTGATTCTTTAATCAAAGAATTTTCAGCGAGATTTTCTCAGTTCAAGGAATTATCGGAAACGTATAAATTTATTATGTACCCTGATGTGATTTAGTTTGATAAACTGGACTTGTCTCAAGTCGATTGGTTGGAAATTGAAGAACTTGAAATGCAACTGATTGATTTCAAGTCTAGTTCAATATGGATTCAAAGGTTTACTGAATCAAGGAAAAAGTTGGAATTGTTTGAAGCAGAAAGATTGACAACCAATATAAGTAAAAATGTCAGTAACGAAATTTTAGAAACATGGATTTCGATTCCAGACGCATTTAACTGTTTGAAGAAGCTGGCTTATGCTATTTTAACCATATTTTTATCTACCTATGCCAGCGAGTCCTTATTTTCAGAGATAAATAACATCAAAGACTCGCTGAGAAACCGTTTAAAAGACGACTCTAATTCAACATGCATTCTATTAAAAGTAACATCTTATAATCCTGATTATAAGTTATTTGTCATCTAATCTACAACAGCGGAAGTCACACTAATGTTATTTGAATTTAAATTACAAGTATAACTAAAACATTTATTACTATACAGTGCAAAACGTATTTTTTCGTATTAAATAAAGAATTTTGATTTTTTCGTATTTAGTTTTATTAGTTCTTCAATAATCACAAGTCAAAATTATTTGATGGCACGCCTATAACTCATTAAACGTTTCTTTAGAAAAAATGGCACGTTGACCCAAAAAGGTTCGCCATCCCTGATATAGAGTATCATCATTTAATATTGGTAATGTATAAGAACCACAGATTTTATGAAAACTGTACAATGAGTCTTGTGATTGTAAGAAACAAGATGTGAGTTGTCTCGATATAGATACATAGTTGAAAGCAAAATATTTTTGCTGCGAAAGTACAAAAGGGGTTTTGTAGGCAGAATTTCTGGAAATTTATAGAAATGGTGATGAGGTAAAGAAAAATGTATATTAAATAAAGTTTGGGTGAAGAAAGTTGTGATGGGAAAACAAGTATTACATTAAAACGTGATTTCTCAAAATATGAACTTTTTGTACTTGATGCGCCTTTTCTAAAAAACTATTGTTCATAGGTATGTAATTCTTTTGTAACATGTTCATTATGTTTGCTAGTATATACTGAAAAATAAACGTTTTTTAAAAAAAAACTAAGAACTTTATTTCTTATAAATTTTGCTTTATATGAAAAAAGTGTTAAATATCATTATGGCGACTTCAATATTTTACAAATTAATAAAAAAATAAAAATTATAACAAAAAGCTCATTTCAGTATAAATATATTCTTTACTTGTATAAAAATTAGAAAGCATGTATTTATTATATATTTTGAAAAAAGGTACGTCACAAAAATGACCATTTTAACATTTCCGATATATATATATGTGGAGGGGGGTTCAATACCTCTTAATTAACATTTTTGTGTTTGTTTAATATTTCTTTTTTAATAAGGATAGGAAAATTTCTTTGTAAAGAAGTGCACATACATTTCTAAAAAAATTATGTTTTCGTAATTTCATTTTGTTTTGTTTATTCATCAAATGTAAATTGCAAAGTCTGAATGGATATTTCGATTACAATATTCTTTATGGAATCATTTTCATAACTTTTGTGATTTTTTTGTACATGAATTAGTATTCAATTTTTTTATTTTTTTTAACTACCCTTTTTATTCTGCATCCACAAAATTTTAAGAGAAATAAAAGATTTAATACATTTTTTCATTAGTAGCAAATAATGTATCTAGGAATAGAGAGCTTTATACACATTTGAATTAGGGTATTTAGTTTATTCCAACATCTCCAGGTCTTATTACTTGCGGACTTTTGATGTAACACACTTTAACACGCAAATATTTTAAACATGTCCAAATAAAATTAGTTTAAAATATTCTAAAAAGTTTCAATATGTGTCTGCTGACCCACAAATGAGAAAACATTAATTTAAAAAAATTATAATCGAAATGGTTTGGACTCAAAATATATATTGTATATTACCATTATTAATAGTCATTTAGGAAGACAATTCTAATATTGTTGTTTTTGTTTCTAATGCCACATGATCTCGACTGCGGCAGACCCATATCCACGAAATCGATTATGGCAAGGTGCTAGATGTTGTCTATAGCCTTCAGCACCATCAGGTGATAGTACGATTTAGTTATGTTCCACCCTTATTTTGAGGGAGAACCCCCTGGGGAAGTGGTAAGGGGCCTACCACCTCTCTTCGCCTTCCTCCAACTTCACGAAATAATGCATCTCACCAGCTATTTATAGTACTCCCATGCCGCAAAGGCCCTATACATTTAAAAACATCCATACATTCTTCGGGATTCGAACCCAGGCCCTGCGGCACAGAATTCAGCGTCGCTAACCTGTCTACTGGATGGGAACCAATTCTGATGTTATTACGTTATGTTATCTTCCAGACAGATTCAGGCAATAAAAGAATGTTTGCAGAAATTGACACGTTCGTAAAGTTTATTGAATTTTTAAATTGTTTTTCAATTTGTAAGTTTTGTAATTAAAATGAAATAAAGTTAACGGTTTCTTTTTGTTGTAGTTTGTTCAAAAAGTACACGCCGAACTCTTAAATTTTTCAAAAGCAACAAATGCTTAGTTTTTGAGTAATCATGTCAATATGTACTGAAAATATACATAAATTTTTTACTTGGTTATATCATTTAAAAAAGAAACGTATTATACATTGTACTGACCCATTCACTTTTAGAAGGTGTCCCGGAATGTCGTGTGCAAACTTAGAGGGGAGGTAGGAAACATTCTGATGAGACATAACTTCATAGGAAAGCATGATCAGAAACATAACTGTCATATTCCGATCAATCCGTCCACGACCACTCCCAGAAATTCAAAAAAAAGAACTTTTTTCTCTTTGGCAACAAGCCAGTCGGACTAAAGGATTTGCTGAGTACAGACTGATAGAACTCTCTTCGCGGCCCATGTTATGGGATACATATTTTCTTTAATTTTTTAATTTAATTGTCATATGTCGTAGTGTTAGTTTATAGTTTTGTTTTGTGTGTGTGTGTGTCGATAATTAAAAACTAAAAATATTTTCAAGTTTCATTTTTGAAGATTGCGCATTTTTCTCTTTCACGTCGTCAGCAGAGAGGATATACGGCAAAGAGGCTCATCCCCGGAAATTTTGAAGGTAAGAGAAAATTTAGTTTTCTTACCTATTAGTATCGTTTTTCACTAAATTTAGAAGTGAATTTTAACATCTGGCATCCCTGCCGGGATTTTTGAGCTCTTTGATTTTTTGAACTATTTGCTATATGATATGTTATTTTCCTAATATTGTGATTTTCATAAAAGAAAAAGAGAAATACACACACACACAATGGCTGACGACGCTATGAATAAATTAAAAAAGAAACG
The DNA here is from genome assembly GCA_019973935.1 of Trichonephila clavipes. Classification (NCBI taxonomy): domain Eukaryota; kingdom Metazoa; phylum Arthropoda; class Arachnida; order Araneae; family Nephilidae; genus Trichonephila; species Trichonephila clavipes. The sequence goes on along the minus strand of BMAU01021332.1, from coordinate 913,424 downwards.
CGCAAGTGTAAGAACGACCATCACAAAAACTGTGAAAAACATAGAAACCGAAATCAATAAACCTGAAGTTTCTGTAGATGCTTTGGAAGAACTTTTAGAACACATTAAAATTTATTCTGAGGATCTAAACGCTATAAACACTGAAATAGAAAATGCCGTCGATATTACGGAGCTAGATAATGAACTAAAAAGCGCTACAGAATACCGAGACAAAATAATAACATGGACATTTCGAGCAGGAAAGAAAATACGGGAGCTATCAAAAACAATTCAACGGAAATTTCCACAACATCGAAAGTAACACCTGAAGTGTTAACTCAGAATTTCGTTCCAGAAAAAGCTAATGTTAAATTACCGAAGCTGACAATTAATCATTTTTATGGAGATAATTCTCAATGGCTCACCTTTTGGAATACATTCGAAACCGCGATACATAAAAATGAATCCCTAGACAAAATTACTAAGTTTAATTATTTGAGAACATATTTGAAAGGATCTGCCCTTAATTCAATAGATGGTTTGTCTATAACACCCGAAAATTATGATGCTGCCATAGAAATATTGATATCCCGTTTTGGAAAAAAGAATATTTTAATTAATACCCATATGAACAATTTATTTCGAATCCCCCCTTTAAAGAATGCAAGAGACCCTGTGTTATTCAGAATTTTTTTTGATCAAGTACAAAGCGAAATCAGAAGTTTAAAATCTCTGGGAATTAATTCTGAAACTTACGGTAATATTCTAACGCCTATGCTGATAAAATTACTACCCCCAATTTAATTTTTGAATTCAACAAATTGACTGGTGATTCTGAATATGATTTAGACCAGTTGTTACAGTTTTTAATTGAAAGATTAAATGCGACAGAACGCTCACAAATCATGATTCACTCTGAAATACACTCGGCCTCAAAGACAAACAAATGTTCTCTCCGAGAGCAGCCGCTGCCGCGGCGATTCACATATCCGGTATCAAGCAATAAAAAAGAAAAAAATGTATTCACTGCTGCTGAATTATTGACAGTTGAAAAGAAAGACAAAACTTTATCATGCATTTTTCTGAGGAGTATAAGCGCGATAATAGTATGCATGACTCTTCCAAGTGTCAATGTGTTTTTCGTTACCATTGCAAAAAAAGAAAAGGAATTTTAATGAAACATGGTTTTTGCTTTAAATGCATCAAAAAAGTTCACATCTCTCTCGAAATTGTCCAGAGCGAATAACTTGTAAAATTGTAAGAAATTTCATTGTGATATTTTATGTTATGCTACTGAAATAAAAACTGCTGATCATAAATCTTCAGACAGTAATATGCTTAATGATGAAATTAGTAGTAGCTTACTTGTAAATAAATCATTTATGAAACAAGTGTTTTTGCAAACTCTGGTTGTGTGTATTAATGTAAATAAATCAGATTATTACGTTAGAGTGCTAATAGATAGTGGGTCTGTAAAATCTTACCTAAGTAAATTCTTGGCTGTTACCTTGAATTTAGAGTGTACAGGGGAAGATACAATTATTCATGGATTATTTGGCGGCATTGAAAAAGAGAAGATCACAAAAATACCGCGTAAATGTGAATAATATAGATAAGAGTTTCTCTTTTGATTTAGATGTTATGGATCAAGAAAAATTTGTGTATCTATTCCAAAATCAGTAACCCTAAGATTATCAATAAAATTAAAAACTCTGGTATTTTGGCAAGTGATATTTGTTTTAATGAAAATATGTGCTTGTACGAAAATGATCCGAATGAAATACATATGTTAATTGGGGCTGACTTTGCAGGAAGATTACTCACGGGTGAAATCAAACAAATAACTGAGAATCTAGTCGCCATACATACACGTTTAGGCTGGACGCTGATGGGAGAATCTGGGGAAAATACTCGTAGGTGTGAAACATTGCTTTCTCTCCATGTTAGCGATTTGGATATATCAGAATTATGGCGATTGGACACAATAGGTATTAAAGATTTAGGGGAAAATCAGTCCAAAAGGGAATTAGAAGAAGCCGCTAAATTGCATTTTCTTGAAAATGTTAAAAGGGATCATGAAGGCCGATACATGGTAAATTTGCCGTGGATAAAAGATCACCCCCTCTTACTAGCTGCAGAAAGATAGCTGAAAAAAGACTCGCGAATTGCGTCAAATCATTAGAAAAGGTTGGAAAATTAAGCGATTACGAGGAAGTGTTTAATGAGTGGGAAAATGAAGATATAATTGAAAAGGTTGAATCTCATCAAGAAATAGACGAAGAACACTATTTGCCGCACAGGCCGGTATTCAAAGAAAATTCAACTACTAAAGTTCGCCCTGTTTTCGACGGGTCGGCAAAAGAGAAAAATTCCCCATCGATCAATGACTGTTTGGAAAAAATCCAAATCTTATCGAGCTCATACCTTCTTTGATAAATAGGTTTCGATTCGGCAAATTTGGGGTGATTGCCGATATAAAAAGGCATTTTTGCAAATTGGATTACAAGAACGAGATAGACCTTTTCTGAGATTTCTTTGGCGGGAAAAGGGAAAAACGATAATATAACTGTTTACCAACACAATAGAGTAGTATTTGGGATATCTTCAAGCCCATTCCTTTTAGGAGCCACAATAGAAGTTCACTTAAAGAATGCCCCTGACCACTACAAAGAAACTGCGCACACCCTCTTAGAGTCATTTTATGTGGATAATTTAGTATGTAGTGTCAACAGTAAAGAAAAGCTGGATAAACTGATCGTTGAATCTCAAGAAATTTTGGAAGAAGTTAAATTCGAACTAAGAGGATGGGAGCATAATAATCTTGACCCACAAACAGAAAACACCGTTCCTACAGAAAGACGCAGCGTCCCTGTCTTAGGGCTAAAATGGGACTTAGATCAAGATTTACTCTCTGTAGACATAAAAGTTCACGAATCTAAAAATGAAATCCTAACAAAAAGAAAAATATTATCGCTGGTACATAAGATATTTGACCCTATTGGTTTTACTTGTCCGGTAACTTTAATACCGAAAATAATGCTACAAGAGTGCTGGACACTCAAAGTCAAGTGATAGCGAACTACCGGCATCTATTTGGCAAAAATTCCAAAAATGGAAAGATCAGCTCGATCGCTTGAAAGCTATTGCTGTTCCAAGGTGCATGATAGAAGATCCTGAGACTTCGCAAAATTTAAGTCTGCACGTGTTCTGCGACGCCAGTAAAGCAGCTTATGCTACTTGTATATTTCTTAGAAGCGAAAATGAAAATTCAGCCTCATGTCAACTTGTACAAGCCCGATCTAGAGTAGCTCCACTGAAATCCATTTCAATACCCAGACTCGAACTCCTTGCTTGCACAATTGGGGCAAGGCTTGCCCGTACTGTGAAAGAAGATCTAAAACTTCCATCTTTACCAGTTTTTTATTGGTCAGATTCAACTAACGCTCTCTATTGGATAAAGAAATCGGAGAACTGGGCTGTTTTTGTATCAAACAGAGTCAAGGAAATACGGAACCTCTCAAATCCGGATGATTGGTACTACGTTCCGGGATCGAAAAATCCAGCAGACCTTCCCTCTCGAGGATGCAGCGTGGATGTTTTGGCAAAATCAAAATGGTGGGAAGGCCCTGATTGGCTCAGAGGTCCTCCAAAAAGACTGGCCGATCAAAGAAATTTATCCTGACTTTGAAATCGTTAACGCTGAAAAAAGAAAGACAGTCACTTCCGCCACCAATTCGGAGACAAACAAATTTAAATTCTTCAATGACGTATCATCTTTTGGAAAAATTGTTCGAATCATGGCATACGTGTTACGATTTTGTAACAACTTGAAGAAAAATCGGATCGATCCCAAAAGAGGAAAATTAGAAGTTGCTGAACTCTATGAAGCAGAAAAGTTATTTTGAAAGAAATTCAACTAGAGACTTTAGCTGAAGAAAAGCAGATTAAATTGAACACAATGAAAGGAGACGATGGATTGATTAGAGTTGAAACCAGAGTTTCCTGTAGGAAAGACCTAGAAACCTTCAGATATCCGATATTACTACCGAATACACACCAGTTAGTTAAAAACTGATTATGGAAAAACACATAGAACTTGAGCATGCTGGTACTCAGACGTTAATGTCAAACCTCAAAGAGAGTTATTGGATAATCAAGAGTAGAAAACGATTCGTCAGGTAGTAAGAAGTTGCATAACTTGCAAGAGGTTTTCGGCTCGCCCTTTAGAAACAGTCAGTATTCCTCTTCCAGAAGATCGAGTGAGAGACGCGGCTATTTTTGAAGTTTGCGGAGTTGACCTATGTGGTCCACTTTTTTAAAGGAAAACAAGAAATGTTGGATTGTTTTATTTACATGTGCGATCTATAGAGCAGTCCACCTGGAGTTAATCACTTTTTGTCGACCGATAGTTTCATCTTAGCTTTCCGCCGGTTCATCGCGAGAAGAGGTCGCCCTACTACGATTTATTCCGATAATGGAAAAAATTTTGTCGGCACATTCAACGCTCTAAATTCTATTGATTGGGATAAGATTCAAGATTTCGCTCTTAAGATAAAAATTCAGTGGAAATTCAGCCCTCCATCAGCCCCTTGGTGGGGAGGATTTTGGGAACGACTAGTGGGAATGTTGAAGAACGTACTTAGAAAAGTTCTTGAAAAGCAAGCTTAAATGAAGAAGAACTAAACACCTTATTATGTGACGCAGAAAGCATAATTAATTCCAGACCCATTACTTACCTTTCAGAAGATCCTAAAGATTTAGTTGCCCTAACTCCAGCCATGTTCCTTCAAGAAATTCGCGAAATTGGAGTTCCTGATTTTGATATGATAGATTCCAAGAAATTAGAAAGAAGATTTATTTACCGAGTGAAGATACGCAAAGACTTAAGAAACAGATTCCGAAATGAATATTTGGGTTTGCTAAAAGACTATTCAAAGGTCCGCAAAGAAGCATCGGTTAAAGATGGAGATATCGTGCTAATCGGAGATAATGATGTTAAAAGAATCAATTGGCCAATGGCAAAGATAATAAAATCTTTTCCAGGAAAAGATGGTAGAATTCGCGTAGTAGAGGTAAAAACACCTTCTGGCAACTTCATCAGACCAATCCAGAAACTTTACCCTCTAGAAGTCAATCTTCCTGAGGCAAGTGACTTTCGTGAACGAATTCAAAAGGATCAAAAGAACCAAGAAATTTCTACTTCTCGACGAGGACGAACTCTAAGACCTCCTAAGAGACTTGAACTTTAGAAATTTTTGAGTTGTCAACCTTAACAACTCAAAGATGGGAGGATGTCATATTCCGATCAATCCGTCCACGACCACTCCCAGAAATTAAAAAAAAAAAAAAAAGAACTTTTTTCTCTTTGGCAACAAGCCAGTCGGACTAAAGGATTTGCTGAGTACAGACTGATAGAACTCTCTTCGCGGCCCATGTTATGGGATACATATTTTCTTTAATTTTTTAATTTAATTGTCATATGTCGTAGTGTTAGTTTATAGTTTTGTTTTGTGTGTGTGTGTGTCGATAATTAAAAAACTAAAAAATATTTTCAAGTTTCATTTTTGAAGATTGCGCATTTTTCTCTTTCACGTCGTCAGCAGAGAGGATATACGGCAAAGAGGCTCATCCCCGGAAATTTTGAAGGTAAGAGAAAATTTAGTTTTCTTACCTATTAGTATCGTTTTTCACTAAATTTAGAAGTGAATTTTAACAATAACCTTAACGAGATAAAGAGACACAAAGGCAGTACGGCCACAACACAGAATATAGTGTAAGATGCTTTATTGAGCTCCAAAAATAAGTAAATAAAAAGTATGACGTAAAAGTACCTCAGGAGGGGTTCAAGATTGCGGTCTTTGGCATGTATGCACGCGCACGATGGGCAGATGTTCCAGATCTTTCGGTTACAAGTGCCCGTAAACTGGTCCCGGAATTTCTGTCCGCAGAACGTAACACATCCTCCTCGAACACGGGTGTTCGGGATGTTCGCGGCAACCCAGTAACCTTAATCATGGCTCTGAAAGATGCATGTTCTGCCAGGTTCTGATTCACCTGAGATAAAGTTTGCTGATTCATTTGCCGCCTCGTTGGATATCTTTCACCATATGACCGAACAGCATCACGTCTATTTAATTGGTTTAGCCGTAGATGAGGTGGATATCCGCCAACTCGGCTTTCGTATAAGGATTAATGCTCATCGTATGATGTACATGTTTAAATTTGGAAGCCTTACCTGCCGACCTTGTGAGTTGGCGTACTGTACCACCTTTTACTTTTCGCCCACGCTTTCCGATGTAAATATGGTTCCTCTCAATGTTCTTTACCTCCCTCCAAGTTTGTACACGGCCTTTGGAGACACCATGTATTGCTTGAAAATTAGGAGTACTTTTTTAATTATTTTTTTAATGTTTTTCTCATTTCTTTTAAAAAATAGAAACGAAGAAATTAGAAATGAGCCATATTCCCTTTCCTTACATTTTATTAGTTAAGTGTATTACATTGTTCCAATAATATCACTTAAAAAATTGGAATTGAATTCAATGAGTAATTTTATGTTCAACAACAAGAATGGGGATCCTTATAAAATTTTTTAGTAATTTTTATTTAGACAAATATGTGCGTGATGCATATTATTATAAGACTTTATCTGCCATGTTTCAAACATTGCAAGGTTCCATGCTCAAAAACAGTTATCGAGTTTAAAACTGAATTGAAAATGCAAATATGATTTAATCAGAACGCTGCATATAATCAAATTTGTTTTCTCATCTACAATAAGCTTAAAGGCTTACACAAATACGTAAGTAATTTATGGAATAAAATCTACTTATCTGCTTTACTTTAAAACATGATGTCTTAAACTCGCTTTGTTTGTAATGTGAGAAAGATTAATAGAAATTTTTTAGCAGTTACAAAAACTGTTTAATATTGAATCTAGAGTCAGAGTTGCCTATGAGAAAAAATAATAGGATAAAATCATGTACTTGTGTGTAATTAGTTCTCTTTTTTATATATATCTGTTAAAATGCCGTATCAAGGAAATCGATTGCACAATTGGAAAAAGTATTCCATTTGATTCGGAAGGCATTAGTAATGAACGAAAAAAGAAAAAAAAAACTTAATTGGAATTTATAACTGAAAAATGTACTTTGAAATAAAAAAAGTCAACAAAAGAAAGTTTGTAGGTCCATATGATGAAAAAACCCTTAATTATATAGAGAAACAACTTGTTATGGTTCTGAAAAACTAATCTGAAATATAGTTTTGAATGCTTTGAAAAATATTTTTATTACATTAAATTGAATGAAATATTCGAATTAATTTCCATTACAGTCGAATCTCACTCATTCAAATCTTCAATAATACGAACATCTCACTAATTCCAAGTATATGCTAAGTCTTGGGAAAACTAAACAATACGTTTTGGTACACTCAATATTTCGAAGTAAAATATGTGGCTAGCCAGACTGCAACTCGAGATCCTTCGAAGTTATCCTATAAAACTCTTGACAATTCGAACACCCACGAACTTCAGCAAACATGTCGAAGCTTAGAAGTTTTGTGTGGTATTGTCTATATATGTATCTCTTGTAACGGAGCCCTTTTTATGACCATTTGTCTGCTACACATGCTTAATGTTTTCTGCTTCCTCAGCCGAAATGATACTTTTATTGTTTTCTTCTTCAAGTAGACAAAAGACAAACCACACCTGTTGCCAGTCGACCATATATTTCGTTTAACACGTGTCATTGCTACACATGTGGTCAAATGGGATGGTTCGCTATTGTGAAGAGGAAAAGCTTAGGATTGAGTATTTTGTGCTGAACTAACTGGAGATTTGTGGCTCACCTATGTGATTTATAGCTTGTGGCACCAAATAGGGAATGTGTCTTGATGAACCTATAGTGCTGAGGACAATGTCTGAGGAAACCGAGCGTGAAATTGTTTTATTTCCTTTATTCTTTTAATAATAATAAAAACAGGGCTTTTAACTTACGTATAATACTTATGCAGGATAATATGAACTTTTTAAAAAATACTTTAAAGTAATTTTATGCATATGTACAATTGTAGTTTTATTACATAGTTTCTAATTTAAATGTGCTAGAAAAAATTTCTTTTCATATATTTTGGGAACTTTTTTCTCTCCTCTTTGTAATTCGAAGTTTTTCAAGGACCCCTCTAACTTCGAATTATCGAGAGTCGACTGCATATAATAGAAAAAAAAGCTTTTTAGAGTTTGAAGAATTTATAAAAATATGTTCGTGATCTTTTTTAAAATATATTATAAGTGGTTTATTAATATTTATATATCCATCATGTTTTTATGTTCCTTATAAATTCGATTTATGTAGAAGGGTAGATTTGCCATAGATTCCTGGAAATATAAGAACATTAAATGGCGTGTTAGAAGCAATGAATCTTAAGGACTTTTCATGATATTGCTAAAGAATACAAATCATCGGCTCCAATTAATATTACATTATCTTAGCAAACATTTTCATCTTTTTTCTAGCATCAATGTGCTGCTACAAAGTGAGATTCATCTAAGGTGTGACCAAAAAAGGAGACTTACAACTGAGAGAGAAAAAGAGTTGAGTTCACAACAATTTATTCAGTGGCGTTGTCCTAAACACTTATTTTATGCATGTGGTCAGTTTCGTCTTAATGGATCATGCCAATTGGGAGTACTGCGCCATTGCGTGAACACGTGCAACTGCACTCAATAGGAAAAATGTCAGTTCATCCAGTTTCTTGTGAAACTTAAAAAAAGCAGCCATGAAAACTTTTCAAATATTGAACGAGTTTTTTGAGATAAAACTAAGTCTTGTACATATGTGTTTGAATGGTGTAAGCGTTTCTTAGTGGGAGGGACATTGCCGAAGATGATGAACTTGCCGATTGCCCAAAGACAGCGATTACAGACCGTGACTCGTGATATGAGTGGGTTCCCTTTCACATCAGTGGTCATATTTTTAACAGGTAGCATCGAATGCAGAAATGTGTGAATGGTGCAGGGAACTACTTTGAAGGGGATACTTTATTGAAAACTCATTTTATAAGTACAATGATTTATTGGACCAGTCTCGTTTTTTGTGTGTGCCACACCTTGTATAGACAATTTGATTTTAATGTATGTTTTGTTTAAACTTAATTACTGGCCAACTAAAATATTTAAAAACTCTTTTTTATAGATTGAAACATTCTCGTTAAGGATGTTCTTTTAAAGCTCCGATCATTCTCACATCATAATTACGACACTTAATTTTTTAAAAAAATTTTTTTCAGTGATTTTTATTGCTTATGTGCCGATTTTTTACATATGTGCACCTAATCACAAATCAATTTTAAATATATATAGGAAGGCAGTATTGGAATTATTTATTTTCTAAACCCCTTAAGTAGTCATTTACTTTGCCCAAAATTTTTCAAAAAAAGGCACATTTTTCATTGCATATAAAAGAGCATAAAACCTAACAGAATAAGAAGATGGAAAAATTTTATAAATTTTTCATTTTAAAGTTTTGATACTATTTTTTATTTTATAACTACGGAACACAAAAAACCATAAATGTTTTCTTTTTATAAGTACACTTTGCACACCATGAAGAAAGTTTCATATATCTTAAGAGAATTTCTCTCACATAATAAAGTGGCCGCGGTAGCCGAGTGGTATAGGTATCGGACCGTGGCTTGCTTTGTCACGGGTTCGAGCCCAGTACCACTAAAGACCCGCCGTGTAGGGCAGCGATGCACGTTAAATCTGTCGAGAGCTGAAACGTCCTCCCGTTGGTGTGGTGTGGTATTTAGGAGAGGGGGTGCCAGTTCAGGTGTCATCCACGTCACTTGACCATGGTTCAAAATTACGTGGTCCGTCACCAAAAGCCCTCGTGTAGCTGAGCAGTGCGACGTTAATATTCAATCAATCTCACATAATAATAAAATCATGTTTGTATCTCTTTTTCAAAAAGTTAATACAGTGCTTCTCAAACTTTCAATACTGGCGCCCCCCTTTTCAATCACAATTTTTTTATCGCGCCCCCCTTATACATTAATAATGCACTTTGACGCTAAAACTACAATATGAGATCTTAATTATAAACCATACAAATTAATAACATAAGTATTAAATTTTGAATACTACTCTTTTAAGCAAAAAAATAAATTAATTAATAGGATAATTATTATGTTACTTTTACTTTCCCTAATTTTTAAATTGAACATATTGCAAAATTCTGTGACTGCTTAGAAGACAAAATGTAGATATCTGCTAAATATAGAAAAATAATTTAGAGGGTCAATATCTAATCATAAGCATTCCTTATAAAAACTTTGCTTTGCGAGACAAGCCAATGGAAGTCGTTAATACTTATTAAACTTGTTCTTAATTTAGTATTAATTAATTAGTTATAAAATACTCTGTCCAGCACTGATACATTAAAAGTATACCGGCCGAAGTGCTGGCTTTTTGCAGGAGTTCATTTATAAGAAAATAAAACATTCTTGATATAATAGCTGTATTGTAAGGAGAGTAAAGCCAAGCGCGTGACAATGTTTAAAAAAGTGTAAAATGTTTTTTTTTAAAATGATTGCTCAAATTGTAATTAGTTTTAAGCGAATTTTAATTTTAAGCCTCACAGAATTAAGATTTATAATTGATGTTAAATAATGAACAATAATATAAAATTCAGATGAAAAATAATTGTATTATTTTTAATATTTAAAGCAAAAAAACTTCAACATGTTTTAACCTGGGAGCAGGCGCGCACTCGATACGGTCGAGCGGGGTTATTGAGTCACCCCAATCCTTTTTTTATAATTATTTTATTATACAAGATACAAATCGTTATTCCAGTGAATAATTTAATTAAGAGAAAGTTTACTTACCTTCTTTCAAGGACTTTTAAATTTTTCTTTGGTAACAAATAAACAGTTTTGCCAGAATTAAAAATTTCGTTATCTGTGTGTTCCGCGCGACCACTTCCGGGTAAAAAGTGTATTCATTATGATAATATGTATGTTACTGTTAAAAATAATTGTTATGCTTTATATGTTTGAAAATACTCATCATGGTCTAAGTCTTCGCAAAGTAATCCATCAAAGTGTGTGTGCTCTCCGTGGTTTTCCAACTATCATAAAACTGTTTTGCATGGAAAAAAGAGCGCAACAGAAAAGAAATATATTACATTCAACTTCCTTAAATGAGAAATAAACACATAAGAGAGGGGTTATAACTAACTGTACCAATAACTTAGAAGGTCGAACAAATTACAGCTATAATGTGCAGTATTTCAAAAATAATGACAGTGATGATTTTTTATGTTCCTAAATTTTTTCAATTCTGTATCTGGGGTCGGTTTTTTCTCTGAAAGAGTATAATTTTAGTTTTAAAAAAGAAAATGTAATAAAAACTCTCTCATCATGGGATTACAGAAAATTAAATAAAATATTTTTTATTTGGTTATAGGATCATAGATAGCTAATTAAGTATTGAAGAAGTTTTTTTTGATGATTTAATATCGCCTATTACTTATATCAGAGTAAAAGTGCATTTTTTACTATGTCTGAAAGTATTTTGTTTTAATTCATTCCAGTAAATGAATTATTTTTTAAATCTTTTATTTTCGATATGCTTGCGCCCCCTCGTAAGGTTATCGCGCCCCCCAGTTTGAGAAACCCTGGGTTAATACATATATGCACACAATTTGAAACAGAGTGTAATACTAAGTCTTATATTGCCATTAATACGAGGGCTGTTCAGAAAGTATCAAGATTGAATTTATTATGCAAAAACATACATAAACAGGTTTTGAGTCAATCTTCTTCGAAATATGATCCATTGGCAGTAAGACACTTGGCCCAACAATGTTTTCAGTCCATGAAACATTTCTGGAAATCAGACCTTGGGATCACCTCAAGCTGCTGTGTCGAATTCTGTTTTACGGTTTCAATGTCCTGAAACCGTTGTCATTTTAAGTTGTTTTTGATCTTGGGAAAGAGATGTTGCCAGTCGTTGGAATTGCTGATCCTCAGTGAGGAGACGCGACACAAACTTTGCAGCACTTGGCGTATGTTCAAGTCCGTTCTCAAAATTTCATCACATGATCCTATGGAAATGTGACACTCCTATATAATTTCTCGGACTGTTAAACGACGATCGGAGCCCACTACAGCCTTCACTTGTGCAATCTTGTCTTCATTGCGAGAGGTGGACGGGCGTCCAGAACGGGGATCACTGTCCACTGATTGACGACCCTCCTTGAATGGCCGGAACCATTCGAAAACCCGAGCACGACTCATCGCCTCATCTCCAAATGCTGTTTTCATCATCTCGTAGGTTTCGGCGCCCGTTTTACCGAGTTTAAAGCAAAACTTGATACAGATTAGCTGATCCGTGTTTTCACACATTTTCTTTCTTCGACGAACACATGCAAACACTCCACGTGAAAGAAGTCAGTTTGACTGAACGGCGCGCTGTACAGACCTACCGATTTTTCTAAGGCAAGGTGGAAATATGCGCACGCATGATGCGCACAGTCCCTCTACTAGGAGTTTTCTGGAATAAATAGAATAAATTCAGTACCGATACTTTCTGAACAGCCTTCGTACATATACAATCATGGTTTTTTATTATCTTTACATTTTCATTTTTTCTAAAGCAGCTAATTTCACATCTCTTCGCCACGTTTTTGTTTATCAGATATTTTCAAGAATTTAAATTCTTGCCTTCAATGAAAAATTCCTTATTTCAAATGAAAAAAAGTCTCGGATGAGAAGTACTTCAGTATCATAAATAAACCATATCTCTTAAGATATGTGACTACCCCAAATCCTCGGTTTGGAGAAAATTTTCGAAATTCTTTTATGTTCTTATATTATAGCCCATACGCTTAAGATTCCAAAAATACTTTATTTTAGTTCCTACGGTATTTAGAAGCTAAGTTATAGCTTATTTAGTAAACCGGAAATGGAATTTTCAAAACCGGAAATGGGTGTTTACAGAGACATAAAAATGTAAACAAAAAGCTTGAACGTCTTTTTCGTGACTTTTAAGCAATATATATAAATATCTAATATTTATGGTAAATATAGATCAACGTATCCTTTACTTATTTATTAAGTATCCGTTACTTATTTTTTAATCTGGCAACTGTTTTTTTTTAATTCAAGCTTGTTTTACTGAATGGCAATAATAATATCGTTTATAGTTTGTTTACATTGTTCATTCTAAAGCGTTCTTCTTAATTATTATTTACTTTTGATAATTTTTCAGTTAATTCATTCATTTTCATTTAATTTTAACGTTTTATTTGATTGTGAGTAATTTCAAAATGCCGAAAGCTAGATCGAAAGTATCTAGAAAGAGAAAGTTTTATGGTAATAGGTTTACCAAGTTAGCACTTAACAGTAATAATACGTCTGCAAGTGAAGCGAAATTGAGCACTTTTGACAGTTTTGATGTGCCTGAACCTGAATTTCATTGTTCTACAGGGAATAGAATTATTAATTTCCAAGCTTTGATGGGAATTACTTCAATCTTGTGTTGTCCGGAATGTTATGCAACTGGATTGAAACTGGCAGAAGATTCTAAGGAAGGACTTTGCTCTTTTTTGTGTGTAGCTTGCAGTTGTGTTTTCATGACTGGCTTTACTTCTACTCCTACAGAAAATAAGAAATTCTCTCTCAATACTTTATTGGTATTTGAATTGAGATTGATTGGCAGAGGATTCACAGCTGGTAAGATGTTGTTATGCACTTTAAATTTGCCATGCATTTCGAAAAATACCTTCAGAGCTCATGAACTCAAACTGCTGAAAGCAGTACAGTTATGTTCTGAAGAAAATATGAAAGCTGCATCTAAAGAAGTGCAAAATTTTTAAAAAAGTACAACTTGTGGTGTTTCGGTAGATGGCACATGGCAGCGGAGAGGCCATATGCGTTTCAATGGCTGCGTTTCAGTTATTTCCATTGATACGGGGAAAATTTTAGATCTGGAAGTAATGACTCAGTATTGTAAAATTTGTGAATTGAATGTGAAACGTGAGCATGTATGTTCAAATTATAAAGGATCCTCTGGAAACATGGAAGCTGATGGAGCTTTTAGAATTTTTGAAAGGTCACTAATCAAACGAGATCTGCAATACACCGAGTACTATGGTGATGGTGATTCCAAGGGCTTTTTACAAGTGAAGGATATATATGGTGAAAACAGTGTCACAAAACTTGAATGTATAGGACATGTACAAAAAAGAGAAGGCTCACGTTTAAAGAAACTAAAAAAGAACACCAAAGGATTTGGTGGGAAGGGGAAATTAACTGATAAATTTATCGATAAACTGCAGAACTATTATGGAATTGCCATCCGCAGCAATGTTGGATGCCTCGAAAAAATGCAATCTGCTATAATAGCTGCCTTCTTTCACTGCTGCACTAGCAATCAAAATCCCATACATGGGCAATATCCAACAGGGAAAGACAGCTGGTTCAAATATAAACAAGCATTACGTGAAGGTAAAATATATGTGGACAAAACAGCAATCCTTTCAAATTCAGTGATTAAAGTGATAAAGCTTACTTATTTAGCAATCTGTGATAAGGAGTTACTAAAAAATGCCTCCATGGCAAGACTCAAAATAATAATGAAAGATTTAATAATGTATTGTGGTCTGTTTTGCCGAAAGAAATTTTTGTTCATAAAAAAACTTTGTTTTGGGGTTCATACATGGCTGTCATCTTATATGATTCGGGTTATTTAGGGCTATTGCCTGTATTTAATTATTTAGGTATAGGAATTGATCCAACGACACTTAAAATCTATATGGGAATTGACAAGGAGAGAATTCAAAAATCGAAACGCCAGTCATTACCCTCAACAAAACTCTCCAGAAAAAAACAAAATGCCAAAAAAAGTCCAAATTAGCTAAAAATGAAGCTAAAGAGGGCTTAAGCTATAAATATGGGGAGTTCTGAAAATGTTTAGTGAGTAGAAAAGTAATTATTTTGAGTTATAATTATTAAATGTGTTTTACGAGAAACTGTTATTAAATATTCACGATAAAGCTCACTACACAAAATATTTTTAAGATACTAAATCTAAATTTTCAGAACATGTTTTATGTAGTTATATCTGTGTTATGAATCAAATCTAATCTCTCTGTATATATTTATGTACTTTACTGCTTTTTTATGAAAGAAAAAGCATTAATTCTCTAAAATTTTGAGTTTTTGCATGAAATTTGGCATATTTAAAAAAACTTTCAAAAGCATTACAAATTTTTTTGATTCCTATCGCAGATAAAGACGTTGTTTATGTACTCTATAAATATTATTTGAATACATTTATTAGAATTTTGTGTACAAGATCTGTCGTAACTGCAATTCTTCACCAAAATTTCGCTAAAATCAAAAAATTGTTATAGCCTACAAAACTCTCCAGAAAACAACAAAAGGGTAAAATAAAGGTCAAATCAGTTTTACATGAAGCTAAAAAGAGCTTGAGCTATAAATATAGTGAGTTTAAAAAGTGTAGAATTAGTAGAAATTTTTTCATGTAGTATTAAAATCTTTAAATGCATTTCCTGAAAAACTATGTTTTTCAATTTTTTTCTTCACGGTACAGTTCACTACAGAATTTCCTTTTAAGATATTGACTTGAAATTTTCAGAAATTGTTTTATTTAGTGTTATCTGTATTCTAGACTATAATCTAATCTCTGTGTATATATTTATTTATTTTATTGCACTTTTTGTGAGAAAATAACATTAGTGTTTTGTAAAAAATTGAGTTTTTGCATAAAAATTGACATATTTCAAAAACTTTCAGAAGTATTTACAAGTATTATAGCTATCAACACAGATAATGATGTCATTTATGTACTGTATAAATATTATAAGAATATATTAATTAGAATTTTCAATACAATCCTTACCGCAACTGCAATTTTTCACTAAAATTTCACTCAAAATTCCCAATATTTCCAAAATTAATTTTAACTTTGTAAGAATTGTATTGGAATTCTTACTTTTATGTCCCATTTCAAATAAAAAAATGTTTATTTAATTGAAATTTTATATATTTCAAAAAAAGTGCTCCGAAGGTAGTCACATACCTTAAATCACTAACGCTAATAATTTCACCATAAGAATTAAAAATATGCACAAATCAAAGTTAGAAAGAAGATAACATTAGTGCCTGTACAGTGTTTGAGCAAACAAGTTGGGGGCAGATTTCCGTTGCCCATTCGGTGTACGGGCAAACTAGTTAAGGGGTGAATTCCCAATTATATTTTTTTGCAAGTACTAATAATTTCTTATTAAATTAATAATTGGTTCTGCAATTATTTGTAACATTGTAACTCATAATTTAAAAGAATAGTTTCACTAAGAAACCATTTGAAAGTACACTCAAGCATATGCTTTTCTTTTTATTTACTTGAGTAAATTTTGGATTATAAACACTTAAGTACTTTTCTTGCTATTGAAATAGTAATGTAAGGGATGCTTTTCGAAATGAAATATAAAAGTTATTACCCAGCCGTAAAAAAAAGATATAAAACATGTTTATAATATTGATGTTTTTTCCATTCATTTTCAAGAGAAGACTAATACAAAAATAAAAAAGAACGAATTCATTTTCTTAGAATATTTGTTCAATAAATTGATGGGGAAAAAAACCCTCTTTTTGTTTCTTTATCTAATATTCTTAAATTGAAAATCAAACTGAATGATATTGAAATCCTAATGGATAAATCCATTAAAAGCACTTTTGAGATTATTTTTTTTCTTTCATGAAGAAATAAATATTTATTTTCAGTGCTCACTTTTTACATAAGAATAATTTTTTCTAAAAATTCTCTTCTCATTTCAATTTAATAACAGTTGATATGTTTTTTTTTTCAATTTGAACGATATATTCTATTTATTTAGAAATAGGCTTTCTTTGATGCATATTTTTTGTCATGGAGATTTCCGCTCGATGTAAGTAATGGGATACATTCTATAAGTTCCGAAGTACTAACGGTTGTTAGTTGTTTTTTAACGTATTCACAAAAAATCTATTTAGTTTATTCATTCATTATTTTTCAAACCTTGTTGAGTTTGAAGGGTCGTTTTATAATGAAACAGAGCCCCTTACTCAAAGAATGCGAAAGTTCCTAAATTCAATTAAATATATTTACCATAGAACAATTGAGATCAGACAGAATATGAATTGGAATAAAAGAAACATACAAAATGTTACACTAGACGAATCAATTCTCATCAAAACCCTCTGTAGCCTCGTTCCAATGAAGATTAATATATACCAATCATATTTACAGTTAATTAATCCCTATATTTCATCTTTTGTGAAATGTTTAGCTTCAATGCAACTCTTTATTATAATAATAAATATTTTTATTTCCAGTGGTTTATATCAGTAATATATTTATGGAAACTGTATAAGGTATGAGGTATTTAAAAACACGGTGTCTTATTCAATAAATATTTTGAACTGAATTTTACGCTCAATAATTAAATATTATGGATTTCTTAGAGGCTTAAATTGTATGGAATGCTGATTTGCCTTGAAGAAAGTTTTATGGTTGCTCGTTTTCCTTTCTTCTATTTTAACTTGTCAGCTGATGAATGACTCAAGGTCAATTTAATGTTAGAGAATGATTTACTATATTTAGTTCAGTAGTAAATGATTTTTTTTTTTTTACAGTCGGTATTTTTTTCCGCGATGAACATTTTTTCAATGGCGAAATACTCTATTCCATATCCAAGTGTTTCCTAACAATGAAGTTTCGACCAACAATGAAAATGCTTCAGATGATAAAGTATAGTTTCCAATAATTGAAATGTTTTTCTCGCCATACAATACATCTTTTCAACCACGGAAAAAAACTATTCTCTCTCTCTCTCTTTCTGAGACTATTTTAAAGCTCTAAAACTTTTTTAAAAAAAATCAATTGTTTTGAAATGAGATTTGCAGCTACAAAATACATATAAGTGTACCTTTTTCAGTAATAGAGTAATTTTTTTAGCATCGAGGTCATATTTTAGAGATAAATGGAAAAAATTGTTTTTCAAAAGTGGAACCTCATTTCGAAAAAATGTAATTTTTAAATTGTAAAGAATAATTCTCAGAAATATATATATATATATATATATATATATATATATATATATATATTTGAAGATGATATACTTAACCAATAGAACAATAATTTTTTCCAAAAATTTAGTTGGTTAAGATAGTTTGAATTGTGTACTTATTGTTCAGAGGAGTAAAAAATAAAACTTAAACAATTTTTTTAAAAAAGATATTCTTTTGAGGTGATAAAAACAATGCAGGTAAAACTAATACCTGCTAATAAAGCTGAAAATTTAGCAGTACAACGAGAAGGAAATTTGACTGGTATATTAGACGTGTACTTGATTTTGCGTTATTTATACTATGTTGAAATATCTGTATTATGTAATTTACATAATTGTCTAGATTCGAAATATCTATAACTCTGTAACGTCTGTGTTCACCACTAGGAGTATTTAAGTACACAGACCTACAATATCGCAGTCATTTGAACTGTCATTGCCTTCATAGGACTATAGAACGTTCCACAAATACCGAGCTGGCAGATATGCACCTTATTCATGCATTGGAAGAAGGAAATGCGTGTTTATTATAACGATCGTATTGCAAAAGGTACCAACAGAAAAATACATTGGACCGCTTAATGTTTGATAATTTGTATCACAATTTGTGCAGAATATGAATCATTAGGAATTAATAGGTATAGTGAGGGCGGACGAAGAGTGACTCGAAGTCCCAACTTGGTACTCGGATTCCTTCAAACGTTATCCAACACATTTTGCCCCCTGCATGAACATGGTGTGTTGGATACCCATAGCCCTTTGGAATGCGTGGCCCACTCTAACTACGCATAACTCGTAATGATCCCAGTATCTCGACCTATGTATAAATGTAACCTTCACTGAACTTAAAAATGCTTTTACATTTACAAATATGTGTGTGAGTTTACTCAGAATTTTCTATCGAATAAATCCCGTTCATTAACTCTTAAAATATTCATGCTCATTGTTTAGTGAATTGTTAACGTCCACTGTCGCCACATCCTATTCACCTCCTCAAACTAGCTATTTACTACCTTTCTTACTGTATACCAACATTTATAAGTATACATAATAGTTCATTTAACCCTTTATCTACCGCATTATAATTTACTGTAGCTTTTTCCATGCAATATTTTTTTGGGATCACTACATTGAAAATTAAGGGATATACATAAACAAAATACTCAACTTTGGGAAATTTAATCAATTAGAGCTAATTAATTAATTAGAGGTATTTAACTGTAAAATTAATTATATGCACTAACTTAAAATAAATTGTCAAATCATTTTCTAAGGTCATCATTAACATAAAAAAACAGTTCACTTAAATTTTGACATTAACTATTTTTTCACGACGAAAATGATAATCTTCACAATCCAGTGAAAACGCCGTTAACTGAAAACGCAATTTCTGCTATCAAACTATTCGCCTTTCACGCTAAAATACTGATCATAAACTCGTGCTGCCATATATCTTGGAAGATTCGATTTCAAAGAATATTCTTGCCAAGTATTGTTAGATAATTAGTAAAAATGGCTATTGTATGTAATTTTAAAGTGAGTGGTACTTATAAATACCGTAAGTAGAGATAAAGGGTTAAATTGCGAGATTCTCATGTCAAACAAAGATGTAAAATAGTCAAAAAGGTGTGTTAAAGAAAATGCATGCGAGAATCTGCTACACTGTGTTTCATCTTCCCAAAAGCTTATTAACCAACATTTAATTAAATTTTAGATACATATATGACAGAGAAAAATATCAATATTTCTTTCCATTTTGAAACCTTTCGATTCAAAAAACAACACAGTAGTACCGTATATATTACAAGCATTGAGAAAATTATGCAGAGATGAGTATTAAAATCTGTCGACACTGAAATGGATCACGTTGTGTAATATAGAAGAGGAGTCTGGATTGCTAACTCGGGTGAGGTTCTTATTACTTGGCCGTGGATCCAAATTCAGAGCTCCGTCACCAGAAATCCATGCTTAACTTAGAAGAGCAACAGTAATAAATAGTAAATATATGCGACATACTTTTGGAGTAGAGAAAATAATAATTAATAAAATTGCTGAAGTTTTGAGACGTCATAATAACTCCATGCATAACAAACTGATTAACTCGTAGTGATGTTTGCTTTGCAGCTTAATGGTTCTCCTGTACAACGTACAGGCAAAAGAAAAATTGCCATAATCGTTTTGCCCATATGCTGTGCAGGTACTGACATTTTCTTCTTTATATCTTTGGTTTGCACAAATTTTTAATTATTATTGCAAGATTAATAGTAATAGTGTGTTTTTAAGAGATACAGTTTGTCCACATGGAACTAAAACAATTCTCATCCGAAATTTTTATTGCGTTGGAGGTGATTACTTTTCATTGAAGGCAGGAATTTAGATTCTTGAAAATATTTGATACAGTACAGGGATTGGCAAGGCAATTTACGATTTGATGCTTCAGAAGGAATGAAAAACACGCCAATATTATCATTGTACCATAAGTCAAAGTGTCCACTATGCTTCAAATTGTGTGTGCATATACAGGGTGGTCCCGAATTCATGGTACAAACTTTAAGGGTCGATTCAAGACATTGTGACAGTTTTATTGTATAGGAAGGTATGGGTGCAAGTGACGGGGAGAGGCGCAAACAGAGGAAATTAAAAAGAAAGGAAATTAAGTTATCGGTTGGTTGAAGTAGGGGGCAGTAGATATCTAGCTGCCGTTCAAAATGATGCATCTCAGGAGAGGAAAGTGCCCATAGCACTTGTGTTGGCGTCTACGATCGGAGACTTTACGTATGCCGTAAATTCAAACATACAGTACATGTACGTCCGTGCAAATGGTAACGCAAAGCTTTACTACGAATGTATCACGCGCAGTTTCCTGATCAACGAATGTCAGATCACAGAAACTTTCTTCGACAAACTAAAAAGTAAGTTCATTCTATGCCCTCCGACATGATGTTGCTCGATGAAAAGATGTTCGCAGTTCAAGCCCAGAAGAAAACCTCTTGAACGTTGTTGCTGAAAGACGCGAGTCAAGTACAAGAACTGTTGCTCATCATAAAAGTGTGAGTTATCAGGACGTATGCAGATTGTTAAACGTAAAATGGAAGTAGATGCTGGTATTGTGTGTGGGTGTCATTCAATAATTCACTCCAGTTATTATCCAGGTTTTATTGAAACATGCTATAAACTTCAATAAATACAAAATCTTAATAATCTTAATCAAATTGATCTACCAAATAAGTTATTCGACTGAAAATAAGATATACAAAAATCGTAACATTCGGGAGAAATTCCCAGAACGGCACACTTAGCATTAACGAAGCCAAGATTAACATTTTAAATTACCTGTTAAAAACCACAGCACCCGGTAACGTTGAAGAGCTCAGTTTAAGATTAACACAGCCTTTTTAAAGAATTCATTTTCAAAACTCCACGTATTGGTGCAATGCTGTTGCCAAATGATTTTTTTTTACTATAATAAAGCTTGGTTGGAATCTAAGTTTATTTTAATTCACAACAGGGAAGATGAGGAAATCGCCACCTTAACTGGGACGCTATCAGTCGCAACAAAACGATAATCGCTTACATTTCTTCCATTATCAGTGAATACAAGCTTTGAATACAGCAGATTATCTTCTCTGACTGCCAGTGAGTGTTACAGCAATTTGCACTGGACTTAATAGCTCATGTGCATAGCATTTATGAATAGTAATTGTAAGCAATACGCTTGTAAACGACGCTTACAATAAACACTTTGTCTTTTCGTTGGTCTTATTTTTTGTGTTTGTGCCTCACTGCGTCATTTGCACCCATATATCCCTGTACAATAATGATTGCTGCAGTGTCCTGTACCTACCCTTAAAGTTTGTACCATGGATTATGCACCATACTGTATATATGTCAAACACAAAAATTCTCAACCAATTGAAAAAGAAGCGCGAGCATGAAATTGTTTTGTAAGTATGAGAGAAATTATTTTAAGATATACGAAGCATTATTCATAACATGCAAAGTGCACTAATTAAAAGCACACATTTAAGGAATTTTGTATTCCACAATTATAAAAAAAAACGTGAAAACTTTTAAAATTGAAAATTAAAATAAAATTCTTCCATTTTTGTTTACTGTTCAGTGTTATGCTTAGTTACATGCAATAAAAAATGTACATTTTCTTTGGAACAGTTTAGGCAAAAAAAAAAAAAAAAAAAAAAGACCACTTAAGGTGTAAAAAGCGTAAAATGCAGATTAGTAGCTTTAGGATTCAACTAGTAACTTTTCTTGTTCATTAATTATTAATGACTCTAAATATAATTCATTTAATTATAGTTTGTTAATTTAGATCACATTAATTCTTAAAATTTAATCTTAGATTTGTTTTTTCGCTTAATATGAGCTCTTACAGATAAAAATATAATTCAAAAAAGTTTCACGTAAAAATTTCAGTTTCCATGCGATTCAATTGCACTTACAATATTAAGCAAAAGCTCTTTATATGTTCCTTCAACTCTTCAGGAATCAAAAATTGGAATCATGCATAAAATAATCATTGAATAGATATTTATTATTTACGTAAGTTAATTATCATTCACAAATGTTTTTGTTTGTCTATAAAATTACTTTTTCTAACAGCACATAAAAAAAATTATTAATTTAGAAAGATCTATGCTATTATTGATTTTGAAACTCAGACATATACTTCAGCAAAAATATAGGGAGTTGTATTTACAAGTAAATTTTGTTATTTCACTGCACTTTTTTTTGTGTCTTGAAAAATTAAGCAATGTTAACAAAACAGAAATAAGTCTCCTGTAAAGGGTCTATATTTGTGAACAATATGTCATCACAGTATTGATTAAAAACATAAATTTATACTTTGTATAAATATGTTTAGAAGTTACCCCAAAATTGATTTTATTAATATTCAAAAAAGGAATAAATATTTAGATTTTTTTTTTTGATTACACAGAACTATCTCTGGTATTCGTAAATAAGTACTATATATGAATAAATTACTTAACTCACAAAATGCGGGGTGGGTGAGCACAAAATGGATACGAGTTTAGGGAACCTTATTATATTATGAGAGAGAGAGAAATTACTTCACATGTTAAAAAAGTGATACATGAATGTGAAGAGAAATACATACTGGGTCTTTTTTCCCATACTTATGATCAAACAGTGTCAGCACATTCAAGGACACTATGATTAAGAATTGAACCATAGCGACAATGACAAAGAAAAAATTTGGCGTATTAGAGTATACACCAGTGTTTCTTAAACTGTGGGGCGTGCCCCCCTGGGGGGCACGAGAACCTTACGAGGTGGGCGCGAGCATATCGAAAATAAAAAAAATTAAAAATAATTCATATACTGGAATGAATTAAAACAAAATACTTTCATACATAATAAAAATTGCACTTTTACTCTGATATAATTTATAAGCGCGCGCGCGATATTAAGTCAACAGAAATAAAAGCTTCTTCAATACCTAATTAGCTATCTTTGATCCTATAACCAAATAAAAAAAAACCTTTATTTGATTTGCTGTAATCCGATGAGAGATTTTTTTATTACGCTACTTTTTGAACCTATCATACTACTCTTTCAGAGAAAAAACAGATCCCAGACCCAGTATCGAAAAAATTTAGGAACATAAAAAATTCTTCACTGTCATTATTTTTGAAATACTGCACATTATAGCTGTAAACTGTTTGATCTTCTAAGTTATTGGTACAGTTAGTTATGACCGCTCTCTTATGTGTTTGTTTCTCATTTAGGGAAGTTGTAAAAAATGTGTTTTTATATTGCGCTATTCTCAAACATATAAAGCATAAGGAAAAATGTTTTACACAATCTTTTTAGCAGTAACATACATATTATCATAATGAATATACTTTTTCCCTTTAAGTGGTCGCGCAGGACACACAGATTACAAAATCGTTTATTGTGGCAAAACTGTTTATTTGTTACCAAAGAAAAGTTGAAAAGTCCTTGAAAGTAGGCATGTAAACTTTCTCTTAATTAAATTATTCACTGCAATCACGATTTGTATCGTGTACAATAAAATAATTATAAAAAAAGGATTGGGGTGACTCAATAACCCCGCTCGACTGTATCGATTGCGCACCTGCTCCTGGGTGTTAAAACTTGTCGAAGTATTTTCAAAATAATACAATTATTCTTCATCGGAATTTTATATTATTGTTCATTATCTAACATAAGTGGCGCACACAAGGGGGGGTCCCAGGGGTCCAGATCCCCCCAAAGACCTTGATTTTTTTTAAATTGATTATAATTCTAAGTATATAGTACGCAAAGTTTAATTAAGTATTTGTTATTAATGATTAATTTTATTAATTAATGATCAGTATTTATACAATAATTAGTTTCTTAGTGTTTTTTGTTCTTGAAAATCGACTAAATCAAAAGGAACCGGATACAAGATTAATGGATTTTCAACCCCAGACACCCCCCTTGAAAAATTCTTGTGTGCGCTACTGTTTAACATCAATTATAAATGCTAATTCTGTGAAGCTTAAAATTACAATTCGTTTAAATCTAATTATAATTCGTTTAACCATTTAAAAAAAATTATTTTCCCTTTTTGTAAACATTGCCGAGCACTTGGCTTTGCTCTCCTTACAATTCACAGCTGTTATATCAATAATATTTTATTTTCTTATAAATGAACTCGTGCAAAGAGCGGAAACTGCAGCCGGTATACTCCTAATGTATCAGTGCTGCACAGAGTATTTTATAACTAATTAATTAATACTAAATTAATAACAAATTTATAAGTATTAACGACTTCCATGGGCTTGTCTTGCAAAAGAAAAATTTTATAGGGAATGCTTATGATTAGATATTGACCCTCTGAGTTCTTTTTTCTATATTTAGCTGATATCTATATTTTGTCTTCTAAGCAGCCACCGCATTTTGCAATATGTTCAATTTAAAAGTTAGAGAAAGGGAAAATAACATAATAATTATCCTATTATTTTATTTATTTATTTATTTATTTGCTTAAATGTAGTATACAAAATTTAATACTTATGTTACTAATTTGTATGGTTCATAATTAAGATCGCATATTGTAGCTTTAGCGTCAAAGTGCATTATTATTGCATTCAGTAAATTATTAATGCATAAGGGGGGCGCGATAAAAATTGTCATCGAAAAGGGGGGCGCAAGTATTGAAAGTTTGAGAAGCACTGGTATACACGAATTTTTAAGGTTAGTTTGGTGCAACGTGCCTTTAGAAATCGCTACCGAAAAGAGGCCCCAGCCAACAAGATCATTATGCGATGGTACCTCAATGAATAAACTGGTTGCTCGCGTAAAAAGAAAAGCAGCGGCTGCTCGAAAGTCTGGTAAGAAACAATCCTGAGAGTGAGGCAGAGTTTTGTTTGAAGTCCAAGGAAGCCTGCGAGAGTTGCCGTGAACTTGTCCTAGAAAAACGCTAGGAAAGATTTTTGCATGAAAATTTAATTTCATGCTGTATTATTAGGAAATGAAATAACAAGTAACAGAGGATATGTGTAGCATTACGAATCATTTACAGAGTAAGGCTACAAAATGTAAGGAACGAACTGGATTACGGATTGGGCGTATGATGTTGGCGATAGTTGGCAAAAATTCTTTTTGAATAGATTTAGCTCCAAGCCAACTGTTTCAATTTTTGTAATCAGTTCGAAAACATACCGATCCTATATGGTTGGGATCCGATTTGCGTATTAACAATTTGTGGAATTTACTGTCCGTTTAATTATTTTAGTCAATTGACAAATTGGGCTCCAATCAAACATTTGTAGCCGAAGAAAACTAAGTATATATCTCTTTACATTCATGTGTCACTTATTCTAAGTGGTCCATTAATTTCGATAATTTGATTTTTTTAAAAATCGGGTACATCTTTTGTGCTTACTCTGTGTTTTTCTAAGCAAATGTTTTAAGTGCTTATGAACCCAACGCAAGGTCAAATTGCATAACATTCCTTTATAACAGATAATCTACAAAAATGTAGAAATTCAACTCAAATTACTATTATATTAATAAAATATACCACCCTCCACACCCAAAAAGATGCTATTTCTAAAATAAATATGTTCATATATTTCTGCCCATGTTCTTCATTTTCCCCTTAGATTATCCTTTCCTTAAGAAATTCATACACTTAATAAATCGGCAAAAGAAAATGTATTTAGTGTTATTGTGATAAATTTGTATTTTAAATTCGGATGGGAATATTTGTGCGATTTTTTATTATGCATTTAAATCAGTGTTTCTAAAACTATGGGACGTGCCCCCTGGGTGAGGGTGCAGTAACCCTGCGAGCTGCCACGAGAATATTGAAAATAAAAGGTTTAAAAAAAATTTTGGAATGAAAATTTATTTGTTTTTTATGAATTAAATTTATTTTCTGACATAATAAAAAATACACATTAACACTGATATAATTCATATATATACCATCTGTTGATCATTAAAAATAAAAGATTCCACTTTAAACGCTAATTAGCTATCTTTGATAATGTATCCAAATAAAAAAATAGACATTTTGTTTGCTTTGTGTAATCCCACGATGAGAGATTTTTTTATTACATTTCTTTTAATCCCTAAAATACTACATTTGATTATTATATATTTGACCTTCGAACTTACTGGTATGTTTCACTCCGTCTCCTTTTCTTTTAGGAAAGCTGTAAATAATATTTTTATGTTACTTTTTCCCATGTGAATGAGTTTCATGATATATGAATAAGCATATTGGGCACTTTGAAGGATTATTTGTCCAAGATGTATTTTTATGAGTATTCTGAAACAGATAATGCATAATGAAAAACGTTTTACACAAGAATTTTTTAGAGCTGACATTGATATTTTTTATTGAATACACTTTTAACATGTGGGCGGTCACAGGCGCAGAGTCATCCCAGTCTTACGAAATCGTTAATTCTGGAAAAACTGCTTATTCGTTAACAGTGACCATGACAATATCTTTCTATTAAATAGTCTTAAGGGGAACCAAAATAAATTTGTCACAAATATGCCTCTTGTTTGAGAGTGACAAACGTTTTTTACAATCAAGTTACTAGATTTGATCGAGTTCCCAGCGCGACCACTTTTGTCCAAAACTATTTTATACGAGCATGCTACACTTCTCCCCATGAACAATTAGGTGGTTTGTATTGCTGCGTTGTAGCACTTATTTTGGTTTATAAATGTAAATGAGCAGATATAAAAAATGGGCATTTGTGATCTCTATTGAGTGAAGTTGACACCCATCAAGCAATTGAAGAACCTGCTGAAATAATGCATATTAATCAAGATAGCGAAAGTAAATATCAGAAAAGCGTTAGAGATGAAACGTTTGAGTTGATTTGAAATTTTCAAATACTGCCTAAAGAACTCTATGAAGAAATCTATGAAGCCATAAATGTAGCACTTCACCTTGTCAAAAAGACACACGGAAGAAAAAGTTTAAAATGATGTTTGTAGATCATCAAACGACAGCAAAACTACTAAAACATGAACAAAATATGACAGTTTTGCTAGAAAATAACGTTCCTGTTAGCGAAAAGTGTCTGTGATTTATGTCATTTTTAAGGACACGCACATTTAGAACATTTTGTTTAGTTTTTTTTTTTCATTATTTTTCTCAAATTATCAAAGAAAAAATTAAAGGTCTTGAAAATAGGTAAGTATATTTTCTCTTAATTAAATTATTCTCTGGAATTGTGATTTTTTTCGTGTATAGTAAATATAATTATAAAATAAACTATAGTTAGAAAACAAGCTTAAAAACACGACTTTATAGTGAATCGAACTAAAAAGTAAAAAAAACAAAAAAAAATTACTTAAAAGTAACACATACAGAATTTAATACTTATCTTGTTAATTTGTATGGTTTCTAATTATGATGGTATTGTAGCTTTAGCGCCCCAAAAAGTGCATTATTATTTTTTGAGGGGATTGCGAGAAAAATTATGACTGAAAATTGGGTCAATAGTAGTGAAGGATTTAGAACCACTGCATTTGAATAATTTTCTTTTACTTTTATAAGCATTTAAATATTTATCTTTTAAATTTAAAATTGTATCAACTTCCAAAAAATATTCATAAATTCCGCGAATTTAAAAATGAGTTTCTTTTTCATGTAAATTATTCAAGTATTTAATTGTGTGTCATTTAAGGCTACACAGTAGCCTGGAACTTTCATTCTTGCCGATTTTTTTAAAATTTTGTAGTGGCCGAAATCATTGAGAAGCTTGCCACAAAATTTCAGATCTTTTAGCAAATTAGCTTTTAAGATATTTGAAGTTTTATGTGCCATGGTTTTTTGGTTTCGGTTTCATTTTAAAACATCTCTTTCCACTTTTAAATTGAATTATTTAAAACTATTTTTAAGCTTTTAGTTTTAAATCGTTATTAATTCCAATTTTCATGATTAAAATCATTTCTATTTCATTATGTTTTGAGTTTTTTGAGTTCTCATAATTAATTAATTAAGATTAATTTCATGGCCATTTTTTGTTTTAAAAATAGTTTGTATAATGTAAAAGATTTATCATCTTTTTCTGTAGAGAAAATGTCATGGTAAATGCGTTCTCAGGTTGCTGTGAGAAACAATATTTCGAAGAGATGGAATACTACTGAAAAATGAAATACTATCTAAAAATCAGTCCTCTGCTGATTCTTCAATTAGACTTCAAAATATATGTATTCTGAATTCAAATGTTGCAGATGTAACTAAATATTTACTCTTGATGTACCAAAAAATACATTATACTAAACATATTGTAGTACTATATTTTAGTATTTTAAAGTTGCAAGACAAGAGCTAAGACTTATTTCCTAATCTGTCCCTACTTAAAACTGAAAAAGATTAATATTTATGGACAAACCTGACGATTTTCAGCTTAAGTAAGGATCATGTAAGTATCATTATTATTTTGTACATAAATGAATTGTGTTTCAAAACTTTTGTTAAAATATTTGGCTAATATAAGGCTGAATAAACTGGTACTTTACAAATGCTATCAATATTATGCTAAAATATATTTTGAATTAAAAATATAATTTTCAGTCATATTTAATAAAAATAGTGTTTTATAGCAGAGCATACATTGGAAAATAACATATTAAAAATAGAGTTTTAAGGGCATTATATAAGTTTTTGTTTTATGACTTTAAAAAATTTAAATGCATTTTTCTCAGGCTTTCAATTTTGAAGGTATAAGACTTTCTAATCCCTAAGGCTTTTTTCCTGTTCAAGATAGAGACTTGAATTTTTTTGTTTATACTCCGAAACGTATGTTCTATAAAAATTAGCATGGATTTAGGGTTGAGATTTCTAGTTATTTTTCTAATAAATGCTAAAATTTATATTTTAAAAATTTTCTTGTTTTTTTCAGGTTTTTCTAGAAAAATAATTTATAAAAATCAAAAAGGAAATAGATTTTTAAATTCATACTAACGTTTGTTTGCAGCAACCTAAGGAACATAAATAACTTAAAATGACTAGGCAATTTTAAAAATTAAATATTTTATAACAATTTGAAATACTTCAAAATTCCCAATTTTTTAAATCTGTAAAATAATGGCTTTTTAAACCGACTTTTTACTTTCGGAATCAGCTTGATAATATAATCTAAATATAAAACATCAATTATATTTACATCTATTATTTAACTATTTTTTACTATCACTATTATTTAATTATTAGTATGTGTTTAATATAGAAATAATTCCTAGCAGTGATTATGATATTATTAATGTGATTATTGATAAATAAAACATGTATTTGCTAAAAATAAGTTTGATGTGTATGAATAAAAATGTAATTCCCCTAAAATAATACTTACCTCAGAAATTCTCATTGCAAATGAACCATATAGAATATCAATTAAAGATGATACGGAAATTAAAAAGCAATTCGATGCTTTATTGAAAGCAGGAATATTTAAATCATCTTATAGTTCTTACGCTGCCCTATAACATTAGCTTTTAAAAAAGAGGATAATGCTCGTACACGATTATGTATCAATTACAGAAAGCTAAATGCTATCACAAAATTAGATGCAGAACCAATTCCCTGAATTGATGCAGTTTTAGACAAATTAACACATTCAAAATATTTCTCTACCATCGACCTATGTAGTGGTTATTGTCACATTAAATTAGATGATAACGAATCTAAAAAAATTGCATTTACATTAAATTACGGTCTTTTTCAATTTTATCGTTTGCCTTTTCGATATAAAAATTCCCCAGCTATATTTCAAAGAGCTATTACACAGATTTTAAATAAATACCAAATAAAATTTGCATTAAATTATTTTGACGATATAATAGTATTTTCGGAATCAATTGAAGAACATGCAAAACATTTAGAGGAAATTTTTAAAATTTGTGGAATAGAAAATATAACATTAAAATTCTCAAAGTGTAAATTTGGTAAAGATACAATTGATTTCTTAGGATATGAAATAAAACAAGAATCATACACTCCAAATAATACAAATGTCGAGATCATTAAAAAACTTTTACCCCCTAGAAATGTAAAACATTTACAAATATTTCTTAGTAGTATTAATGTCTATTTAAACTCTTTCATCATTATGCAAAATTAAGAGTGTCCTTAAAAAATCTTCTTAAAAAGAATCAAAATTGCAATTGGACCCCAGAATGTCAACAATCTTTTAAAAAAATTAAAGACAGCAGCTTAATTTCAAAGCCCATTTTAGCTATATTGAATCCAAATTACCCCTGTCATCTTCCTGTAGATGCATCGAAAACTGCGAGAGAACTCATGTATCCTCAAACAACAAAAACGCAATGGAAATCAACATGAGATTGCATTCAATTCGAGACGACTGAGAAATTATGAAATTAATTATACTATAACTGAATTAGAATGCTTAGCTATAATAAATTCCTTTCCTTTCTTCATCAATCTCTTTTCACAGTTCATACCGATCATAATGCTTTAGTTTGGCTAAAAAATTTCAAAAATCCCACGGTTAGACTTTTCAGATGGTCTTTAAAAGTTTCTATGCATGATTCTGATATAAAATAAAAGAAAGGTAGCGCTATAACAATAATAATAATAATAATAATAGTAATAATATATATATATATATATATATATATATATATATATATATATATATATATATATATATATATATATATATATATATATATGGAGACAACAAGGGTCCAAGACGTGTTTGTCTTACTTCACATTTATTTTAAAACTTTAACAAAAATTAATTAAAAAGGTAGTTGTTTTTACAGATAAGTTTGACGATGATATTCAGAAGGTAACGCCTGCTCGCGCACCTCTCGCGTTCTCCTTTCTCTCTCTAATGTCCAAGAGTTTTTGTTTCTCTTCCACTAATTCAAAAGTTTTAGTTCGTGTTTTAGCTGCGCCTGCGCGCGAAGACTGCCTTGCTTTTGGCTGCATGCCATAACGGCTATCCTGACTGTACGCTGTCCGCAGCGGTACGTATTCCTTTTTTCCTTTCCATGGATACCAGAGGAGAATCCGAAACACAAAAAAAAGACGGAACATACAAGGACTATACGACAAATACACAAAGATTTAACATATCATAATTTTTCTGAACTAGACAGTTTCTCCATCATGTGAAGGCACCTCTTCGACATCCGGAAGGTTCCACAGGAAAACATTGTGTTTCACAGGCATAAGAACGTCTTTTTTAACAAGTTGATCTTTGGTTGAACGCATCGATATTTTCCTCTGTAGAGTTCTGGACGTCTGTTCAAAACGATTTCTCTTTTTCCTTCGTTTCCACTGCCAAGGCTCAAAGATCCTTCGGAGCAACACAAACCGATGATGTTTACTCTTCATAGGTAAAGGGTTAGGTGAGTGGGAGATAAATTCCACGGAACTCGTTTTCATGGCACCATTGGCTTTCTTACACAATACTATATCAGAACATTTTTCTCTTACAATACTCAATTTTAACTTAGTACTCTTAATTTTATTACATTTATAATCCTTAATTAGAGAACTCGAATCATTTCTAGTATTAAAGTTTTTAACATGTGACAAATCATAACTAGAGTTTTTTATCACATTTGAAACAGAAACATTTGAAACAGAAACACCACAATCTGCACTCAAAGAGGATCCACTTTCACTCAATAAAACATCGCTCTTTGCGTGGCCTAGTTTCTCTATTTCAGAATATACACTGAGATGTATAATAATTTCTTCGGTTAAGGTCGGTGATATTGCCGTTCGAACACTTAGGCTGGGAGAGTGTTGATCAAGAGAAATATTTATGGGTTTAACTTCTACCATTCGCTTTTCACCAAAACATGAACTTAATGTTATTATTTCTTCGGAAGGTGTTTGCACTCTAATTAGTGAGGAATTTAAAACTGGGATCTGGCAACCTGAATCAATCAAGGCTGTTACGGGCTGATTTTCTACAAAAATGTTTACATATTGAAGATTTTCGAATTCATCGCTATTTTGTTTTTCGCTCTCGATTTTCAAAGTATTCACGTTTATTTTATTATGGATGTGGTCGTTAGATTTTTAAGTTTAAAACGCTTCTCACAGTCTCTTGCGTAATGAGATGAATCACCGCATATAAAGCAATTTTTATTTTCTCTTTCAAGATATTGGGGATAGTTCTCTTTAATCTTTGGTTTAAAGTTTTGTGATCTATTCTTAAAGGGGTCTTGGGTATATCCATAAGTAATAGGAATTTCCTTATGTGATCCGCTTCTAGATGAAATATAAATATCACACTCTTTAGCTAAATCAATAGGCCTGAACCAATCTTCTGCTTCTCGAATGCCAATATGAGTTGCAGTTTCCTTATTTAAAGTTTCAAATAATTTATCAGAAATTATGAGATCACATAGAGATTCAAAGGAATTAACTTTTCTTAACGAACAATAATATTGAAGTTTGCCGTCAATCTTGCAGCGAATTGGATGTATGTCTCGCCTGATGATTTTACAGCATTTTTAAATGAGTTTAAACACTCGCGAGGGGTTAATTGGAATTCTCTGAGTACTATAGATTTTAGTTTTTCATAGTCATTTAATTCCTCTTCTTTAATATACAATAAGACATTATGAGCTCTTTCGCCCAGAAGATTTATTAAAATTTCAGATTTATATTCATCATTTATTTTCTTGGTAAAAAATGCGCGTTCTAATGATTGAAAGAACATATTAAAATTTTCAGATCTGGTGGGAACAGGAAGAGATAAAGTTTTTATACTTTTTATCATATTTTCTATGTTAGTTTCGAACTGTTTATCTTCGACTTTAGCTGCAGGATTTAAACTTAATGCTTTATTTTTAGCCATTTGAAGTTCGATTTCTTTTTCTAATTTTGCTAACTGAAGTTCCGCGAGCTCAATTTTCTGTTTTTCTAAAGTTACTTCTCTTTCGTTTCGCGATACTCTCTCATCTATACAGTTTTGAATTAAAGTTTTAACGAAATCTGGATCACTTTCAAATGTACTGCTGTTCTCAATTTTAGTCTTTAGTTTAACTATAGTGTCAGTACTTTCCACAGTACCGTCTAGATTCTCAACAACTCTTATGAGATCCTCTTTAAGAGCGTGTTTATACATTTTATAAAAATTTGGAAAGATCCTACCTTTTTTTTCTGGCTCCCTTGTTGCTCGCACGTACGATGTATCCAATAAAAACGTTGATTCCACTGATTTCACCTCTTCTCAGGTAATATCTTGAAATTGTAGTTCCGGCCTCTACACATGCGGATTATTCACACTGAGTTAGTTCCAACCTCTACACAGGCGGGATTTTGAGGGTTCGTTAAAAAATACACCTCTACAAAGGTTATTTTGTTATTTGTTCCGACCTCTACACAGGCGGAATGAAGTTGAAAAATTCAACCTCTACACAGGTTGAACGAAGTTTCCGAAAAATGGCGGCGCGTCTCCTCCACGGACGGCTTTTGTTCACGTTCCAAACTTTGATCAAAATCGAAATCTTTTTTCAATCCCGGCCTCTACACAGGCGGAATTTTCATGCTGAGTTCAAACCTCTACACAGGTTGAACGAAGTTTTCGAAAAATGGCGGAGCGTCTCCTCACGGACGCTTTTGTTCATTGTCCAGCCTTTGGTTCAAAATCGAAATTTTATCGATCGCAGCCGAGCCCCCATAATTTGTGGGAGACAACAAGGGGTCCAAGACGTGTTTGTCTTACTTCACATTTATTTTAAAACTTTAACAAAAATTAATTAAAAAGGTAGTTGTTTTTACAGATAAGTTTGACGATGATATTCAGAAGGTAACGCCTGCTCGCGAACCTCTCGCGTTCTCCTTTCTCTCTCTAATGTCCAAGAGTTTTTGTTTCTCTTCCACTAATTCAAAAGTTTTAGTTCGTGTTTTAGCTGCGCCTGCGCGCGAAGACTGCCTTGCTTTTGGCTGCATGCCATATATATATATATATAATCCAAAACATAAAAATACACAGATAGTTAGAACCTAAGATAACTATACTAAATAGGAAGAAATAGGCACAATAGCACAGTAACCAACTCCTGACCTGAGGAACCAAGATTGCAGGTTTAAGCAAGTTTTAGTGATAACCAACATTTACCTATAGTTTGTCATACTATGTACCAAGAGGAAAGGAAAGAATAACATTTTCAGGAATTTAAACATTATAATAAAATCACTAGCTGTGATATGTTAACAAGAAATCATATTGCTTATCAAATAATTAATACACCCCCAGAACCTTTATTAGATATCAACGACGTAAGTCATTTTGAAAATATAGAAAATACATCAGCTTCTAAATGTTTTAAGAGACATGGTTTAGCTAAAATAATTGTACCTAAAGCTCTAAGAGTAAAATTAATGAAAACAACTCATGAAAAATTTGGCTATCCTGGTGTAGCTACCATGTTAAAATTAATATCACTACAATATTATTGTATAAACATTATTACTGATATACAACATTATGTGAAACACCATGAAACTTGTCAAATAAATAAAAAGTCACATCAGAAAAAATACGGACTGATATACGCACTTCCCTTTTGTGAAAAACTCTTTGAAATTTTATCGATAGATAGTGTAGGTGATTTAAATTATTACAACTCCGTTAAAAAATATTTGCACATTATTATTGATCATGCAACTAGGTACATTTGGACTTTTCCATCAAAAAATGGAACAACAGATACTTATATAAATTGTTTAAGACAAATCTTTCAGAATCATATACTGGAAAAAATTTTACGTGTTAGAAATACCGCGTTCACCTCTTCAAAATTTAAGCATTTTTTTTAAAACATAATAATGTCACTCAATTATTAACATACCACAAACCAATGGAAGAGTAAAACGTGTAAATCAAACCATCATTATCCTCTTAAAGTGTGAAATTAGCAATAGTTCAAGTAAAGTCCCAGGTACAAAAATTCTGGAAAAAGTATATCATCAGTATAATCAAACTCCACATACAATAACAGGTTTCCCTCCAACCTACTTAAAATATGGTAATTTATCTTTCGAAATTTCACTAAAAGATAATGAGATATATCTTCCTATAGAAGAAGCAAGAAAATTAGCCAAATAATGAACCGACCAATATTATAAAATAAATAAGAAAGAATATGATAAAAAATTTCAGGAATCTCTGATTTCTAGGTTTGTGACTTAGTAATAAATGAGGAATTTCAATAACCCAATACAAGGAAATTAAGTCCACCCTTATTTAGGCCCTTATACCGTTTTAAGAAAATGTTCTGATATATTATTTGAAATAGATAGACCAAAGGCCTTTAATAAAACTAACACTGAATTGGTTCATTCAGTCCGTTTAAGACATTTTTAACCATCTGAAAATTTTCATTTGAATTACATTCAACAAAAAACCCATAACAAAGAGTATAAGAAAAAAACTAGAAAAAACCTCTTACGTAGTACAGAAGTAACTTAGTTTTGCTTAACAAGACTTTTCGGTGAAAGAGAATAATATATATGATGTATGATATTTAATTTTTATATTATAGTTGGGTTAAATGGGATATTTTCTTTATATTTTAATTGAAAAAACAAAGTGTATTGGTTTTGTCATACAAAATTTTACGAAATTTAAATATACTTCTCAAAATTTTATCTTAAGATGTCGAATGAGTTAACAGTTATGATAGAAATTGGTGTTTTAAAGTTGAAAGATATAAATTATTTTTTTAGAAAAATGACTAATGTACTAATACTAGTGATTTTGATTTTTATAAGAAACAAAAGTAAAGTCTCCTTGTATTCTTTTTCTCCACTGAATTTTATTGTTTTTTTAATTATTTTATTCAGCAGTAATCTTATTGCATGTCATTTATTTTTTTTTATTTTGAAGTTGTGTGTTTTTATATACCGGCCACATATCAAAATTCACTATTTCTCGAAATTTTCCTTATTTAAAATTAAAATTAATTTAATAACTTGAAGCTTATTTTTGGATATTATACAGTGGATAAGGGAGAATGCAATCATTATAATATTGTATATGTCTCCAAACATTAAGAGAACAAACGTGTTGAGTTTGATATGTACACTTCTTATGGTTTTCTTATCAGCATCCCTGAACATCTGTGAGTGGATCCCGCTGATTTCTCAGAGAGCTGTGTTCAAAATTAAGTAATGTGATACAGTTTTTTTTTTTTTGTGAATGTATAATGTAAGAGAAAGAATTTTGACTATAAAACGAATATATATATTTAGAAGGTTAAGGAGAGATTCAAAATAATTTTGTGTGATATTGTTAATTTACAGTGAATATTGTGAAAATTTTTATAAATACTAAACATGATTATGAAATGAGTCCATTTTTCCGACTCAAAAATAATAAAAAAAAGAGTTCTTATATTCTTAAATTCTTATATATTCTTATATATTCTTATATTATTTTATTCTTATATTCTATTTTATCATACATTCTTATGATTTTTTTATTCTTATATTTTATAACGCATATGAAATAAAATCTTGTTTACTGTGTTGAATAGTGCATATAAGTTGTGTGTGTTGTACACCGTATTCATATTATTAATAATCTCATTTTATTAGTGTATATTTTCTTATTTTTTTAAAAATTGTATTTCATAAATGCAAAATTTGTGTAACAGTATAAGGTATTACTACGATGTCGCCACAGTAGATTTTTATGCAAAATTATTATTTTATTATTTGTATGATATCATACATTTTTATATTTACTATCATATTGTTAGATATGATATTGTTTTCCAATATATTTTTTTGAAACATTATCTTCTAGCTATAATACAAATCTATTATTATGAAGGAATAGAAGGAGAAACGCGAGCTCTTATTCTGGATGTCGAATAGATTTGAACAAGAAAATTTTCAATTATATGTTTTGATATTCATTTTTAGCAATTAATATTTTGGAAGTGTCATTACTGTGTTTGTTGTACTATTTTCGATTATTGTATAGCATTTTGATTCCATAATTCCTATTGCTTAAATATTTCTAGTGTATAATATATCTTTCTAAATGATATTACGTTTTGTTTTGCTTTTGTTGAAAATTGATAAAATTGGTAAAGAGAGAAAAACCACGCCATGACTCCCTTATAAAATTGGGTGGCAAATGTAAGGATAATTAAATTAGATTAAAAATTAAATCTCCTATCTCGCACTTAACTCATACTTTTCATCTCGTCTTCAAGTATCCAACTAATCACCCATTTATTTCTTCCGAACATATGTCCTAGCCGATAAACATGTCTAATCCCAGATCGTTAGAATGAATAGCCCTTATATGTCAGCATTAACTTTCAAGCACAAATATAAAATCCGCGATACTTACCGCATCTGTTTTTCAAGTGTTTTCCACTTAACCAACACCGTGGCGTGCTTTTTCATCCCTGCTCTCAGCGTCAGAAGAGATGCAGAAATGATTGAATAAAGTACCTTAAAAATTAAGTCTGATTCTTACTTCAAAGACATGTTATATATTCGGCGTGGCATACCACTTATGACCCCCTGTGGAAGATCCTGCCACGTCCCTATATACTAGGACGTCATATCCTTGAAGACATTGTTGGGAGAGTCGCGCAGTATGTGGACGAGCATCATCCTGTAGATAAATGGCACCTGGGCGACTTGATAGCATGGGTAGCACAATCGGCGTTAAAATATTGTCCACGTATCTGCGAGCTGTCAAAGTGCCTTGAAGGACCACTAAAGATGATCGTGTGTCCCAAGAAATTGCTCCCCACACTGTCACACCTTGTGAAATTGCTGTATGCCGCTCGACAATAAATGCCGGATCGGACCGCTGGCCGGTGCGCCTCCAGACACGTGTGCGGTGGTCATCAGCACTGACACTGAATCGGGATTCATCACTGAAGATGACACGTCTCCAGTCTGTCACACTCCAAGTTGCCCGAGGTCGGCAAAAATCCAGTCGACACTGCCTATGATGTGGGGTCAGTGGTAAGCGTCTTAGCGGACGTCGGCTCCTCAAGCCAACTTCGGTCAGTCGTCTCCTTATGGTTTCTCTTGATGGCACTGGATGTCTGGAAGGAGGTAAGTGGCGTTGAATCGATGCTAGCGACGTTGTTGGTGCCGAAGTGGCCACTCTTCTGATTGCACGATCCTCGTGATCATTTGTGTTCTCCTGGGACGTCCTGACCCTCCACGACGGTACACTCTACCTTCTG
This sequence comes from Trichonephila clavipes, assembly GCA_019973935.1. Lineage (NCBI taxonomy): Eukaryota > Metazoa > Arthropoda > Arachnida > Araneae > Nephilidae > Trichonephila > Trichonephila clavipes. The sequence continues at coordinate 874,593 of BMAU01021332.1, read as the reverse complement.
TGATCCACTGTTGCCAACACCGAGCAACTACCATATCGCTCCGACCGAGGGGGTGGCCGATACGTCTATTCGACCAACCTGCTTCTCTGAGGCCTATTATACGGCCCCTATCAAAGTCCGTCAGCTGCTCGTACTGCCACCGGTTACGTCTTAGAGGCATCCTAAGTCTCAATATCGTCTATCAAAGTCATCAGATTCGTTTGGATAGCCGTACGGCGCTCGTACTCATGCTTTTAAACTCTCCCAGTTGCGCAACTAATATGCGCATAGCACACTTAGCCTTGTCTCATTGGCTTCGAAATTTTAATAATTTGCATATCTCTTACCAGACTACATTCTTGCCGAGTTTCGTGATTGTAGCTTGATTTCTTCTGGGTGCATATATTTTTTTGCGACAAGGTGTATATATATATTATATGAAATGCTTCTTTCATATTGCTTTCGACTAGTAAATATAACTGTAGTACGTGGCGAGTGAATGATATCATTTTAGCAAAGCAAAGGATAGGGCGTGGCCATTGGAAGTGATTAAGTGAAAGTTGATCATATTTTATGGAATTGATGAGGGAGTCTTGAAAGTTAATCCAATTTATTGCACTTCTGAAACACATAAGTATACTACAAACATAAAGCATAGACGACACAACATAGACAAATTAACTACAATATTATGCAATGCAGCCGGCTGCATGGTAAAAATACAGGCATAAGAGAGAAGAAAGCGGGACTTCCAAAGTATTGCTATTTATATCCAGCGGGACATCACGTGATTTCGGAGGTGGATGGATGTAGTTTCAAAAGTTCCCGTTAGGCGGGTAGCTAATTAAAATAATTACTCGGCTGTCCTTAAGGACTGGACCATACATAAATTAAGAAATATTAAAATTTAAATTACTGGGAATTATTACATATATTTATAAACCCCACAAAGTTATTACCAAAAGTAGTCACGATATTCTAGCGGTCAAAGTAACGTTGTAGTGTCGAGCGTGTCCTGAGTTCGAGCATGGTACCACATAAAATGCACGGGGGCCGAGAAGTCCAATGCGTGTACAATATTTCTACACTCAAACGTTAAATATATTGAGAATATGTCCTTCCCGTTGGTGTGGATGTTAGGAGAGGGAGGGTGATGAGGTTCAGGATGACACCTGAGGGGTGCCTTCTCAAGTGCTATCCTCTACACTTGACTGTGTTTCAAAATTTCGAGGTTCATCCTGGTGACTCCGAAAGTAGCTGGATAGTGTGATGTTAATATTTACTCACTTTTTTCCAAAGGCTAAGCATTTTCTATTATACTACTGAGACTGCCTTATTTCTACAGTGAGTAAGTGAGTGAATATTAACATCACACTGTTCGAGGGCTTTTGGTGACGGATCCAATAATTGTGAATCATGGTCAAGTGATGAGCTGGCACCTCCCTCTCCTAACTACTACACCAACGGGAGCACCTCTGAGCTCTCGACAAATTTAACGTGCATCGCTCCCCTAATAGGCGGGTCTTTAGAGGTATTGGGCTCGAACTCATGACATGCCTACCATGTTCCGATACCTTGACCACTGGGCTATACCGCAGTCCTATCTTATTTCTATAAAATACTGCCTTGTTGTAATTATATTTAAAGTTTATATGTTTGTATCACTGATCTGTCCTCCTCAATCCAATGACTGTAACTCTAGTAATATCATCATTAACACCTTGAAATATGTGTAATTTTCCTTTCCCTCTACTTTGGGGAATTTTCTGTGTCACATAATGTATTTTATTTACAAGGAATTTGTTGAAAATCTTCATATTTTGAACAATTTAGAAGAAAAGCAAATATACTTTTTTTTTCTTAATAAGGCTATGTATTTAGATTACTACGCTCGCGTGTATTTTGAATCGGTTATATGTACTTAATTTGCATTAAAGTTGTAAAGCTCATTAGCGATGTTCTGACAAATTATTTCTGAGGTTTTCGGAATCCATGAAGTTGTGACTCGAACTCTTGACATGATACAAACGAAAATGTATCACTTATTTATTAATATGTGGCAAATTAAAGCATGAGACGATAGTTAAGAAATTTTGTTTTAGCCAATCAAAATACACTTACCTGTAATCATTTAAAATTATTGAGAGTTCTCTGGCTCTGATTCTCCAATGATCTAATGATGCTTAAAACTGCAACAGGCGAACTGAATCCGGACAAGAAATTTAGAATACTCGGTAATTTCAAAATGTGGTGTAAGTTAACAGATGATAAATATCAGATACAAGTGTATAATTGCAAGAGAGAATATTATACAGTTGATAGAAAAAACAGTATCTCGTTTGCCTAACCCAGTGTTTCTCAAAGTGTGAGGCGCGCCCCCTGGGGGGGCGCGATGACCCTACAAGGGGGGCGCGAGCGTATCGAAAATTTAAAGATTTTTTTAAAAAAATAACCGGAAAGAGAAGTAAAACAAAATACTTTCTTCCATAATAAAAAAAAATACACACAACAACACTGACATAATTTATGTTTATTATCTGGCTTTTTTCGGTCATCAAATAGCTATCTTTGATCCCAAAACCAAATTAAAGAAAAAAAACATTTTGTTTTATTTGCTGTATTTCCTCAATGATAGATTTTTTTATTATGTTTTAACATAAAATATACTCGTTAAAAGAAAAACGAAACCCAGACCCTGAGAAAAATTCTAAGAAGATAAACAATTCACCACTGTAATTATTATTGAAATACTCTGTACATTAGTTGTAGAAAAAGAAAAGGAAGTCATGATTCACACACTTTTCAGCCAGGCTGCATAGTACGTTTGCTAATCATTAGATTGACCTTCAATCTTATGGTATGGTTATTATCAATATTAGTTCCCTCCCTTCTTTTATGCGTTCGCTTTTCGCTTAGGGAAATTGTAAATAATTGAGTTTTGCGATATTTGTAAAAGAATTGATTGGTTTAACATTTCTGTAGGATAATTGAAAAGTGTCTGATTTGCGTCCTTTATTATGGTCTTGTACTTTTGAATCATTTTAGTTCAGTTTTATTGGATTTTTTCTAAAATCATCAAAGAATTGAATAGTCCTTGAAAGAAGGTAAGTATACTTTCTATAAATTAAAATATTCACTAGAATTCCGATTTGTATCGTGTACAGTAAAAATAATTATAAACAAATGATTATATACTGAGTCCCCCACACTACCATTAGCGTTAGTATCGAGTACGTGCCTGCTCCCGGGTTAAAACATTCTGAAGTCTTCTAGTTTTAAATGTTAAAAATTAACACAATTATTCTTCATCGGAATTTTATATTATTTTCATAATTTAACATTAATTCTAAATGCTAATTATTTGAGGTTTAAAATTACAGTTCTTTTAAACAGTTATTTACAACTATAACATTTATCTAAAAAAAAAAAATCATTTTATATTTTTGTATACAATGTCGTGCACAAGTTTTACTCTCCTTACAGTTCAGCTATTATATCAACAATAATGTTTTATTTTTGTAAAAAAATGAACTCGAGCGAAGAGTCGATGTTTCAGCCAGTATACGTTTGATGTATCAGTACTGAAGAAGATATTTTATAAATAATTTCTTATTACTGAATTTGGCCGCGGTAGCTGAGTGGTATAGGTATCGGATCGTGGCTTGCCTTGTCACGAGTTCGAGCCCAGTACCACTAAAGATCCGCCGTGTAGGGCAGCGATGCACGTTAAATCTGTTGAGAGTTGAAACGTTTTCCCGTTGGTGTGGTGTGGTAGTTAGGAGAGAGGGGTGCCAGCTCAGGTGTCATCCACGTCACTTGACCATGGTTCAAAATTACGAGGTCCGTCGTCAAAAGCCCTCGTGCAGCTGAACAGTGCGACGTTAATATTCAATCAATCAATCTTATTACTAAATTAAGAACAAGTTTAATAATTATTAGGGACTTCCACGGGCTTGTCTTGTAGAGGAAAGTTTTTCAAAGGAAGGTTTAATATCAGAAATTGACACTTAAAGAGTTATTTTTCTATATTTAGCTGAGATCTATATTTTGTCTTTAAGGCATCCACTGCAGAAAATCCGGTTTGAAAAAAGGTAGGATGTTGAAAATGGTAATAGTATACGAAGTGCTTTTGTTTTCAGTACTGATAATTCCTCATCCACCTCTACTCCAAATTCAAAGAGCGATTTATTACAAAATTGCCTTTTAATTTTTTCACTGGATGTGAAATCTATGAAGATTTCTTCTTCGGAAGTTGAGAGTCCTTCTGGAGTATCTTGAAATCGATCCCTAATCCACTCGTAACTTGCTACCAAGCTGTCCTCATCCAGAAAATACTTTTTAAAATTCTTTGCCAACATAGCTAAATGATTTTACATGTTTTAAAAACAACTTTCACATGTTGTTCTACAGATTTGTAAGTTTTAACACATATCGAGCTGGGGCTTTTTTTTTCCATCATTTACTTCAGTAGTGGTAAATCCAAAATTTAAGTATTTTTGAGAAGATCGCCTTGATTTAATTTTCGGAACCATGCTCGTTCGTCTGTGTACTTGTTGATTCTTTATTATGGTCGAATGTTTGCTTACGACTTAAAAATGTATGTATGATATTGTTTTAATCTACTGCCGTAAATACTTAATTACCGTGACTTACAATTAACGTGGAAATTAAAAAAAATGTACATTCAAGCTAGATTCGGTAGCTATAGGAGTATCGAGTCGACCAAAACTGACTGGAATTGTACGAGGAAAAGCATTTTTACATGTTTTGCGCAGACGTCCGATAGGTTGCCCAGACTCACGCAAACCTACCCTATAATGCCAGATGTGATGGATATGATAGAGAGCGACATTGACTAGACTATTTTTCTAATGACATTTGTTTTTTGAGAAATGAATATGCTGAAGGAAATAAATCTTTAATTAAATACATCATTTTGCGATCTGTTCCAATTTAAAAATTAGAGAAAGAAAAATAACATAATTCTAAGTAATACATATATTGTAAGTAATTTTCTTAATATATATATATATATATTACTTAAAAGTTACATATACACAAAATTTAATATACTTATCGTATTAATTTGTACGGTTTATAATTAAGATCGTATTGTAACTTTAGCGTCTCTCTCTCAAAGTGCATTTTTATTGCAGAAAATACATTATTGTTGTACAGGGGGGCGAGACAAAAATTATGATTGAAAATTGGGTCACCAGTATTGAAAGTTTGAGAAACACTGCTTTTAATGTATGAGTGGTGCACAGAGTATTTTATGACTAATTAATTAATACTAAATTAAGAACAAGTTTAATAATTATTAGCTACTTCCATGGGCTTGTCTTACAGAGCAAAGTTTTCGAAAGGAGTTTTAAGATAAGAAATTGACCCTCTGAGTTCATTTTCTATATTTAGTTGATATCTATATTTTGTTTTCTAAGCAAGCACCGCATTTTGTAATATGTTCCAATTTAAAAATCAGAGAAAGGAAAAATAACTTAGTAATTATCCTATTACTTAACTTTTTTTGCTTAAAAGTAACATATACAAAATTTAATACTTATGTCATGAATTTGTACGGTTTATAATAAATATTGTTGCTTTATCGTAAAAGTGCATTATTATTGCATTCAGTAAATTATTATGTATAAGGGGGGCGCGATAAAAATTGTGATTGAAAAGGGGGGCGCGAGTATTGAAAGTTTGAGAAGCACTGGCCTAACCTATCGCAACCTATCTTCATTTACTAAAGATCCTCTACCATAAAATCTGACACATAGCGTGGACCCACACTTTCAAGTTGTATTTTTTTGTAATTTCTAGGGAATTCGCCACATAACGCGACCCCCCATTTTTACGAAGTCTACTTGTACAATGCTCGTATGCATTCAAGGTATTATCACAGGATTTTGAAAAAAATAGTATACTTGTAAGGAACGGGCCGCACCGTTCATTAATGTTTAGAATTTAGAATGGAGGTCCATAGTAAGAACACATTTTTTTCCTTTTCTAAATTTAAACATTCCATGGTAGGAAATGCACACTACTATAAAATATAGGAGCACGGCAGAAAATATACTTAATAATTTATAATGATTCAATTAACTTACACTTAAAGCTATTTGATTACTTTCGGTCTGAATTACCGTAAATCCTTTCTCAGCTATTCGACCTCTGGTCGATATTATTCAAATATAACTTAATGACTATATTATCAATTAACAATCTTTAAATATTAAACAATTAATCATCGCGCCACACTCGGCTAGCTTTACACTAATTTACGTTAATCACTAACCTCTATCATATAATTCCTAACCTCTTGCTCCCTTGAACCTAAAAGTTAATGCTGAAATACAAGCCTTTATTCACATAATCAGCGTCTTCTTTGAAAGTTTTTAATAGAACAACATTTAAAGAAAGCAAATTTCACCAAGACTATTAGTGAGAGGTTCGGGGATAGACCTGTTTGACACTTTTAGTATCAGAACCTTTTAGTTTCATTAGGTATGTAACTTCTTTCTTATAAACAGTATTCCGATCTAAGTAGAAGTGTAAAGTTTCCTATACTAATCTCTTTTTTAATTTTTGGAACTTGCCTTTTTATACTTCGCGTATAACGCGCACCCATAAATTTCGATTGCATTTTTTGTGTTAAAAGTGCACTTTTTACGCGGGATTTTACGGTACCTCTCATGTTTTCATTGAAAGAAAGTTTCGAAGACACTTTCTCAATCCAACTGTTATTAAATCCACCTCAAAATTATACTAAGATGGAAAAATTCCATGTATATGCAATATATTCAACCTATAGTAAAATATTTGAAAATATTGAGATGTTTATGCAGCAAAATAGTAACGCAAAAAGTAATTAGGTTTAAAAATTAATAAATAACATGAATATGTATGATTTATCAATTTTAAATGGGGATTAGGATAGTGTAAGAAAAGTATTAGTTATAAAAGAAAATGCCTTATTTTCGCAGTTTTTTATTGCTGATTTGAGCATTGTACTTTTGAAGATATGCCTTCGTTATTCTAGGACATACATAAATAATATGATAGTAAAACTTTTCTTCGTAAATTTTAATCTATTTTTTTGCACATAAAATTTACTCAAGAACTACAAGTATCTAAAACGTAAACATTGCGGTTGACTGTTCCTATAATTCCTTAGAGCAGTGTTTCTCAAACTGTGGGGTGTGCCCCCTGGGGGCACGAGCATATCGAAAATACATTTAAAAAAAATTTACTGGAATGAAGTAAAACAAAATACTTTCTGACATAATAAAACATACACATTTACACTGAAATAATATAAATATATATATATATATATATATATATATATATATATATATATATATATATATAATCTGTGATCTTACGTCATCAAAAATAAAAGCTTCTACTTCGAACCCTCATTTTATAGCTATCTTTGATACTATAAATAAATAAAAAAGATTTTATTTGATTAGCTGTAATCCCATGATGAGAGACTTTTCTATTACGTTTCCTTTTCAAACCGATAATGCTACACTTTCAGAGAAAAAAAAAGACAAAACCCAAACCCATAATCAAAAAAAAATTTTAGGAAAACAAAAAGTTCATTACTGTTATATATTATTGCCATCAGCTGCAGGCAGCAGAACGCATTTGCTGCAGTTTGACCTTCGAACTTACATGCACGGTTAGTTACGTCCCTGCTCTTATGTATTTGGTTTTTTTTTCATTTAGGGAAGTACTAGGCTAAGATTTATTTTAATGAGCTATCCCAAACATGTAAAACATTGGGAAAAACGTTCTACATAATTTTTTAGAACATCCATATTGTAATAAATACACTTGTAATCCGAGAGCAGTCACGCCGAGCACAGAGTGAACGAAATCGGTAATTCTGGAAAAACTGTTTAATTGTTACCAATAGTCCTTACACTATTCTCCTGTTTGACAATTTTAACATGAACTAAAATATATTTTTCAAATATCTCCCTCTTTTTTTTGGGAGTAGCAAACGTTTTTTTACAATCTTAAGGAACTTGTATTGTCTGAGTTCCCGATGTGATAACTTTTTTCCGATATATATGCTGTGTCCTTGAAAGAAGGTGTGAGTATATTTTCTCTTAATTTAATTATTCACTGGAATTACAATTTTTATTGTATACTATAAAAAAATTATCAAAAAAGATTGGGGTGACTCAGTAACCCCGCTCGACCATTAGCATCGAGTGCGCGCCTGTTCCAGGGTTAAAACATATTGAAGTATTTTCGCTTTAAATATTAAAAATGATACAATTATTCTTCATCGAAATTTTTTTTATTGTTCATTATTCAATATAAATTCTAAATGCTAATTTTGTGAGGCTTAAAATTACTGTTCACTTAAAACTAATTATAATTTGAGTAATCATTTTACATGTTTGTAAACATTGCCGCGCACTTGGCTTTACTCTCTTTACAATTCAGTGATTATATCAAAAATGTTTTATTTTCTTATAAATAAAGTCGTGAAAAGAGTGGATACTTCAGCCGGTATATTTTTAAAGTATCAGTGCCGCACAGAGTATTTTATAACTAACTAGCCGTTACCCACCCGCTTCACTGGGTATTTCATGATGTTGTATATATGCATAATGTTAACATATATATTAATTATTTATATCTAGCATTAAGAATTCAATTGTATTGAAAAATATATTTATAGCTGTTACACTCTCGCCCCTTGATATAAAAAGAACATAAGTTATAATATCTAATTTCTATTTATATCTAAAAAAGAAGTAGAAAGATTTTTTTCGCTCACTTAACCTAATAATCAAGTGGATTTCCACCAAAGAAAATATCAGTGGATCTCTACTCCATAAAATACAGATGCGTGCTAAATTTCAAGTCTAAATCTAACAGAGCAAAAACGGAATTTTTATCATCAATACCTTGTAGACAGCATTCTTAGCCGAATCCAATTCAACAAAAGAAACATGCAAACCAAATTTTATTATTATAGTCTTAGTAGATCAAAAACGGGAATTTTGTCTATCAATACGCCCCAATAACTCTCCCCGCTTCCCCCTGGAGTTGATTTCCGTAAAATTCATTCTTAGTGGAACTCTATTCAACTAAAGAAAAGTGCTCAACAAATTATTTCAAGTAAATGAGTTAAATTCAAAAACAGGATATTTTCTATAGCACGCCTTAATCTCTCGCAACCCCACTCCTTTGGGGGTCCGTTTTTGCAAAAATCGTTTTAAAAGGAACTTTATTCCATGAACGGAACATACCTTCTAATTCTCAAATAGGTGGTTATATTAGTTGAAAAGCGGAAATATTTATCTATTACGCCCTTTAATCCCCCTTAGTGAGCCTTGGGGATCAATTTTCCTCAAAACTATTCCGTAGCGGATCTCTACACCATGAAAGGAATTCGCTTACCAAATTTTAAGACTGTACGTTTAATAGTTTAAAAATGGAAATAATTGTCTATAACGCCCCTTAAGTCCCAGCAACGCCACATAGGAAACAATTTTCACAAAACCCATCTTATAGCGGAGCTCTACTCAATGAATGGAATCTGCTTACTCAATTTCAAATTTTACGTCAAATAGTTTAAAAAAGTAGTTAATTGCCTATAACGCCACTTAATTCTCTGCAACGCCACTTGGGAGTCGATTTTTACCAAACCCATTCTGTATATATATATATAGGGGATATGTACTCTATGAAAGGTATCCGCTTACCAAATTTGAAGACTGTACGTCTAATAGTTTAGAAAATGGAAATAATTATGTATAGCGCCCCTTAAGCACCCTCAATGCCCTTTGGAGATCGATTTTTGTAAAAATCATTATATAGGGAATCTCTACTTTATGAAAGAAATATGTGTACCAAGTTTCACGACTGTACATCTAATAGTTTAGTAATGGGAATAATTATCTATAACGCCCCTTAAACCCCCGTAACGCCTATTGGGGTTCGAACTTTGCAAAATCCGTTCTTAGCTGACGTCTACTTTATGAAGGGAACCTACCTACCAATTTAAAGTCTGTAGGTTTAATAGTTCCGGAGATATTGTGATTAGTCAGTGAGTCGCTTTTCTCTTTTATATATATAGATTAATTAATACTAAATTAAGAACAAGGTTAATAAGTATTAAAGACTTCCATTATTCTTACAGAGCAAAGTTTTTCAAAGGAATGCTTATGATTAGAAATTGACCCTCTAAGTTATTTTTCTATATTTAGCAGATATCTATATTTTGTCTTCTAAGCAACCGCCACATTTTGAAATATGTTCTAATTTAAAAATTAGCGAAAGGAAACATAACATAATAATTATCCCATTACTTATTTTTTTTTGCTTAAAAGTAACATATACAAAAGTTAATACTTATGTCATGAATTTGTACGGTTTATAATAAAGATCGTTGATTTAGCGTCAAAGTGCATTATTATTGCATTCAGTACATTTTTAATGTATAAGGGGGCGTGATAAAAATTGTGATTGAAAAGGGGGGCGCCAGTATTGAAAGTTTGAGAAGCGCTGCCTTAGAGCACTTTAGCAATTCTATCAATTGTCATAGTGCCAAATGATGAAAATCAATGGTATTCAATTAAATCATTTCTCAAGCTCTTAATGGAAATTTCTAATTCGATCGCTGAGAATTTTGTCTCTGAATAGTTTGTTGTATCAACAATCGGAGTATTGTCCTTCAAAGTGTAAATTTGCCCATTAGCATACTGTCAAAAGATGCCGATTAATACACAATGGATTTAAATTGCTTCAGATGAATTTAAATGTAGTATAATCTGAATACCCTGATTTAATCACTGGAATTGTTTCGTCCTTTAGAAAAACAAATTAATGTAATTATAATAGATCATACTCATCTCATGTGAGTTGAATTTTACTGATTCAGGAAAGCAAACGTAATACTTATTATTAACCCTCTTATAGGCACGTTAATAGCTCTGAAGCATATTAAAAATAGTATCAGTGCTGCCTCCACGAGGTGTGTGGGAAACCGCCCATCTTTCTTGTATCTGTTTTTCGCCACTCAGTTTAGGATTCAGCATAAAGGAAGATAGCGATTTCATCATATTTCTGGCTGAAGGGCCATTTAATCTGATAGATGTCACGTGCCCAACAACGTCAGTCTGTATGCCTGTGCACAATTTTGTTAATTTTGATTTTTATTTCTTTCAAAATAATGCAGTTTTCAGCACCTTTTGACAGAATTTTAATCAATCCTCAATGTAACTGGAATAAACTCCCAAAATACCTATATGGAAATCAAAATAACTCAGATCCCCGTGCACATACCGAGGAAAATTAAATCACGAAATTTTGAAAGAGCACCTGTGAAAGAGGTCTGTGTGTAACATTTCCATGACTCGCTCATTTTGAATCAGGATTGAAGAAATATTGGATATGCAACGCCCTATTCAAGACTAAAAACCAAGATCAACATCCTCAGGAACTTGGAATAGAAGGTAATGTTCAATCTTGTCATGACATCAAGAAAATATTGTTAAAGTTTTGCCATACATTATAAAAAAACTCATGCCCTTTGAACATTGTGAATTGATTTGTGAAGACTGCAACCAAGTGTCTTAAAACGTAAATATTAGTGACACAATGATAACTAATCATTATCTGTTTGATGTTTTTTCGTATAGATATCTCAATTCCTGATTCTAGTTTGAATATTACTTTATGCCAAGTACATTTTGTATATTTAATATTAAATTCCAACAATAAAATTATTAAATTATCTTCAAACTTATGTATAAGGTTATGCATCTGAGGGTGATGCCCTGCGCCTAGTGCCGGTTTACAAGTAAAAGAAAAGAAGAAACAAAATTATTATATTTAAAAATGTTTCAATCAATGATCTGTAGGGAATTCTCACGTTTTTCAATTTTCCTTGAACCTCTGTCATTTTTCAATAGCGTTGTTTGATTTGAATATCTTGTTTGATGAAGGAACCATAATGCATGCAAACAGGTCTTTCTGTTGAAATACATTTGAAGGTAAGAGAAGATGATTAAAAGTATTTGATGGATTCTTGGTCAGGGAGATCGGATTTTAAACGCTCTGGTTACTTTCATTAGATAATTCAAATAAAGTTTACAAACAGGTTTATCAAAATATTACATAGTGATTAACGCTGCAAGTCGCTCACAGTCTCCCTAGAAAGACATGATAAATTTTGCTATATAATAATTTATATAACTTACCTTATTCATACTTCGGCTTGAATTCAATAACAGTATTTGAACTTTTGCAAGTGTTTTCAATTCTTTGACCATTAACACTAATGAGAGCCTCGTTTCACCTTAAATCTTGTTTTTAATGGTTATGAAATATATATATTTCGTTAATTTTTTTTTAAAATTCATATGACTTTGTTATGCATTCCCCTACTGTATTTTGTAATGTTATTTTATTATAAATAAAATGCTTTATAATAATTTCCCAATGAGCATTTATTCTATGTATAGCTATTTTGTTCCGATATTTGATATAAATCTTATTTAATATAAATATCACAAATCTGAAATTTGCAGGAAATCCAAATCAAATCAAATAAAAAAAACTTACAGGAGTTTTAATTTCATTGGATAATTCCATAGGTTCTTAGCAAAATACGTAAAACTAGGGTATAGGTCTATGTCACGTAAGCAAGATAATTTATAGATACGGTATGTGTTTGCAACTCAAATTCTCGATGCAAAATATTATTTTAAGTATAAATCAGTGCTTCTCAGACTTTTTATATTGGTGACCCAATTTTCAATCATAATTTTTATCGTGCCTCCCTCCGTGCGATAACAATGTATGGAATGCAGTAATAATGTATAATTTAACTCTTATTTATATATGACAAGCCCATGGAAGTCACTAGTAATTATTATACTTGCCTTCTTAACTTAGAATTGATAAATTAAATTTCAAATTCATTGCGCATTACTGATACACTTATAAGAGTATCATATCAATATAAATGTATCATAATATATTTTATTTTGCTTATAATTATTTAAAATTATTATGCTAATAATTATTTAAAATAATCTTTTATTTTCAACTTTTTCGATATGCTCACCCTCCATGCAGAGTTATCATATTCCCCATGTCAGGCACGGCCCACAGTTCGAGAAACACTGGTGCAAATACAGAATATACTTCGATTTAAATTGACATAATGCGTCAGCGACATTTGGCTGTTAATTATCTTAAGGAAGGAAAAAATCAGTCAATCCCTCCTACCGAATGCACACGGAAACGTCATTCTTTATTTAAAACTACATTTTACTTCTCATCATGCATATCGATATACCTTTATGAACAAAATGAATACTTTCAGCAGGATGAAATAAAGAAAAATCGATAAAATAGAATTAAATTATATTAAATTAAATATAACAATAACGCTAGAAAACTATATTAATATGTCTAGGGGGTAAGGACATCACTTGCCAAAAGTTTCAAACTAAGTTGTTTGTATACTTTTTCCGATTAATTTCAATGTAGTAGTTTCATAATACTTGGTATATAATATCATGCATTTTCCTAAATTCTTGTTTGACTTTTCATATATTCTCAAAATATTCACTATCACCAGTGTTTATATTATGTATTCAAATGTTTTGCCCTAAAAGCAAAACTATATCCCTAACTATTCACGGCTATTTTTTTATCTTATAGATTTCAACATAACTTCTTACAACTCTTGTTATTCTACAAGTTTCTCTTCCTTGAAATATGGAAAATATTAACTTTCAAAATTAAGAAACACTCCTTTTAACAAATCTAGTTTGGAATTTATACATTTTTGTAAACATCATGCATACAAAAGACAAATATAAATATTCTCCTTACGTTTTCCTTTTAAGTTTCAGAGAAATATTTTCTTTTAAGTATTGATTTCTCATAAGAATAACACATTTAACACATATCGCTTTTTTCCTTAAAACACAGTCACTTTCACAGAGTAAACGATAGAAGAATGGGGATGTAAAATATAAAATACCGAGTATAGTTTACAAAAAATAACTATTTTGAACAAGAAATTTTATAGAGTAACTATGTAACAATAAAGTAATAAGCAAATGAGAATTAATTTTTTTTATTTTAAGGAATTCAAAATTTACACTTCAAAAGGTGCATTCATATACATGGTGCTGATTAGGTACCTGTATTTTTCCCTTTAAAACCACAAAACATGATGTTTTAGTTACAAAATTGTACCTTTACTTAAATGCTCTAGTTCTTTTTATATTTCATTGCTTAGAATTTTTTTGTCTCTTTTTGTTTGCTTACTTTTTTTGAAATTTTGATAAAAACGGTATTTTTTTTAGATAATTGGCAGTAAAAGAAATATATTAACATTTTAGGAATTAAATTAGTAGCATTAAAGGCATTATTACTATACAAAAGCTCATCGAAATTTCACTAAAATATAATAGATATATTTTTCTACGGATGCACCAAAAAACTTGAAAAACACATTTTGAGTAATATGAAAAGAAAACTAAATAAAAAATGGTAAAACTTATTCAAATTTGATATTTAAAACCATTCCGGATCATCTTACATGAACACTGCTAAAGCATCATTTTTCCTTTTATTTTGTCTTTCAATAGTTTCAGCCTCTTTGCTGGCTTTTTATCTGTCATCTGGCTTCACATATTCTAACTTTGTCAATGTTTCGCAGACTATTTACAAGTGTTAATATCTGTATTTATTTTTAGTTCTCTTGATACTTTTGTTCTTGCATGTGCATCTTCATTAAAGCATATCACTGCGTCCATTACACCAATTTACATTTTTTTTTTTTTGCCCGCAAATGTGTTTTTGTAACTTGATTCCATACACAGTTATTAAAACTTTCATTTGGATTTTGAGTATGATAATACAAACAATTTAGCAAAAGTTATTTTGCAGTTAAGTCTGCAAATATATGGTGTACAAATTATCCTTGTGTCTGTAATTAAGTTTTTAATCTTAACAAGGACTGTGGTCCTGGGAGAGAATGTTTGTAGATGTACTTTTCTAAAGATACAAGACATTTGTTGTAATAGCAATAGCTGTTGTTTACATTTTAAAACTACAATTACTCTGGTATTGAGCTTTGAACCTATACGTGTTATACATTTATGGAATGAGTATTAAATTTTCTCTTTTTTTAAGAAAAAATTTTAAAAAATAGATTTTCTGAAGGATAAGAAAACGTTTTGGTTCTTTTATTCTTAAAAATATTAAGTATTTTATTTAAAAATGAGTCTCATCATTACATTCTTCAATTTACGAATGCTCTATAAATCCGTGAGTAAGAAGGTAACAAAATTCAAAGTTTCGAAAAACATGTTTCCTTTTTTATTTCATATTTAATGCCTGATTATAACAATAAAAACTACTCGTTTTCAAAATTCGCATGATCATGCATTTTAACTTTTCAGTTCTAAAAACATTATTTACAGCGGAGTATTTCAAAGTATTTACAAGTGTGAACAATACAGTATTCAAAGAGTATAGCCAACTATGAAAGACTGTCCGCTTCCAGTCATATGGGAATTATGCAGGCATTCAGAATGTAAAATTTCTTAACGTAAGATTATTCATGGCGCGGTATTTGTGTTTCTAATGTGAACAGAAGTCACATGACAAATAAATAGTTCCGACATGTTGTAGTTTTCGTTCCGGGCATTTAATCAAATAAGTCGCTCTTTTTTTTGGTGTTGATTTTTCAGTTATTTCTCCATTTTGGATGTAACCCAAATTGCAAGTATGTTAATTACTTGACTGAACAGCTGTTCCAAGATGCATAAAGGTTATTTCCCCATCTCTTTATCAGTATATATTTATGCTTAAACAGGGCAGAATTATTGGATTGAGACCATTTAAAATTCTGAGATATGTGCCTCTATATTTGGGAATAAAGCATTGAAACAAACAAGTTAGCTTGTCTGTAGTGATAATGTATTCTCATAATCGTTTACATGATTCCTTGATCGGAGGAGGCTTAATGGTTGCAATAGTCACCAAAGCCTTCTTCCGGCCTTATTCTATGTAAGTGTTACTATCACCAGGAACGTCGACGAAGGCCATCATAAAGCAAATATATCTGCACAGGGTTACTACATGGTGTTATAAACATACGATGATATAGGCGAACAATGGGGTCTCAGCTTACTCGTGACCTTTCTGCTGTATTTGGACGAAGAATTTCCATTCAAAAACTTACATACGTCTAACGGAGACAAACCTTTACACCTGATGACCAGTCTTGTGTGTCCCTTTGACTGTAAGGAACAAGAAACATCAGTTATTCTGGAATCTAAAACATCAGTCCTAAACGCTGCAAAAAGGAAAAGAGTTGTTTTTCAGTGAGATATTTTAACTGAGAAGGAAATTGGAGCTGGAGGGCGTTCATCCCTCCTACGTAACAAAATTTGACAGATTTAGTGGCAAACGAATCCTTGTCAGAGGTGACATAATTTTGAGCACTCCTACACAACTGCACATTTTTGTTATCGGTGATGTCAATGCCCAACTCCATAGGAATGATGTCCTTTATGCCCATGTGATGTTTTTCAGAGAGACCCATCACTTCGAACTTCCGGACCAATAGGTAAGACCTAAGGCAGATTTAACGATAATCAGCTTCTCCTCCCGTCTTCAGTCATCCTAACGTTAGAATTCATGACACGTCGGTCACAAGTTTAGAACCATAACCTCTATCATGACCAAATTTATTAACCATGATAGTATATAAAGGCATCGTGAGTATGTTAATTGGGCTACCGCGAATTGATGCGACATCTTATGCACGGAAAAATCTAGATTTGACCTAGAATTAGGTGAAAAGCGTGTGACTAATAGAATGATGTGCGAGTCTAAATTTTTGTTTGATATATTAATTATCTATCTAATGGCATGGGAATCTGAGATGCATAGCAAAAATTATTTTGGTGTCGCGTCCACACGGTGAGCTGGAACGCGCCTTTCCTTCTTTTATTTGGCTGTTGTTAGACACAATAGGGTTCGGTGCTAAGGACGTCGTCGACTGTTTCACATTTAGGTTGGCAGGGGCTCTTTGAATCTGATAGATGTAGCAGTCCCAACAACATAATTTTTAATGGCTCTCCAATGTTTCGTTATTTTTCATATCTTTCTATAACATATAATGAAGTTTTCAGTTTTAAACTAAAATAACTCGAAACAAGGCCTCTTTTAACTTCTTTAAGAAGGGCGTTCTGTTGGAAATGATGATGTACCTGAGAAATGAGAAATACGACAAATAATTGAAGAAATATTTGATGTACATCGCCCTGTTAAAAACGAAAACTCAAGAGACACAAAACTTAGAACTGAGATGAGCAACTATTATTTATCTTGTAGAGAGATCGAGAAAAGAAGGCTATCAAAATTTGGTTGCGTTTGAAGCATCTGCATTGCCGCATTTTAGGACGATTTGTGAAGACCCCAACAAAGGATCTACAAATGTAAATAGACAGTAATCACAGTGATTCATTTCTTAATATTATATTACGACTATTACTTCAGTTATAATAAATTATTTGGCTTGGTAGGCAATTCTATAGATAACATAAAAAAATTAAGAGTTGTAAAGGTCTCGCCTGCACGCCTAAAGGTGTGGGAGAAATGGAAGGAAAACTAGTAATATTCGAAATCACTCAATTTATTAACAACACAAACCACAACACAAGTTCGATCAACTTAAGTAAAGAGGTGCACCCAATTAATAAATATGATGACAATTGACGAGGTACGCGAGATATAAGAAGGCTTTAATGTATTAGGACGCACACGTCTCTTCAGTAGCTCTGCCTTCTTAGCTACCTAAACTGGATTCAATTTCAAGTGACAGATCGTCACTCTAAGTAATACAATTATTAACTACTCAATATCCGCGCCTCACTTTAAATTTAAATTTTCACTGCTCCACTAGCAATCTACCCTATATCTCTCAATCTAACCTGGAAATTTAGACTATATGTAGTAGTCTTAATTTGCACGCTCTCGTTTTCTTCTTTGGAGGATGTTTTCAAATAAAATAATTATCAAGGACCAACAATTCTCCAGCATAATTGTTAGTAAGAAGATCGTGGATAGAGCCGTCACAGAGTTTCAGTAAGAAACACTGCCACTTTTGTCAATATTTTAGATATGAAATTGCGCATTAATGTCAATATTCTCACTAATATATTACTTAAATCTTCTTAAATGAAAACGTAGGGTGACATGTGCTTAGGCAGGGAACTTCTTGACGCACGCCTAGTGGAAGGATAAATGTAACTGAACCGAGATTTAAATTCCCACTTAATAAATTTAATCTATAACTAAAACATGCTCAAAAAAATCAACAGAGTTATTTTTTAATCAAAAGCCACTCAGCATTTATTTTTAATCATATTTCATTTTCTTTTATGACTATAGCGCAAACTTTGGAATGTATTTATTGCATTTTATTCAAAACTTAAACTAAAAAAGGATGTTGAGCGAACGATAATTTAAAGAACTATACAATATAACTGTAAAGTGCAGATAGAATCAGTTTTGCATTAAGATACATAAGTAAAAAATTCATGAATGAATAAAACCCTAACAGCCCAAAAGTCTATATTTTTATTTCGAAACTTTGGTCACGTCACATTCACTCACACATACACACACACACATACACACACACACATAGATATGTATGTACTAACAACTAAATTCATTGGTAAGTTTCAAATCTAAGGGGTCATTATGCAAGTTTACCTTTTAAGAAAACAGTTCATTAAAAAGTTTTAAATGCAATGGAGAAGAACTTAAAAATCTCTTAATCCATGAACTTCTCAAAATAAATGCTGTATTCCAATGGTATTACCGGTTAATACTTTTAAAATCTTTGTCTTTCATAAGAGCTCATTACACAAGAAGTACTTTGATTTTCCTATGTAGGAGCTTTTGGAACACCCTTTGGGCTAGTATCTTTCAGAAAATGGAGTGAAAAATATAAAGTGAACGTAGAATGGGTGTTCCGTCTGGTTCTTAGAGACTTTCTAATGCTTTGAGAGAACCATTTATGGGCATTCAGAGGCTTTTTAACTTTAATGTGTCTAACTATATGTTCCGTTTGAAAAGATGTTTTCTAGAAAACTAACTGTCTGAAGTAAAGAAAAGGAAACGGAAATATTTTAAAGTTGGTGTATGGAACGGAAACCATTTAAAAATGTAAGAGATAAAATGTGCTTCTTTCGACTCAATAAATGCAACTTTTCTTCAAAAATCTATTTTCTGCGATGTTATTTGATTTATAAAAGAAAATATTATATGCTACGTGTACAAAATAAATGTATAATGTTTACGAAGCAAGTTTTTTAAGGGGTCATATACCTTTTAAAATTTCCGGAAAATCGATTTTTTTATTATTATTTTATTTTATAGAGTAAACCTTTCTGAGTGTTCTAAAAGAAACCGCATGCAGATATTCCCAATAGAACGGACGTTATTAAGAAAATAAAAAGAGTTGAAAAGGCGATTTAAATATTGTTTACATTTTGGCTCCAGGGTGACAGCTGTCATGTCGCTGGTGACAGCTGCGTTTCTCTGTTTCTAATATTTTCATTCTAATTATTATCAAATGCTTGAATCTAAGCCTCAAATATTATTATTGTTGTTCTGAATATTAACTACAACTTCTACTAACTTTATAAACTTCTACTTCTACTTTGTTTTGGTAAAGTGAATCTTGAATTTATACTCGCTTGTTTTTGATTTTCATACCGTATCTTATTCTAAGATAAGTTTTAGGAAAAATATTATTTTTTTATAATTTTTTGAATGATGAATTCGACTGAATCTGCCAAAAGACCATCTGGTAAACGTCCTAAGAAAAGGAAGTTTACTGGTAATATGCATACGAGATACAAAGCTGTACACAGTGTGGATGAATCACTAAATAACAGTGCATCTGGAAAAAAGATTCGGCTGCAAGATGTTGATTCATCTTTTATTGAACATGATGACTGTTTTGATGGCTATAGAGTGTTTGATAAAACTATCATGTTTACAAACATTCAAAACTTTGCTTCTTGCAAAAAATGTGGTGGTGATATTAAACTATCAGAAAAATGTTAAAGGTTTGTCTAGTGTTTTTTCGATTGAATGCAAGAACTGTAAAGACTTGTGTTCGTTTAGAAATTCAAAAATGCTGGGTAAAAGAAAAATATTCCAGAAATAAACAGACGTTTTGTATACGCAATGAGGACAATTGGACAGGGTCATGCAGCAATGACAACTTTCTGTGGTGTCATGGACTTTCCTCCTCCAGTTGCTGAAAAATCATATAATAACATTATAAACAAACTACAATTGTGTAGTAAAGAAGTCGCAGAAGCTTCAATGCAAAGTGCAGCTTTGGAAGAGGTAACTTTGACAAATTCTTCCGATATAATAATTAGTGGAGATGGAACATGGAAAACCCGTGGCTATTATTCTCGTGTTGGTGTGTGTGCTGTTATAGGAGACAAAACAGGAAAGTGTATTAATGCGGAAGTGGTGTCTTCTTTCTGTAAAGGATGTGATTCTTGGAAACGAAGAAAGGGGTCACCTGCTTACAAAAAGTGGAAAATTCTTCACGTTAAAGAATGTTTGAAAAACCACAATGGTTCAGCTGGCATGATGGAGACTGTGGGAATGGTTCGTATATTTCAGCGTTCATTAAGTCATCGTTCTGTGAGATATACATCTTACATCGGGGATGGCGATTCCAAAACATTCTCATCTGTTACTGCATCCAATCCGTATGGAGAAGATATCACAGTTTCAAAAATTGAATGTGTTGGACATGTTCAAAAAAGAATGGGAACTCGTTTACGAAAATTAAAACAAATGAGCTCCAAACTCAGAGATGGGAAGTCGATTGGGGGAAAGGGAAGGTTGACCGACAGAATGATCGACTTAATTACAACGTACTATGGAAATGCAATCCAACAAAATAAGACATGCCTGTCAGATATGCGAAAAGCTGTTTGGGCTATATATATCCATATACGTCCTAGCGACGAAGAACCATTGCACAGTTTTTGTCCCGTAGGTCCTAATTCTTGGTGTAAATATCAAAATCAAGTAGTAGAGGGCGGTGTGGAAACTTTTAGACACAGTAACAAATTGCCAGTGGTAGTAATGGATGCCATAAAACCTGTGTTTAATGATCTATCACAACCTAAACTTCTACAAAATGTCTAGGGTAAAACCCAAAATAATAATGAATCCATTAACTCATTAATATGGAAATTATGCCCAAAAACTTTAGGTTGTGGTAGAAAGATTGTTGATATATCTACAAATGAGGCAATTGTCATTTTTAATGATGGCAATCAAGGCAGACTAAAAATTATGCAATCGCTTGGTCTGACTGTTGGTCAATTTGCACATAAATTTGTTACACTTGTAGATATAAAAAGAATTCAGACTGCAGAAGTACATTTTAATCTCTGCACAAAAGAAGTACGACAGACTAAAAGAATGCAATTTAAAACTACTTGTAAGAAATTAACTGAAAAAGAGGGAACATCATATGCATGTGGCGAATTTTAGCATTTTAGAATCATAGTAATGCACTGCATTCTTATCACAAATTGTTTAATATTTATAATAAGTAGTTGTTAATTAAGGTATTGATTGTTTTTGAGTAATATTTATAAATTTTTAACTTTATTTTGGAGAAATGAATCACTTTGTTGCATTTTGATTATTTTGTAGCTTTTGATATCGTTTCGATGCTTGTACTGCATTGGTATAATATATGTTTTTAGTTATAATAATTTTAATAAATTGAAGTTAATTGACTAAAAAAACTTCACATTAGTTTTAATTTAAATTTAGTTGTTGTTTGAGTAACCAGAATAATATATATATAAAACTGTGGTAAATTTTACGTTTGATGTCAATTTTCTCAGAACGTCATTTTTACTCATTACGCGCGTGATATTTTCAAAATCGTGCCATGGAAAATGATAAAATTTTTACTGTAGATTCTGATCATATCTGTACTTAAAATAACGAACCAGTTTGAAATTTTAATGAAAAAATTTAAAATTACAAATATAAAATAGCAAAAAATGTTTAAAAATTTTATAGTTAAATTTTAAATTGTTATAGTTTACTAAAAATTTTAAATCAGTGTTTCATGCTTCGTCATTTTAAAGATAACACAATTTCCAACACTGAGCAAATATTTCATCAAAAAATATTGGTAACTTTTTTTATAAAGCTGCGCGTAATGCATATCACTTGCGAAAAGAAAAGAAAAATTTATTTTTGTAATTATCTAATTAAAAATTTATCCTAATTAGCACTGTGTTTGTTGGTTATGTTTTAAGTAAAGTAATATCTATTTGTTTATTCCTCCAAAATTTACATTCCAGGAAACAATAATAAAAAAATTATAGAGCTTTAATTAGCTCACTATTTTTAACCATTTTCAACTTTTTAAAAGGTATGTGACCCCTTAAAATCTGTTTTTTTGAATAACGATGCATTTCAACACAGTCTGTTGTTTAGTTTTATATAAGTCAATCTATTTTTTATATAAAATATACTTTTTAAAACTAACATGGAAAATTGATATATATTCTATTCAAATGAAATTCTTCTCATTACTTAGAGTTGGCTGATAAATTTTTCGCTATTTTATTTAAAATTTGAATATAAGACATATAATTCATAAAATAAACATACAATTTATATATAATGTCGCTTGAAAAGGCAAGCAAGGAAATAATTTGTAGCATTCACATATCGATTGGACACAAATGGCAGTTCAAGAAAATTATAAGATAATTATTTCAATTAGCATTTTTATAGGATCTACAGAAAATAATTCAATACTTTCCGTACAAAAAAATCAACATTATATTAAGAATAATTTAGAAACAAATTCCTATTAAATGTAAACACTAGGAAGGCTAGGAACAGCCAAACTTAAATTATTGAACATCTACTACCCAGTGAAAATAAAACATGAGCAATTAAATGTAGCAATTAAATTCAAGAACAGCGCAAGCTCTAGACTTAGGGCTTGGTGTGAAGGTGTCGGAATAGAATATAGTAGACCTTAATCCTTCTGGGGCTGGTGGCATATTATCCCATCCCTCTCTATCTAATTCAGTTTCTTTTTCAATTTCTACTATTAGTTCACTCTCTCTCTCTCTCTCTCTCTCTATATATATATATATACTATCCTTATGACCATGCGTTGCACGGGCTTTCTCTACTTTTATAAGTAAAAGCTTCAGTAAAATATACTTTATCAAAATATCTTTGCTTTGCAGTTTTAAGAAATATTGCGTATTTTTCAAAACAAAAAAATGCTGACTCATATGTGCATTGATAAAATAAACGTAAAACATGACAAATGAAATTGATAAAAGTGTCTATTTTACTATTTTTTTCAGCATTTTAAACAAATTTTTTTTTCTTTTGAAAAACAAAATTAAAGATAATCAGTTTTATTATATTTTTCAAAAGTAATATCTGTTTAATTATGTGTCGCTCATTATTTTACATATATGCGTACAATGTTTTTCATATCCAAGAAATATTTTCATAAGATGTGGTATGTAAATGAAAAAAAAGAATGCAAAACTATATAATTTTCAGTAAAACAACGGAAATAATTCTGAATTTAAAAAATTTTTTTGTCACTTTAAAGAATGCTTGAAGTATCATTATAGCCCCGTTTACACGGAAGCCGGCATAATACCGGCAATTTCGAAATGCGGATGAAAGCCGGGATTATACCGGTATTTTTTTTCGACCCGTTTAGTACCAACACTGCTTTTGCCTGGGCAGTATGATTACCCAAGTTTGATTTTCTGCATGGCAATTTTATGCACTGAAGCCAATAGTATACCCTTAAATACGACTATCTGCTTCCTCTACAGGTATTTAAGCCATTTGTCTGTTTTGATCATTCTCTGATGCCTATTCCAGTTTGATATGTAATTACTACCAACACTGCTTTTGCCTGGGCAGTATGATTACCCAAGTTTGATTTTCTTCATGGCAATTTTATGTACTGAAGCCAATAGTATACCCTTAAAGGTTAAAATAAAGACACATGAAATTGCAAAGAACCATATTATTGGATCAAGTGTAGTATAGAGGAGGGGGTCTACTTGGCGCAGTCTTTTATTTTGGTGACTAAAATTGGTCGCTAAGGTACTTTTTGGTATTATTCATTTTAGAATGAATTCGATCTCACCATGACATTTAGATAAAAATCGAAAAATCAGAAGAAAAATCGCCAAATCAGAAGTGGTCCCCCTTTACTGCACTTGAACCGAACTGAAATATAACCCTTATCAATGAGAAATTTTAGTTTGTCAAAATTATAATCTTCGCCTTCTAAAGAAATAAATAAGTTGTAATTTGTACGCAAAATCACACACGTAAACATCCCGCGATAATACCTAAATGTTCCCAAAACAACAAAACAAAATTTTAGTTGTTGAAAGAATAATCCTCAAAAAAATGATTTATTCGAAAAATAATCATAATTAAATATCATAGAATAGAAAAATTGAATAAATATTAAAACTGATAAATATAGCTTTAGTAAAAATATGTAATAATCCTGAAAAACTGCGTGTAAAGTATAAATTTCCCACTTAGTGAGAAACGTGACATCATATGACGTCATAACACTTAAAAATTAAATTTTGAAAATTTTAGAAATAATTATGAACGCGAAACCTGTTTCAGAACCTTTCCCATGTAATTTTGAATACGTGTACCGAATTTCTCGTTATTTGGTTGCCTAGATCTTGAGTTATAAGGGAACAGACAAACAGACAACAAATGCGTCTTATATATATAGAAATATATATATATATATATATATATATATATATATATATATATATATATATATATTGATGGGATGCCAGATTTGTTCATGTCTTAGAAATCGCCCTTAAAAGGACTTGGGATTTTTATACGCGTCACCCTTGACCGAATGTGGTGAAATTTCTTTTGGTGGGAGTATCAAAACAGTTCCCGCGTTACAAAGTTCAGTGAACACAAAAATTTTGAGGTGGGTGTAACACTGCACCGGCCTCGTGACAAATCAGAGAAATTATACTGGACAAAGCAAATAGTTTTTCTACAGGATTTTAGAATGATGATGAGTCGGATAAAAAGGGACGCAGATAATTTCAGACACAGAGCAGCAGACGCTCTCCCCGAGCAGCGGAAAACTTCAAACAAAAGATGCCGAAATTCCATCCGGACTGTGCGTCGGTTGTGTCTACCCTTTTACACCTTCTCTCTCTCAATCTAAGTTTAATAATTGTTTTGATCTTCTTGTATGTAGAATTACAATTCTTTTTTTCTTTAAATGTGCTTAAAATAAATACAATTGTTCACCACTATATAGCCGGATTTTAATTTAGCCGGATTTAATTAATTTTTTTAATTAGTTTGTTAATACATGATTCTTGTTTATTTAAATTTTGGGTCATCATGCGATGTTAAATTATGGAAACTGGGTTCACAATTAAGAAGATTAATAAGTTAAAAATAGCGTAGCATCAATACGCATATTAAAATAAAATAAAATAAGGTACCAAATGAAACAGTTACATAGCCTACAATGCCAAAGAAGAAAGAAATTGAAGTTCGAGAGACGTAACAAATGTAGATACAAAAATAGTGTTTGGACTAAAATGAAGACCATTTATGGTTTCTATAGATGACGCTGAATTAGGCTATCGATTTGGGTTTAAGCAATGCTTTATGGAGCCACCTTCCTCGTATACATATATCAATATTTTTTTTATGTCAACTCCTACTTACGTCAATAAAGAAAAATTTTCTATTTTAGTTTTTTTTATGAAATAATTCCATTTAATATAAATATGTACATACATATGACAAAATCATATTATTATGTGGAAAAACGCCTTTTAAACTAACATTCAAAACTTGTTAACCACATTAAATTTTAATTTCCTTTTAATAAAGTTGAATTTTACAGATAAAAATTTAGCTTAAAACCAGTGTAAAAGAAATGCTGACGTCTAACTAGCACATAGTCATTTAGGTTAAGTTAAATATTCACCACAAATTAACCAAAAGCTGTTTTATCCAGTAGTGCTGCCATCTGAATGAATATCATCGACTGAAATATATATTTAAAACTGTAATTAATTAGTTAACTTTACTTACTTAATAATTGAAAAAATTTGAATTAACATAAAATGCCATCATCTACAAGTTTTAAAAAAATGTATTTGAACTTGATTGAATGAATAAAATGTATGTTACTTACGATTGAAATCTTGAATAAGATTTATAAATATATACACAAAGTCAGAAAGTGAACTAATAGTAGTAATTAATCCATAATCCCGAAATAAAATGAGCCTGAAAGAATTTAAGGTTTTATAAAATGAATATATTTTAAAAACCATATGTGTATTATTTTTCTGACATTTAATTAGTGTTGATACTACCTTTGTCATATGAAAATTGTTGAAAATTAAAGGGCTCATCTCTAATAGTGACTGCACTCATGTATTACATCAGGGAGTCCAATTGCCCGCGTGGCAATGATAGCTCGCAAAACAATACATTGGGCACGCTGCCGATCAAAACGTTTTGCATTTTTGTTCAAAATAACAAAGTTCACTATGAAATATTACGAAGAAACGTGAATGATCGGTATAAGGGGCGGTGGAGAGCACACTCGTTTGTTATTGTCTTACCTTTGTTATATCGTGGACTACGATTGCAAATGATGCAAAGTGTGTCTGCGCAAAGCATAGTAAATTTCATTGACTTAATTGTATTTTAAAGTTTATTTGCAATTTTTAACCTTTATTTAACAGGGCTAATCCACAGAAAAAACAATAAGTGTAAGATGTTAAGTGTAAAAGAGAATTTCAAACAGACCAAGAAACATGGCATTATTAATAAAGGCGACAAATCGGAGTGTGCTGCATGTTCTGGGTCAGTTGTATGTAAAACTTCATCTGTAAAACTCCTTACGAATATATTTAACTGTTAATTGAAGCTGAATCATGATATTCCAACCATATTTTCATTTGCCTATGGCTGCAAGTCATTATTTTCAGAGATGAATAACATTGAAACTCTTTTGGAAACCGTTTGGCAAATGGCTCCAATTCAGCATGCATTCTGCGAAAAGTAATATTTTACAGTGAAAAATTTATTTTTTCGTGCAAATAAAGAGTTTTGAGTTGTTAGTATTTAGTTTTATTATTTTCCTAATAATCCGAAATCAAAATTATTTGACGGAAAGTCTACACCTCATCAAACATTTCTTTAGAAAAAAATGACAGGTTGATCCACACAGGTTCACCACTTCTGTACTACATGGTTAGTTGTATTGATTCCATCATACCCTTTCGTGGAGTACTGATTTCCCTCTAGTGTTATTGAATAAATTGTACTTTAAACAACGAGGAAAATTAGTATTCATGCATCTTGTTGTAGAGGTTTTAAAATGAGATACATCTTAAAATTGTTACATATGTGAAATATCTATATAATAGTTTTGGAATTTTAATGTAAAGACTATTTGCATTCTTTAAAATACATTTACATTTACTTACATTTCATAAAAAATCTTCTAAAACACTTACAAGAAAACAGATTCGTTACTTTGCCCTCACTTTTTAAAAATACCCTTTCAACTCATTTTAGCGTATTTTATTTATTATCGAATCAATGTCAAAAAAAATCAAAGATTCGTTCTTTAAGGAATTCAGAGAGCAAAGCAAAAACAAATAGAATATAGTTGAATATCTTTTACACAAAGAACGACTCTCAAAGGGACGGCGAGTAAATACGACCGTTCTAAAGTGCATTACGTCTTCATAATGGCTGGTTTTCTTGCCCTTTTCTTTCAGAAATGAATGTGAAGGGTATAAATTTATTATTTTCCACCTGATGGCCACAGAAATAGGAAAAAAGAACAAAGACAGGACATTTGTCGTGAATCCACGAGACGGGAATCCACGATCCGTAAAACCTGGTTAGAATTCATCTCACTCTTTTCTTCTTTACTTTATTTTTCAGTTCTGCTTCATGGAATTTTTAAGAAATGTTGAATGGAAGTTTTGCTCTACTATTATATATGTATATATATATATATATATATATATATATATATATATATATATATATATATATATATATATATATATATTCTTTCAGAATTGTTTACGGGATAGCTCTATGTTTCTTTTTTTCTGATTTAATTCTTTTTTCACTTTGAAGTAAATGACTATGGAATATACTTTTGAAGAGCAAGCTTTTAATTGACATAAAAATTAATCTTATTCATTTCATTTTGTGCAGCTCTATCCGCGTCCTCCTGACTAACAAGTTCTCTTGGGAAATCTTTGGTTCTTCAAAACTATTTTATTTTGCAGTGCACCCTCTGAAGAAAAGAACGTGATTATGTAAATTATGTCACTATATATAGTCTAAGCTTTCCAGCAAAGGTGTGAAAGAGAGAGATGGCGATAGGATTGAGATTAATAGCGGATGAGTGATTAATTAAATGTATAGTGTAACGCAGCTATTTGTTAATTGTAATAATTAAAGTAACGATTGTTCACTAGAGTTTAAATAAAAACTATATAGCTCGAACGATAGTACCTGAGGTAAGTGTACGATCATTTAAAGTCTTCTCATACTTCGCGTACATCGTTATTTACCTACGTATTGCTTCAAATTGGCGTATTTCTTAGTTTTGATTGGTTGAACTTGTGGTGTTAATTGTGTTACACAAATAAATTATCTAAGTTTGAGCATGGCTAGTCTTCCTTCTCTTATTCTCATATCTCTAGGCGTGGACCTGAGCAACTGACAATTTGAATGTGGAAGCTTGTGGTACTTAAAAAACATCTGAAATTTGACATACTGTGAAATAACGAGAAATAAAATAACAATTTTCTATTATATGTCTTTATTTGGTTGCTGCAAAAACGTTTCAAATTTAAACTCTAATATTAAGCAACATGTTGTGACGGATCTATATACGTCCTCACACTAATCCTCTTGAGAAATCTTTGTGCTAGCATTCGCGTTTCATTCACAGCCATCCCTCTGATAAAGAAACTATAATATTCAGATTAAATCGACTATATAAAGTTAAAGTTTTGTAAGTACAGACAAGGAGGTAGAACGCAGCTATATTCGCTATGCAGGTTAAATTGAAAAACGTTTAATTTCGCATGTAAAGATTAATAATGGTGTTTTGCCACTGTGTTGTGGATTAGTAGATTTGGAATTAGGAACCAACAATGAATTATGTTAAATGAGTTGATTCTACGTATTTGCTTAGTGATCATCGCTTTCTCCTCGCTACTCATTTGACATTCACATTGATGTTGGTTAGCTTGTTTGGCTAAATAAATACTGTGATTATAGAATTTTGTGGTTCTGCTTTCATTTCTCCCTTAGGTAGGCAAGACAGTGAGAGAGAAACTTCGGGAAGAAGTTTCTGACACTGTAAATATTACTTTACTCAAGGATCTTTGGATTCGCATTTTTGAATCTCACGATATTCAACTTATAAGTGTTTATATATGCGAAAATAAAGGTCAGGATTTTTAAATTAATATAATAAAGATAATCTATTCTATGTCTGTATTATGTTGCTACGAAGACGTTTTAAATTTAAACCTAACATTCAACAAAATGTAAGAATTACTTCACATAAACATGTTTGGTTTCGTATTTGTAATACACTATAGTCATTTTATAAGTATTTATATGTCCTTAATAATATTGTGAACGTGGAACTCTGTGTGGATGTTTTGTACTCTTTTAAGCAAAAACAATTGAATGGATTTTAATGAAACTTTGCAATAATATAGCTTGTACATCAGAATAACACATAGGCTATAATTTATAAAGATATTGTGTGAAGTGTCCAAAATATAACGATATTTGTCAAGTAAGTAGGAAAAAATTTTGCCATCAGTAAAAACGCCCGCTACAGCATATATCTATCTTTTATGTGTGAAGCAAAACTTAGCATTTTGTTTTGTCTACACCAGGAGCCTGGAACTGCAGAAACTTGAACAGGCGGAATGTGAGGCTGATTACAATTTTAATACAAAAAAATACAACAAAAAAGAATATTAACGGTTTACACTTCCAGATGTAAATTACTAATACTATTTTAAGCGTTCATTACAGAAAATTTGTAGCAATGCTTCACTTTTTCTGAGCAGAGATCGGCTTACGAAGTTGTTTTCGAAAAACGACAATAAGAGATTTACGGGAAGATAAAAATAAAAAAAAATCATTTTTATCAGCTATTAGATCCACAGGCTTAAATTTGAATGAACAGGGTTTTTTTTTTCATTCAGCTGAAATATGCAAACAGCTTTTTTTGTTTAATTTGCAGTTCATTCAAAATTAGCTCATTAAAAACTTTTATTTCCTTTATATGTATTGTTTATTTTTCAATTCACTCTTGCAAATAATGGGTATAACAGCTAGTATGTAAATATAGGTCCAGATTTTAAAATTATTTTTAAAAGAGAGTTTCTTAGAGTTAATTTATAATCTTATTTACTCTGGAATTGAAAGAGATAAAATGATACAAATACTTTTGTCTAATTCAAAAAAAAAAAAAATCTGAAAGCTTATAAACATTTATCCATAAAATCAAAAAAAAAAAGTACTTGGGAATTGTTTTCAATACATCCAGGTTATGATGAGGAATATTATATTCTAAATCTTATTTTTAAGTCATGGCTATATTTATTTTAAAGTTGTCCGTAAAAGTTTTAGAGCTAACATCCGCAGGCAAAGCATAAAACACTTCCAATTTTATTGCGTAACTTACGTCACTTTATTTTCCTAGTCGGTCGTCAAATGATTCCAATTCTTTAAAGAAAATAGTACCTAAAGTAGTAGAAATTTAAATCATTTTATTAACATTCAAATAATATACTCTTATTATTATTGTCATGTTCAACATAACCTGGAAATGATTTTAGATTAACTTATTTTTAGATGTTTCATTTACTACAAAGCTTCCTGAAACATAATTCTTATTTAAAATTATGGTAAATACTAGAATAATATATTTTTTTTTCTGAGTGTAATGTATGAGGTATGATTAGAAAAAAAAGGTTACAAGCCGCAGCATTTGAAACCTACGTATTGTGAGAAATTTTATTTCCCCACAATGCATACATTTGTTGGAGAGTTTGCGGATAGGAATTGAAAGTTCCCAGATGGTTCAGGACGATTGAAATGGCAAGACTCTTAGGAAATTGCTCTCGTTTGGAAGTGCGAGCCATGAATCGATTTTTATGGGCGAAGAACTTGCCCGAATCTGAAATTCACAGTCAAATCATGGAAGTTTATGTTGAAGAAGCAATGAACAGACAACATGTAGAGAAATTGTGTCACTCTAATCAATCAGACGGAAAATATGTCGAAAACGGCAATATGACAGTGAGCAGCTGGCAAAGTTCTTATATGACAGAAGTCAATACGGTACGAATTTAAGAACTCTGCGGAGATCTCGTCAGAGATAGGACTGAACTGTTGTAGCGTGTAACATACCGTTTCAGATGTGCTGCAACATTCCAAAACAGTGCTGTGAAAACATCCATCGATACCTAGATCAATGGACAGGGATATGATTCCTACCAAGACTTTTAAGCAAGTTGGTTCTGAATTCTGAGAAATGCCTAAATAGACTTTGGAATTATGTGCTATAGGACACGTATGGCTCATAATTAACTTTTGTATTTTGTGTCTAATGCAGTGTTTCTCAAACTTTCAATACTGGTGACCCAATTTTCAATCATAATTTTTGTCGCATCCCCCCCTGTACAACAATAATGTATTTATTGCAATAAAAATGCACTTTGAGAGAGAGACGCTAAAGTTACAATACGATCTTAATTATAAACCGTACAAATTAATACGGTAAGTATATTAAATTTTGTGTATATGTAACTTTTAAGTAATATATATTTTAAGAAAAAGTTACTTAAAATATATATTACTTACTTATTGTTATGTTACTTTTCTTTCTCTAATTTTTAAATTGAACAGATCGCAAAATGATATATTTAATTAAAGATTTATTTCCTTCAGCATTCATTTCTCAAAGTACAAATGTCATTAGAAAAATAGTCTGGTCTATGTTGCTCTCTATCATATCCATCACATCTGGAATTATAGGGTACGTTTGCGTGAGTCTGATCAACCTATCGGACGTCTGCGTAAAACATGTAAAAATGCTTTTCCTCGTACAATTCCAGTCAGTTTTGATCGACTCGATACTCCTACAGCTACAGAATCTTGCTTAAATGTAAATTTTTTTAAATTTACACGTTAATTGTAATTCGCAGTAATTAAGTATTTACGGCAGTAGATTAAAACAAAATCAAACATAAATTTTTAAGTCGTAAGCAAACATTCGATGGTAATGAAGATTTAACAAGTACACAGATGAGCATGGTTCCAAAAATTAAGTCAAGGCGATATTCTCTAAAATACTTAAATTTTGGATTTACCACTACTGAAGTAAATGATGGGAAAAAAAGCCCCAGCTCGTTATGTGTTAAAACTTATAAATGTGAAGAACAAAATGTAAAAGTTGTTTTTAAAACCATGTAAAATCATTTAGCTATGTTGGCAAAGAATTTTAAAAAGTATTTTCTGGATGAGGACAACTTGGTTACGAGTTACGAGTTAATTAGGGATCTATTTCAAGATACTGCAGAAGGGCTCTCAACTTCCGAAGAAGAAATCTTCATAGATTTCACATCCAGTGAAAAATTAAAAGGCAATTTTGTAATAAATCGTTCTTTGAATTTGGGGTAGAGGTGGATGAGGAATTTTCTGTACTGAAAACAAAAGCATTTCGTATACTATTACCATTTTCAACATCCTACCTTTGTTAAACTGGATTTTCTGCGGCGGATGCCTTGAGGACAAAACATAGATCTCAGCTAAATATAGAAAAAAAAAACTCAAAGTGTCAATTTCTGATATTATATATATATATATAGACCTTCATTTGAAAAACTTTTCTCTACAAGGCAAGCCCATGGAAGTCCCTAATAATTATTAAACTTGTTCATAATTTAGTGTTAAGGAATTATTTATAAAATACTTTCTTCAGTACTGATACTTTAAAAGTATACTTGCTGAAGCACCGACTCTTCGCACGAGTTCAATTTTTTTAAAAATAAAACATTATTCTTGATATAATAGCTGAACTGTAAGGAGAGTAAAACTTCGTGCACGACATTGTATACAAAAATATAAAATGATTTTTTTAGATAAATGCTATAGTTGTAAATAACTCTTTAAAAGAACTGTAAACCTCAAATAATTAGCATTTAGAATTAATGTTAAATAATGAAAAAGAATATAAAATTCCGATGAAGAATAATTGTGTTAATTTTTAACTTTTAAAACTAGAAGACTTCAGAATGTTTTAACCCGGGAGCAGGCACGTACTCGATACTAACGCTAATGGTAGTGTGGGGGCACTCAGTATATAATTATATGTTTATAATTATTTTTACTGTACACGATACAAATCGGAATTCCAATGAATAATTTAATTTATGGAAAGTATACTTACCTTCTTTCAAGGACTATTCAATTCTTTGATGATTTGAGAAAAAATCCAATAAAACTGAACTAAAATGATTCAAAAATACAAGACCATAATAAAGGACGTAAATTAGAGACACTTTTCACTAATATTACAGAAATGTTAAATCAATCGATTATTTTCCAACTATCGTAAAACTCTTTCATTTACAATTTCCCTAAACGAAAAGAAAACGCATAAAAGATGGGACGGAACTAATATTGAACTAACCATACCATAAGTTTGAAGGTCAATCAAATGATTAGCAAACGTACTATGCAGCCTGGCTGAAAATTGAATCATGTCTTCCTTTTCTTTTTCTACAACTAATGTACAGTATTTCAATAATAATTACAGTGATGAATTTTTTATCTTCTTAGAATTTTTCTCAGGATCTGGGTTTCGTTTTTTCTTTTAACGAGTAATATTTTATGTTAAAACGTAATAAAAAAAAATCTCTCATTGAGGAAATACAGCAAATTAAACAAAATGTTTTTTTTCTTTAATTTGGTTTTGTTATCAAATATAGCTATTTGATGACGGAAAAAAGCCAGATGATAAACATAAGTTATGTCAGTGTTGTTGTGTGTTTTTTTTATTATATGGAAGAAATCATTTTGTTTTACTTCTCTTCCGGTTTTTTTTTTTTTAAAAATCTTTAAATTTTCGATATGCTCGCTTCCCCCTTGTAGGGTCATGGCGCTCCCTGCCAGGGAGGCGCACCCCTCTTTTTGAGAACACTGGTCTAATGTTAATAATTATTTCTTAATTCGACCTGTAACTTTTTTTATCAGCCCTCGTAAATAAACGAAATTAAGTTATTAAGTTTTCAATAAACAAGTTATTTATTGAAATAAATGTTGATTATACTAATGACTGTTTTTTAAAAAAAGATACGCTTATTGATTTTAATATTTAAATTCAAGGTTGTTGACAATTTTGGATCTTTAGTTTTTTAAAGACTATTAATTTTAGATTGAATTGAATAGTTAATTTATATATATATATATAGAGAGAGAGAGAAAAAAAATGTCATGCGCCAGCAAGAGTAGTTTTATACATCTAAAATTGAATTCTGCTTTATCCGAAATATCTCCCTATATTCTGTATCAGGATAATTCTGATTTCTTTTGAAAACAATAGGCTAAATGGAAAATACAAGTACAGACATTCAAAATGTAATAAATATCTCAATTGAAATTGGGCATTTGGCTGTGACATCTTTGGACTTTTAAGACTCTTCGAATTAAAAAAAAAATGTAAACAGAATCTAGGATTGCTTTTGACCTTATAAAAGAATATGGTTTTAAAAGAGGTATCATATCCTACTTTGATACTTACGTAAATGAAAAAACTGGTTTTTTAGCTAAAGAAAATGTGATAGTGTTTTATAGTGCTTTCAGAGTGGAATCTCGTTCTCGTCTATAAGCAGAGTAATAAAAAATAGCATAGAAAATTGATTAACACAAGAACGTCCGTATGCGTCATTTGGACACTGCATCTTGTTTACTTTGTTCTCCTTTACACATGTTGCAGGGAATTTGAAAATTTTTCGTGACTTTTAAACGTTTTCTCTAGTGATTACACATAAAATATTTCGTGGTTCTAATTTAATTAGGAATGATTTTACAACTAAATACACCTATAACGACCGTTGGTATCATTTTGACCCCAAGGCATTTTAACATTATAAATAGCTGTCAATCATCAAAATTTAGTTCACTAAGCTGATACTAATATAATAATTCAAACTTTCCAAAGTCCTACCACACATTTCTTTGACCATGAATGCAGTGTTATTGAGTTAACAGTGGAAATGATTTAATTATACTAAAATTGTTGTGTTTTAGTGTTTTGTTACGTAGTAATTGCTCATCTGCTCATAGAAAAAATATTTGATTTTTGAATTCAGTGTAGAACAGACGATGGCATTAAGGTGAAATTGATGAAATTGCTAATTTGTTGCAACGGCTTCCTGATCGGATTGAATGAAAGTGACGGCGAATAATCTGAAGAAAGTCAGATGTAGTTCATATTATCCCAGTTACTCCTGATGTATATGTTCCTAGGTATGTCACGGAATGGAGTACGCGTAGTAGTAATGTTCCTGACAGATTTGCGACTCGAAATGTTTTGTGAGCTGTAGTAATTTGAGCTGAGTAATTTGAGTGCTGTAGAAGATATGAATAACTTCTAAGGTTTATTCGGCTAATGTATCATGTTTTTTAAGAACTGGTTTTCCACAAAAAAGTTCATCACTCCTAATGAACTGTCTTGCCCTTTGAGACTGATAGCATAAAACCATCGAACCCTGATCTACGTAGCAATACTTTAGGCTGAAAGAGATGGCCAAGAGTCAAGTCGGCACCAAGAGAGAGAAGTTAAACATCCCTAACTTTCCTGTGATTTCTTAACGAGTGATGTAGCCCGTGCAAAGAAAGCCATTTCTATGCCGATGGGCAATTCTAAGCCTTTTCGGCAGATTGTCAAAAGAAAGAAATAAAAAGGTGACATTGATGTTTTCATAAGGAGATAGGTCAATGTAGGCAATTATACTTTATGAATATTACAAAAATATTTAATGCAAATCATTTAAAATATACATGCATATTACAGAAGGTTAAATTTTTTAACTTCAAGGTAGTAGTTTACTAGGCGAACACACTTTATGCGTTTTTATTTAATATAAATTTCAAAACAAAATAAGCTAATATTAAAGCTAAAGCTAATTAATGCAATACGCCAATATTAAATAAGATAATAATCGTATATTAAGATTTTAATTATCTGATGTGGTATATTTCTTCTTAATCGTTTGTTTACTGTGGTGGTACTTATAAATACTCCTCACTTTAAAAACTACATAGAAAAACCATTCTTACGAATGTTTTGTGACAGTATTTAGATGGAACACTATTTAACTTCCACTCTTCCGGGACGCATGGCAGTAGAGGTTCCATGAAGAGTATGTTTGTGAAGAAGGCGAATAGTTTTAAAACAGGGATTGTGTTCTTAGCTAAAATTTAGTTCGGATTCCGAAGTTTGTCATTTTTGTTCCGAAAAAGTAGTTAGTTTCATAATGTGTCTTTATATATATATATATATATTAGGTAAGATCTAAAAATCGATTTGATTATTTATTTTAAGTTAACAATGTATATAATTAATTTTACAACTGAATAACTGTGTGTTACTTATAAGTACCGATAATACAGTGGATGTTAGAGAAAGAACTTTGATTGTTTTTCAATCGTGCAACTTATTTTTTTTGTTGGATTTTAGCTTCATTACTATATTGCAATATAGATATGCCTTTTCGGCATTTTTTTTGGCTTAACTTACCTATTTTGCTTATTTTTTTATCAATTTTGGTTTTTCAAAAAGTTTTAACTTGGAATATGAGCTTGTCCTTTTTGCCGCACAATTTAGGGAAGTATTTGCTCTTTATTCATAAATTAGAAACAGTTTAATTTCGTTAAGTGTAACTGAGATTTAACAATAACAGGAGGTTTTTAAGATGCAACAGTTTTTTTTCTTTTTCTTTGAGTTCTGGGAAAAAGAAGCTTAAGACAACTTGGATTTATTACAAAGCCTACCATCCGTAAGCAGTGATGCACTAAGAAATTATTCTTTAGACGAAGAAGTCTCATCAAATTATCTGCTGTAATGTTTGTTAGATTCTTAAGAAGACGATCAAGTGACTGAACAAGACTCAAGTCGCAAAAATTCATGTTGAAAAAATGCAGTATTTTCTACCCCAGGGTATAGTGCTTTAAAAAACATTTCATAAAACCTCACATAAAATGCACAACGTGTTATGAAATTTTGTATATTAAGGAAAAGAAAAAGTACTTCTTCAAATACCATCAAATTAAGTTTATGTATAAAATCTGCTATTATGGGGGGATAAATAACATTTTAATATTTTATAATTTTCCAAAATTAAATACTCGGTTCTTTAAGATATTAGCGTTTTCTGGTTTTTTAGTATCTGTAAGAGTTAAAATGTCGTTAAAAAAGTAATACGATCGTTTTGTATAATGAGAATTTGTTTAAACATCCATGTACTGATGGCATTTTAAAGTATCAATTTAATTAATTAGCTCTCACATATTAAATTCCCCAAAGTTAAGTATTTTATTTATGTATATCCCTTAATTTTCAATGTTGTAATTCAAAAAAAAAGATAGAAAGAAAGATTGCACGGAAAATATAGCGGTAAATAAAGAGTGAAGAATATAATCTGGCCTAATTTTTGGTTTTATTAAATTCAAAAATTTGTTTCCAGTATAATGTATAAATTTAAAATCAATCATCCAAGAGACTGTAAGCGCAAGTGTAATGCAATAAATATTTTGTACGATGATAAATTCATATGTTATTAGTGAATATATAAAATGATTCCACTCAAGTCAAAATCTTAGTAATCAAGTTATTTCAAGCTTAATATTGTTTTCTAATGCAAAGTGACTCTTGGATAAAGGCTGTAACTACCTAACAGCATGTTTGTTTTTTTCACTGAAATTGAAGTTCATTTCACCATTTAAGTGAAGTACATTCAATTGTGAAGAATCTCCTGCAGAAAAAGAGAAAAAGCACGATCTAATTAATGCCAATGTTTCCATTAAGATAATTGACTACATTAATGGAGATTACAATTAATTTCAGAAATTCGTAATAATGTTTCTATTATTAAAAAGCAACATATATAGTCTTCTAATGAAGGTTAATTATTTAAATGGCGTGTAATTCACTTTACACAAGATTTTCACTATAAGCACGTTCCATAAATAAGATAAAAAACACTTTTAAAAACTGAAGACACAATAGAAACATTGTTTCTCTCTCATTATTTTCTGTGATTAGTAGTTTGTAAGATTTTAGAAAAAAATTTAATGTCTTTTTGCATAACGTAGTTATTTTTAAGGTTTCCTTCAATATTTAATCTGGTGCATTTTAATAAATGTTAAAGAAAAAATTCTTATGAAAACGATGTAGAGTAAAATCAATTTTAAAAAATACGGTTACTTTCTATATGACACGCTGTTTATGAAAATGCCTACTATTTTGAAATTACTCTATTTAAATTACTATACTATTTAAAAATTTTATTACACATATATATTTAGATATTATGTATTTGCTTTTCAGTGCATTTTGTACTATGTTTCCTGTTGTTATGAACACACTGGTTTTCATTTAACATTTAACATTAGTGAAAGAGAAATTAGCAAACGTAACAATTATTTCAAAATAATTTTTATAGTACAATAATAATGAATAAATTGGGAATTGAAAAATGATTTGTTTTCGGAAATTTATCAAATCAAAAAAATTATATTATGGTTTATTTTTTAATCCTTATTCCTGGAAGAAATGTATATATTTCTAGAGTAAATAAAGCGTAAAACATTAAAACAATTATATTTATAATAAAAAATTTTTGATTTTTACAAACATACTCACACACACACTCACACACACACACACACACACACATATACACACACATATATATATATATATATGAGCTGAAGCAAAGCTACAGAAATTTACAGTATACTTACTTTGTAATAAATGTCAATAAATTGAAAATCAAATATTTATATCTTATGAAATTAGTTTTTTTCTTAAAATATTGTTAAGAATCGACTGTTTCGAAATGAATTATGGTACCAAAATGCTTTTAAATCTAGGAATTAATGCAAAAGCTAACTTCTCGAGATTAAATGAATTTTTATTCTTACATAAAATTTCTCATTTTTTGTTTAACAAGTACTTAAATTAATTTATGCACACAATTGCAAAAAGTTTTTATTACAACGCACACATTTTATAAAAAAAAACTAAAAAATGATATTTTAATTTTCAATGAGTTCCTTCCTAAGGAATTTAAAGTTTTTTGGTATCGTTGTTATTTGAATTAAAACATATTTTTTTATTTATATTTACCGTGAAAGTTGTTTTAAGCGACATGATTTGTTTTCGAGTCTAAATAGTTTGAAGTCATATTGTTCACTTAGTAATAATGTATATGGAAACATTGCACGAAATAAAAATGTATACATTATTGAACTTTAGGCACACATGTTGAAATTTTCTTTTTTGCCTTTTTAGTTGAACAAATAGCATGAAAGAACAAATATAAAATGTAATCAAGTTACCCTTTTCGATAATCTAATTTAAATTCTCAGAGTGTTAAAAAGAAATGAATCAGTTTCACTTTTTATTTAATAACAGTATCAAGGCAAATGTGGTTTATTCTACATATACCTTAAAATGTATTCAATATACATATATCCGAACATTGAGAGAAAAATCACTTTTTTTAATAATGCAAAATTTACCTATTGAAGGAAAAGCAAAAGAAGTACATTGAACCACACATAACTTTTTTTTGCAAGAAGATATTTAACGTAAACAAAAATCAGAAACACTAAATGTAATAATCTCAAAGGAATAACAAAAAATTGGCAACATTTATCTTTTTTTTTTTAAAGAAATAAGTTATTATAAACTGACCATAGACGCGTTATTTGTGCGGGTAATTCGCAAAAAACAATTGAAATGGAAGTATAAATCCTTTTAATGAGATGGAATTTTAAAATAGTGTTTTGAAAATAGTTTTAAGGAACATGTATATTGAACTTCAAGAAAAAAACAATTTAGTAAATAATAATAAAAAAACAGCTATTCACATAAATAATAATAAAATAACTATTCCCATAAATAATTTTAATTATAAAACCATTTGGATAAATATAGCAGAAATACACGGCGTTTACTGTGTACATCTGAAGAAATGTGATAAAAATAAAGATAAAAAGAAATTTTTATATAGAACTCAGAAATGTTTTTTTTTGCTTTATTTTAATATTTTGTAAAAAAGTATTTCTTGATATGAAATTAAAATCATTAATTTTTTATATTAATTTCAAGCAAACACATGCGGATCTACAACATATTTTGCTTTTCCATTTGGTTTGTAGAATTATCGGTTTTTTGAATTACCGAAAAAAATACTAACAACTCATTTTTTTACATTCTATTTGGATCGATGCATTTTAAAAAAAATATCACAACATAAATGAAGTATATATACTTGGGTCAAAAATACTGTATTATAAATATCCCTAGCTGTGGCGTAGCTAGTCTTGAGTAGGTCCTTGCTAGTGGCCCCTTAATAGCCAGAGTTTGGGGGCGCCGTACCATTGATACCGCTGATGCGGCAGTAGCTACGTTCTGATCTACAAGGAAAACTATTATTTGCATTGATAAATATAGAAAATATAATGTATAAAAACCGTACTTTAAACTATTCAATTATTTATTCTTTCCTTAAGCATTTTTACAAAAAACTATTTTCTTTCATTACTGTTTTATAATTTTTGTTTAAATTTACTGAATTTCTAACCACTGTTTTCTCCTACATACTCAAAATATGAATTTTTCCAGAGAAGAGCTGTTCATAAATACTAAATCATTTAAAATTCGTCATAATTTAAGTCTTGTTATTAAATGTGGTGTTCAAATGAAAGTTATTCGAGGTGTATATTCATGAGGAACGAAAGGTGAGATATGAGACAGATACATAAATAGAAACTACACTATTTAATGAAGAAAATGCATACAAAGTTTGTTAAAAGAACTTACCCATGGCGTTTGGGCAGGTGTCTTATTGCTTAGATAGGTTATGAATTCCGCCCACGAGGAACAATGTCGGTTGTTCATGGACCCAGTTCATAACTGCAAGCCTTTAAGTCATCATCGTAGTGAAATCATTGATGCATTTGGATATTCTTCAGTGATCAAAAAGCAGTCTATCATGTGTGTGTTCCGTTGAGCATTTATGGATGCATCCGGCTCCTTAAACTCCAGTGATAGTGGTCCCATCATGTCGAAAAATGCAGTCAACAGCACCTTTCCG
This sequence comes from Trichonephila clavipes, assembly GCA_019973935.1. Classification (NCBI taxonomy): domain Eukaryota; kingdom Metazoa; phylum Arthropoda; class Arachnida; order Araneae; family Nephilidae; genus Trichonephila; species Trichonephila clavipes. Next base: position 833,002 of record BMAU01021332.1, on the reverse strand, counting down.
GTTGACTGTTCGGCTTTGAATTTTTATGGTCTATGTGAGTCGGATGTTTGCATTGCAGGCTCATAGATTTCCATTTGGAAGTAGTCACACCAGATTTCAACCCCTGTCACTATGTGCTGCACAAAGTCATCACCGCCATCCCCCCGTGTAACGCGACAAATGTTCTAAGTTCAAACCCATTCTGGCTTACACCCTTTCAGTGTTAAAAAGTTTTTATAGCTTGCTGATCCCTTTTGGACGCAGTTGCCTCCACACCAGCCATTTTCAAATGATTGCCACGTCCTTGCGAATGCAGTTACCACAAATCTGTTTGAGCACGTGTGTGTGTGGTACATACACCTTCACTATCGCGTTTGTTTCACGAAAAATACATTGAACATTGTTAGCTTGAGAAATATTAAATCAATTTCATATTAACAGATCTCATAGTATCATAATAAAACTATAGCTTTTAGAAATTTCATAACTTTGCATTTTTGAAATTGCATTTTTTATATTTTTAGATAAATTAAATTTTTCTCATAATTGTTTCTTTTTAAAGAATCTTTTTTGCGCTGTTGTTACCATAGAACATACTTCAGAATTTATAAAAAGACATTGCGTCCATGATTAAAATTAATTTTTATTTTTTATTATCATCACATTGTGAAGCAGCGCGAGAAAATTTTTGGATACATACTTTTTATTATTTTTAGCCATGTCCAAGTGACGAAGACAAAAACTGAGCAGACACTATCTATTCGAGCACCTTCCTCTGATCCTCTTGGGAAATTTTTGGGCTATCAATTCGCGTTTAGTCAAAACCAACTCTTTTGAAGAAGAAACCGTGATATATAAGTTAAGTCTACTATATAGAGTCTAGATTTTTTAACTAGCGATGATGAGAAGGAGAGAGAACGTGATAAGATATAATTCACTGCTACTGATCGGAAATTATAACTTTCCATAGAGTAATTAAAATAATTAATAGAGGAAAGTTTTAAAGGGTCGATGGATCACTATAGTCGAATTAGTATTAAATTACGAGGGAAAATAGGTTTAATCCTGCATTAAAATGATCGATATTGATAGACTCCGAATAATTCGTGTATCTTGCGATTGATCCACATTTTGAGAATATTTCTTCACGTTGAAATTTATTGAATCAGTGCTGCTGTTTTTGTGAGATCAATAAAGAGATTGTCGTTCATTATGTCCAGTGTTTCTTCCCTTCCTCCCATATCTCTATCGAAGGCAAGATATAGGGACAAATTCCTCACAGAAGGAACGCGATGTTCCCTTAAGGAGGGGGCACTCGATTTTTAAAATGATGAAAATAAAAGATTTAAAAAAAGTATTAATTTACTAAAAGGAAGTGAAGCAAAATTCATTCTGACTTAATAAAAATTAAATACTTATTTATTTTGATATAATATATTTATAAATGTAGCAGTACTTCACAATGTTTTCGATAATTAATTTATCCATATATATATCCAACCTTATATTGATATTTTGTAAGGTTTATAGTTCACGTCGTATTGTAGCTTTAGCGTAAAAATATATGTTTACTATGTTCAATACATTATTATAGTATGGAAGATGCTGGAGGTATGATGAAAATTATGATTGAAGATTGGGTGGCAAATATTTAAAGTTTCAGGAACAACTTTTTAATAGAAAAGCAAAGCATACGAATAATCACAGACATATTGGTTAAAGTATCCGAACACGTTCGGAGTATTTTTTTACAAAGTAGCATATTTAAACATTATAAATGCTTTTTTAGGAGTTAATACCACTGAAGATTATGTTTAACTAAAAATATTTTTAAAAAAATAATCGAAATTTTACAAAATTCGCAATTATATGTGATATTTTAGCAATACTTTAGAAAAAAATTTAAAACAATTAGAGTAAAAAGTAATAAACTTATTTTAGTAAAAGTATTACTAAACCATATTAGATTCATTAATCTAGAAAATGCAAAAACATTTTAATGTTTTACTAAAATTTGAAAATTTTAGAGATGATTGAGTAAACATTTCAAGAAATATGACATTCTTTATGATACCATCATTTAAATAACAAGGAATAACTCAAAAAATATTCTTCATAAAGAAATATTTTGGCACATTATCCAGAAAATAACATAATCACCAGGTTCAACAGGTTTGTAGAAATACATGTGTAACATTTTAAGTTATCAGACTCGCCATGATAGCTTTCGAGCAATTTAAATGCCCATTTCTGGTAGATCCAAAACCCACCTCTGGTTTTTCTACTTCTCTAAAATTGATTGTAACTTGGTCCTTCTAGCTAGCGCAGAAACAAAAAAAAGAGTGTATTTTATAAAGCGAAAAAAGCTCTATTCAATAAAATAAAAAAACAAAACTATCTGTTTTGTCAATTTAGTCATTTTAAACGAGGTCAGGTCCCTTAAATTAAAAAAAAAATATATTTCTACATTTCACACCCACATTGACATCACTCTAAAAATAGCACATTTCAAGCCTTGTAAGGATAATCTTATACATTAAGGTCCAGAATTATCTGAACCCATTATATCCATCATGGTGTTCCTCTTTTCCGGCAGTAATGGTCATCGCAACTGGACCTCCTTTATAGGTTAAGAGGGGTGATTTGCGTCATCCCAACCTGATATACTGAAGGCAATCTCTCCTAGAAACTAGTCGAGTTGACGGCACTTCCTTGTTTTTGCTGGTATTGAAACATACCCTAGTTTGGATTTCTTTTGTTGCATCTTATTCTTTGTGATTTCCTAGAGCATTAAATACATGAAGGAGAGAAGAAAAACAGAGGGAAAAAATCCATTTTATAATTGTATAAAATTCCAAGAGTGTTTTTAATCAGTTTTTTTTTTTTTTCATTTTAAAAATTCCCCGTAGGCAGATATTGAGATTGTTTTTACTGTCACAATTGATAAAAGGGTGAATCACACAAACGATCTGGAAAATCATGCCAAAAATTAATCTGCAAAACCTTAAGAAAAGAAAATTTAAGAAATTTTACATACTTGACTGAATTTTGCTTCACATTTCTGAAGTTAGTGATTACCAACCTGAAAGGTCGCTACCTACTTGCGAGTTTCAGATTATTTAGTATAAGCAACTTTTAAAAACACAGAAATCTGAACAAACTAACCCGGCACTTGTCGCGCAGTGTATGTAATACCCACAGTCTAACTTTATGCAACGCTCCTTTTAAACGTTTTTTTGGAAAATGGATAATTTCTCGTGTAGCTGACTTTAAGGTCACATTATTTTAGGTGCCTTAGCTTGTAGGCGAATTCTCAATATATATTTTTGGATACTGCCTCTTCGGTTGTCATATATTGCGCGTGAATTGCTTTTACAGTTCTGAATGCATGATCACGTTTTAAATCTTACATATGCTATGGCGAATTATTTTAGATATGATGAAGAAATGTGATATTTCAGTAATTTAATAGATACAGTAATTAATAGATATATAGTACTACAGTATTTTCGGATAAAAAATTATCCTCGCGGTTATGATCAAGAAGAATCAAATGATTAAGAGTATAACAGACAGTATGATTCCTCCACTGAAATCTATCCACATTTAGAAGAAAGATACACTTTTGAAAATAAATGTTTTATATGTAGAGACACAAAAAATATTTGGGAAGAACGTAATTTTAAAGGAGACAACTCGTACACATCTTATCCACTTTCAGATAAAGTTTTGAAAAATAAAACTATTGATGGAACATTAAATGAACGTAAAAAGGATTTCGAAAATTTTTGAATTTGAAGAGTAGAGAAGTTTACTCCTACATGTTTAGTTTTAAAAAGATACAGATTTATAAAAAAATTAAAATGAGATCCATTGAAAACATCGCTTTAACTCACGACGAAATTAAAGGATTGCATAAACAATGTACTGAATGCTCTAATAGGAAAAATTGGAAAAACAAAATTTTTGTGTGAAAAATGTAATAAACATATTGTACTTCTTACATTTCTACCTTTTTAACTTTTGTATACAAATTTTATGGTAAAAACAGAACGTAAACACCCTTGGGTATGATATACCCTGCACAAGAACTTTCGGTGTCTTTTTTCACATGAGTGATGCTGGGTTAATATTTGCTGCATTTAATGTATATTATTCAATTAATATCATTTTATACAGTATAGGTATCATCTATATGAATGAATTATTTCTCGTTGCAAAAACGCACAATTAATATATTCATTGTTTTCACAAAATTAGCAATCAAAATTTAAACATTTGTAACACAGATGATATTTGCTGGTAAATATTGGTCGGAATGATTCAATGATGGTTTTTTTTTAATTTATGGGTTTAGTTACTGAAATATATTAATCTGAAAATGGAGCAATATATTTGTACATTGTTAAGTTGGAATCTTAGCTAAAGTTTTAGAACTTAAAAAAATTAAAGTACGTGAGTAAAAAAGTTAATTACCTTGTTATTTTATATGAGATTTCATTCTAATCCATTGTCTCTACGGTTTATTTTTAAACTTGTTACGTCATCAGATTACTGTAGAGACATCTGTTATAATGTATAAATTGTATGAGTCGAGAGCTGTACCCCACCACAAGTGGGTACACCAGAGGCTCCCAAACTTTTTTGTCTCATATATCCATTGTCATGTTTTTCAATTTTGTGTAGACCCCTACTCGCCTAATATTAAAATTTTGAAAATTTATCAACTTAGATGTTTTCTGACAGCTGGTGTAGCTATACTGATTTTAAAAGTTTTATGTTTTAATCTGTAGTTAAGTAGATTGTTTATTAATATAAAACTTAAGCAACACATGTGTGTGTGCGTGTGAATTAATTAAATTAAAATTTAATTAATATATATATAATATTTGTTCCATAAAATAATGGAGGAAAACACAGATGGTTTTAATGGGTGGGGTGAGCTTCAGTACCAAATTTTCAACATTTTCAGGTTTAACCCTTTATCTCCTCTTTTAGTAATATCCAATATTTCTTTTATTCCTTCTCGCTTTATTTTGGAGATTGACCAACTCCCTGAAAATCCTCCTCTCAGGATAAATCAATTAAACAGCGGAAATCCTGACATTCGAGTATGTTATGAGTTTTTAGAAAAGTTAATTACCACGTTACAAAATATTACTCACATTCATAATGCTAAAATGATCCATAAAAATACTGTAATGTCAGCTAAGGCCAAGACATTCACGCTTAATGCTAAAAAGATAAATGTTAAACATTGCATTTATTCATGTCCGAATTCTCATTATCTTTATAAATGTATTTCATTTCAAAATATGTTCGTGAAGTGCAGAAAGAAATTTTTTAGCAATAATAAACTTTGCAAAAAATGCCTCAGACTGCCTTCCGGTGCCGGCATATCTAAATACAGATGTACAGTTAGCGGTTGTAAAGGATTACATAATGCACTTCTTCACGAGTCAAATGGGCATTCTTTTGAGGGCATCTGAACTGTGAAAATATTCCTCAATCCCATGTCTGATGTTTCTTAGTGGAAGACCTGGCGAAAATGGAGATTTTTCATTCTGCCGAGAGGCATGATGATCATTGGCTAAACGAGGAAATCAGGGATGTGAGTGCCTAGGATTCTTCTTCATGATAGAGTGGAAGGTATATTTGGCAGGGCTGAGAGCTCAGAGACTGCCCTCTGGTTGTTTAAGAGGACTTGGTACTCCAAAAATCACAGACCTATCATTTTTTATTTTCATTTAATCTTATTCTTTGCATTATTATCTTTCGATTGATGTATCACTTGTGCATGTCGGAAAGTTAGAAGTTGAATAAAACTTCATTTGAAAACAAATTAGGCAATTCAGTCACGCCCCCTTTATAGAAAAAAAGCTAAAAAAAGCATTTTGATAAAAAAATCTAATTTATAAAGAGAAATAATAATATTAAAAAAAAGAATGTGCAATATATAAAGCAGAATATTTCCGCGGCAATACATACAATCATTTTTTTTGTGTGTGAAACTTGTGCATGTAAAATTTTTAAATTAAGGCATTTTTATTAATAATTTTATAATTTCAGTTCTTATTCCTGATATATTTTTCATACAAATGTAATAATTTAATATTATAAGAAGAAAAACAGCTAAAATTTCTGTCGTGACAGAAAAAAAAATTTTTAACGTTTTTCTTGCATTTTCTTGTGCAATTGATACTCTCTAAAAGTTAATCATTTATAAAAATGTGTGGGTTGAAAAAATATGAAAATGCAATTATTTTAAAGAAAAATGTATAGCTAATATCTTAAAGTGGTATTTTAAGTTTAATTAAGCTTATAATAATTATTTTTTCAGAATTATAAACTTTAAAATGGTTTTTCTCAGTTTGTGTTTTTCGAAATCTTAGTGCATTCAAAATGCTACTCCTTCGACAATTATTTACCAACCACTTCCATTTTTTTCCTGTGTGTTAAAAATAAAGCATGTAATAAAATTAGGAATCCGTTTTGCTATAAAGTGAGTACTTTTTAAAAAAAAAATAAAATGTAAGACATGTTGGCTTATTCGGTTGATTTTTAACCTGTATATCAACATTTTATTGTTTTTTTCTCGAAAACGAATATTTTTTTCAAAAATCGATCCTTAAAGTTGTTTAGAACATTAATAAGAATATTATAAAAAAAATTCAGGTCAAAAAATTAATTTTTATAAAAGGAGTAGTATTTTAAAATTTTCCAAATTTTCTTCAAACAATTTAAATCTTTAAAATTGTGAATAATATATGAAAATTTTCATCTGGTATCATTTTCTGAATAGAAACATTGTATAAAATGCTAAAATATGATTTTTAAATACGTAAATAAAGGAATTTGCTCAAAGGGTACCGAGTCCTCTTAATGTTAAAAATAAGTATAGCTTCAGATTGGCTGCCCCGGGAGGCTGAGGATTGGAAAAGTGGGTGGAGCTTTTCCAGTGGGGTAATTTAGAATTTAAGATGGGAAAAATTTAGAGAAGGAATGAAAAAGTAAATTTTCTTAAATGCTCAATTAAAAATTATTGCCATGAAATTAAAAATGCTATGGAGGGTTATAAGATTCAAGAAGGATACTTCTTGACCTTTTAGATTGTTTTTAGGATTATGAGGAGTTAATTAAACATATTTACATTATTAGTTTCTGGTAAAGCATTAAAAGGTAAAATGCAATTAATTTCCTGATTCTGAGATTTAAAGCTGTTGATTTTTAAGGCTTTATGTATGTCATCGTTGCGCATATATCTTGAGGCTTTGACAATCCACGTGTCAAATGAACTTCGCACTACAGTTAAAGATCTAAGTATTGGGGAAGGAGAAGGTGCAAAGGGACCAATTCGAATGCAACTGAGTTTGAAGGTCAGGCAGAAGTTTCTGTTTTAACGTTTGGAAACAAATGTGTTTTATTAAATACATTTGTAGTTTACGTAAAAGCTGGTGATGGCTGCAAAGTTAAATTAAGACGTTTATTAGATACGCCTCTACAATATGTATCATGAATGGTTGAATAGTTATTGGGGCACATGATCTCAGAAGAGGCCTTAATCCACTATCTTAAATTGTTATTGTTGAGCATTAAAGGATAATTTTCCGTGATTGAGGGGTAGTATAGTAATATAAATAATAATATGAGAGAAATTAAATAAATTATAAAAATTAAACAGATAGTAAATTAAAGAAAATATATAATCGTTTAAAGAAATGATTGTGACCATTAAATTAAAATTAAGTTGCTGGAGCTAAAGTTGTCTGTTTTGTTGATGTGAAGTAGAGCTGAATATGTATCATGCAGGGAGATATAGCAAGGAAGTTGGAAATAAATTTAGATCTGTAGATCAGTCAACAACAAGCATAAATGGAATTACGCAATCAACAAAGTATTCAGCTAATATTGAGGAATTAAATATTGATTATACTTTTTTACGCAATGTGCAATATTTACTTCTACCTAAAATTTCCGATGCGATTCCTGTATCGAAGTTAAAAATATCGGATTTAAATAATCCAGCTTCAATTTAGCTAGCAGATTATAATTTCTTCATGTCAGGTCAAATTGATACAATGGTCAGAAGTGAACTATTTTTTGAAATTTTAAACTCATACACCATTATTTGCAGAATGGAAAAGGTAATTTTACATGATACAAAATTTGGCTGTTTAGTTACCTGTACCCTTTCTCAGTCACAAAAACAAGCCGATTGTTGTCTCATAAGTGAATCAAGCTTAGATGCAACAATAAAGAAATTCTTTGAACTTCAATATTTTCCAGATGATTCTAAATAAATTATTAAAAGTGAAGAGGAGTTCATTGTGAGGAAAATTTTGTTAGAACATATAAAAAAGAAAAAAATGGGAAGATTTATATTTCAGTTACCCACAAAGCACACAAAATGTAGACGCATTATTAGAATATTTTAAAGAGTATGCGGTCAAACAACTGAATGGTATTTGGCAAAAATTAAACAAAAATAATAATAGAGCTGTGTGTAAGGCAATGCTTCTCAAACTTTCCACATTTGCGACCCAATATTCAATCATTGTTTTCATCGCTCCTCCCCCATACAATAACAATGTGTTGATTTCAATAATGCTACACTTTGAAGCTGAAGCTATAATACGACTTTAACCTCTTAGGTGTCACCGGCGTATATAAACGTCTGACACTCAGCCAGTGCGTTAACTGCCCCGGACGTATATATACGTCTTTCCGAAGTATGATCTCTTAGGTGCACTGCTATCCATAAAACTATTCCGAAAGCTTCGGTGTGCAATAAAAGGAGCTTGACAGGTCTGCGATAGATTTACTTATTTCACAGGAATTGCTTATTTATTCCTTTTCTAAGTCCCCCCCCCCAATACACCACATGTACTTGCCTATGTGTAGCAAAACGTAGGATTGGAGAGAGAATTGCGTATTTTTAACTAAAATTGAAGGGATTAATTATAAACCATACAAATTATCAAGGTAAGTGTTAATTTTTCCATATAATTATGTGTATGACAAGACCTTGGGAACACTGGTAATTATTAAACTTGTACTTAATTTAGTACTTAACTTAGTTCTTAAATTAATTTTAAAATACATTGCGCAGTACTGATATATTTATAAGTACATTATATATCAGTGTAAATGTGTGCTTTATTTTTTACTATGCCAGAATATATTCTGTTAATTTTGAGTAAATTAAGAATTTTTTTAATAATGTTTTGTTTTCGACTTCCCACACAATATACCCCCCCTCGTAGGGTTATCAGAGTTTTAGAAACGCTGGTGTAAGGAATTTATGAGTGGATATGAACTTTTAGGCCATATGGAAGAGATAGAAAATGAAGCTATGGATAAGATTAAATATTGCATTCCTCATCATTTCGTATACAGACCAAATGAAACATCCACTCCACTAACAGTTGTCTTCGATGTGAGTGCAAAAACACCAAGCGGGTTTTCTTTGAACTCCACCTTACTAAAAGGAGGAATTTTTTAACAAGCTCTCTTTTCTATAGTCAGTAGGTTTAGAAAACACGAAAAGCGTTTAGAACAGATATTAAATGTATATTATTTTTATCCTGATCAAAGGTATTTACAAATAAATGTTTAAGATACAAGTGCAGATGCTCCAGTAAAGGCTTATAAATTATCTACTTTAACCTTCAAGATAATATATGTACCATTTTTAGCTTCCAGGACCTTAAAGGCCTTAGCAAATGAGGAAATAATGGACTTTTTCTGACGCAGCAGATGTAATTTTTAACCATGTTTACATGTGTGGATGATATTCTGTCTGGTGAGTCTACATTATATCTATCTATCTATCTATATATATATATATATACATATATACATATATATATATAATTTTTGGCAAGCAAGTCAATTGTATACCTAATACTAATTTTTTATCCACAATATCTTAATTTAATACAGACAAATAGTAACAACAATGAATCAAATTTTCTTCACATACTTATCAAATTAATAGATAATGTAATAGTTTCTAATATTATATGGTAAAAGAGATGATTTTCATTTCAATATCATAAAAGTTCCGCATTGGGAGAGTAAAGTACATATTTATATATTTAGAAATATTATTATTAATTATGTACAACGCAATAAATTTCTAGTGTCAAAAAAATCAGAAATAATAAATAACTATAAACATTTTACTAAATATTGTTTAAATCAAAAATACCCAATTCATTTTATTAATATTTATATGTGAATAAAGCTATTCAATATTGTAAGGATTAAAAATTCTTAGATTAATTATAGTTTAATACTATAAATGTACACATTTCATAGTTATAGTTACCTCCATATTCTATTATTAGTTAAAATTAATTATTATAATTTAATTCATATATACTCTAATGTCTCTAAAGTTCTGGATTTTCGTAACTCTTTTATTAATTTTTGTTTTCTATTATTTTTATACTTTTGTTAAGTGCTACATTTCAGCCATTCGCATACTTTGAATCTACATTAGGGTCCAAAATCTGGCAATAACTTAATTAGTGTACTCTCAAATTTAGTGCAGGCTCTGCATTTTCAAGTGCAATTTTTAGGTAAGTTACCTCTATTTTGTAATGGATTTAGGTATTCTTATCCTTTACTTTCAATAGGTTTTTGCTCAGTATTATTTACATAAAGGAGAAGGTTGGCTGACCAAAAAACATAATCAACCCCACTTTCATATAATTTATATATTAGCTGTCCTAAGTCAACAATGTTTATAATACTGCAGCATCCACTTTGTAATTTTTAATCTAGTGTCCTTCATTGTATGTTCTCTATACTGTATCTGTGTTTTTTTCGAATGTGATTGGTGAATTTTTATCTCTTGTCTGTAGAGAACTAGACTATATATATATATATATATATATATATATATACAGAGAGAGAGACAGAGATAGAGAGACAAAGATAGAGAGACAGAGATAGAGAGAGAGGGCGCTAAAAAACTTCAAACGAAAATATCTCAACTTCTCCTGAGAGCTGGATTTAAGATACACAAATAGGTGTCAAATATAGTCCAGAACTGTTGAAAGATCTATCTGCATTGGATATAATCACTGTTTTTGCAAACAATTTTAAATAATAGCTAAGATAATGTGCTCTATTTTTTGTGAAAATTAAAATAGCCCTTACCTTGAAGGTCAATTAAAAAATAAATACCAAAGTAACACATCAAAACAGAAAAATTAAGAATTTACTCAAAAACGTCCCGTTTAGCATTTTTTTGTAAATTGTTACAAATTTTTTCTCATTTTAGTAATAATATATAATTTATTTTTCTCTTCTTAATAAGATTTTCCATTAAACATACTTACTTAATAAGATTAAAACATACTAAATAAATAAAAAAAAACACAAACATTGCCATATCTCCCTTTATTTAAAAAGAAGTGGTCGCAAGTAGTCGGATACCTTCAACCACTTTACATAGAAGATGTTTTCCTTGGCAGTGGTAGCCTAGTTGTCAAGGTAACGCACTCGTGGCTGTCATGTCTTGAGTTCCAGCCTAGTACCACTGAAGATCCACTGTGCAGACTGGGTCCATGCATGGTAAATATGTCGAGGCTCAAATGTACTCCCGTAGGTGTGATGTGGGGAAACGGGTGCCAGCTCAGGTGTCATCCTCGTCATTTGACCGTTGCTCAAAATCACGAGATCCATCACCAAATCCCTCTAGCATTAGAATAGTGAGATGTTCTAACCACTTTCTCACTCAGAACATCTTTTCAACAAATAGGTAGGTTCCCATTAATATGAATTTTGTATCCTCCATATACCCGCAATCGACCCGAATGTACATATTTCGATATTTACCCACAGATAAAACAGATAGTAAATATATTTAATTAGGCGTAATTTTAACAAAGTTTTAGATAATATTTGCGAATTGTTTTTTTTCTAAACGTACCTTCAAAAAATAGCGTAAATTGATTCTTCATATAACGAAACATGTAACTATTTTTTTTTCATTCGTAGCACTACTATAGAATCACCAAGGATCCGAAATTATTGAAGATAAATGAGAGGGAAATTATTCCAGACATATATACTTTTTGATGTTTTCTTCATGAAGCATATTCAAGATTTACTGGGAGGGTTTCTGCAAGCATCTTGGAATGCTGTCGATTTAAGCCAAAAATTGGAAACACTTTCGGAAAAAATTCGCATGAGATTATCTGGAAAGTGTATCAGCCTATGTTTAACCATGTGGCAACTTACCTCCAGGACTTAGGTTATTCAACGCTTTATCGATTTATTCACTGTGTAATAATTGAATTTTTTAAAGAAATTCGATTATTCTGAAACTGGATGGCCCTTTTTTATGTAGGATACCATCCCAACCATTCATTTCTATTTCAACTATGTTTTTTTCTTAACCTAATGCTTGCAAAGGTATTTATGGATCATTTAAAGTTAAATCCATTAAAATTATTTAGCATTAGTATTTAATTAGATTTGTTTGATTATATCATGGTTTGATAATACTTTGGAAACGAGTGTTATTTGTGTTTAGATCTTATTGATGAAAAAAATAAATGTGTTTGTTTAAAAATTTTAAATATCTTTTAAATTATAACTTAATTAGCCAACTTAAGGATTGAAAACTTTGAAGTTGGATTTTAATTTCCTCTTAAACTCATGTGATATTTTTCTCGTTTTCTACTTACAATTACTTTAAAGGAAATGACTACTTTCTCATGAAATAAAACCTTTATAAAACTGGTAAGTAAAACTTGATTTTTTAAGTGTTTGATTAAAAAACTTCACTTGTACGCCGAGTAATATCAATTGTTACATTACATGCTTTGACAATTTTATTTATATTATAACTTTTGTATCTTTCGTAGAAAAGTGCCTAATATGCCCAAAACAAATTTCTATCGATATCTATGCTTAGGTAGACCAATATTCTTATTAACGGTAAAATTGCGTGCTATCTTTTCCACCACAACCCATCAATGCGACACATTAAAGAAAAACGAAATTATCCATGGAGGAGTAGATAAGAATATCATTCTGAATAAAAAAAAATAATCACTATGTCTGCGTCGAAACGGTTAACTATTGGAAACACTCTTATAGATGTAATGTAAAAGAGACAGTTACGTTAGTGATACTTTATTTGAATGAAATTCCTGTTAAAGATGGAGGGGAACGCGTGGTAAATTAGTATAATCGTTAAATGAAATATACATTTTATCTATACGTGTATATATATAGACTTTACTTTTCTTTTTGAAACTAAATCACTTTCTTGAGTTAGCAAATCTTAAGATCCCTAAATTATAAAAGATACTTTCTATTTTACTTTCATGATTAACCCTCTGAGTGGATGACCCGCTAATTGAAAATCACTTCGAAAGCGGTCTACTTTTTCAAAGCTAGTGGTAGCGAAAATGTTTTGGAAGAATTTCGCGGACTGCTTCGAAAGCGCACCACAGTTTTATGCCTTCCCCCCTTAAAATTGCGGGAGGTCCTCAAATGATTTTGCAGGAGATGATTTTATTGCTTTTCGGTTTCTGTGTTGTTCGAAAGGGGAGGTTTCTCATTCACAGCTGTGGCCTAGGGCGAGGATTGTGAAATGGACATTTTCTCCACTTCACGGCCAACAGAAACTTCTCCCAATTTATTGCAAATATATATTTCATATATTTGGAAAACTTGCTCAATTTCTGGTCTAAAAACCAATTAGGTTTTAAGAAATTTTAATTTTCTGAGTTTTGATTTTAAATTCGGTTTCATTTTAAAGCATTTTTGAATTCCTAGATTGAATTAATTAAAAATATTTTTTAACAAAATCCATTATTTCGTGTGAAATGTCTATTAACTGCAATTTTAATTTCTAAAATCCTTTCTGTTTGCTTATGTTTTTAAGTTTTTGAGTTTTCTCACATTTACTTAATTAAGATTGATTTAAAGACCAATTTATTTTTTGACACATAGTTTATATAATTTAAAAGCTCTTTACTTTGTTTTCATTATTTTTTTTTCCTTTTGAAAAATGCCATGGCCAAAATGTACGCAGGCTACTGTGATAAATAATACTTGAAAGGGATGGAATATGACTGAAAATGGTAAATCTAAAATCCAGCTTTCAGGTGATATTACAATTAGACTACAGAATGCAAATGTTGCAGAATGAACTAAATATTTCCCTGACGTACCACAAACTACATTATAATAAATATATTGTAGTACTACATTACAGTATTTTAAAGTCATGCAACAAAAACTTAAACTTGCTTACCTGCCACGATGGGAAACTGAAGGAAAAAAAAAATATTATATACAATCTTGGTGATTTCTGGATTACGTTTGTATCACTACTATTTTCTGTATAAATATTTTGCATTTAAAACTCTTGAGAATATATCAGGTTCTGATAAAACGGAATAATTGATCAAATTAACAATTGTTATCAATATTATGTCGAAGAAAATTTTGAATTAGAAAATATATTTTCAGTCATATTTATTTCAAGTAGAATTTTCATGTAGAACATAAGTTGGATAGTAACATATTAAAAAATTAAAGCTTTACAGGCATTGGAATTTTTTTTTATGCCTTTACAAATTTTAAATGTGTTTTTCTCAGATTTTTAATTTTTATGATGAGAGTGTATTCTAATCCTTTAGGCGTTTTTCCTAATCAAGATAGAGTCGTGAAATATCTTGTAAATATTCCCTAACATATTTTCTAGTAATTTGCTTCTAAAATCTAAGTATTTCTTTTCACTTAATTTTTTATACAAATATTTTATCCAAGTTTTTGATGTTTCCCGACTAAATCGTAAATATAAGAAACAACAGTCAAATATCACAGGTGCAGACGGCGCTCGCTGATATTTGAGTGAGAAAATTACAGCAGCATAAAATGCGACCTCGTTTGAATTATATCTAAGGTGCATATTTGGAACTGTTTAGCGTACTCGAATTAACTCAATTGCACACGTTAAGGGTTTATATTGCATTCTAAGTCAACACGGTGGCTACTGACGAGCGACTACATAATTTTGAACTGCCGTTAAGTGATGAGGACGATACCTGAGCTGATAACTCCCCTTCCAAACTTTTACATCACACCAACGTGAGGACTTTTGACCTCGACTTGTTTAACGTGCATCAGCTCCTCTTCAATGCTAAACTTTTGTGGTAACAGAGCTCGAACACTGAACACGAGTTCATAACCATAACCATCAGGCTACCGTGGCCGCAAAAGAAAATAGCAAGTTTGAAAGAAATGTAATGGAGAAGTATATTTGAAGAAATAACTTCAAAACTTAACGAAAAACCAAAATATGAAAATTTATTTTGGGAATAATAGTGAATATAACTTCGTACACCTAAAACCACTTTATGCAGTGTATTTTGAAAGTGAACGTTTCCTCTTTTAGAGAAACTCACTATAATTATGTCAAATTCCTTTCATTTTGCTCTAAGGGGATCCCCGAAACAATGTAATTTTTTTGATACACAAAATTACTTATGGTTGAATCTAATACAATTCCCTACAAAATGAATGAAAACCCTTTTTTATCATATAAATTGTGTTTGAATAGGAGATGGTTAGTTAATAAGTATATTTAAAACGTGTCGGCAATCTATGGACCTGTGGCACGTGGTACAATTCTTAGTGGCACTCAGCACTACTCTACAAATTTGTCAATTCTTGAGTGGATGGAAGTTGATAATAGACCTTATTTGACAAACATCGTCTGAATTATGGACATTTATGGAACTAAAAAATAATCTGAAAGATAATTCTAAGGATAAATTTACAGCTATTTTGTAAATAATTGAATGTTATTGCTAGGGGATTTAATTGTTGAAAAAGGAAAATTGCATGTACTCTGCTTTCCACTTATGATTCGGCATATCAAAGTAAAAAATCTTTTCTAATATGAAAAATATTTCCACTCCGCAAAGAAATTGTTTAACAACTGAATGCTCATAATCATGTCACGCATTATACCCCTGGTTTTTCTATATGAAAGAAGAGTGGTGAAAGAGTTAATTCGCATTAAAATTTTTATTTAACTATAATGAAGGGAATAATTTATATTTCACTTTGTCTATTTCGTATTTAAATACATATTTAATTTTTTTATCTTTGTTGAAGAAATAGTAACATTTTATATTGTTTATTTTTATGTTAATAAAAGTATTTTATTGATCCATAATTAATATAAAATAAAACTGTAAATCTAAATTATTTACCTTTATTCTTTAAACCAGCAAATATTCCCCTAAGAATCGAAGGATTTCAAAAATTTCCTACTATGTGGCACGCTAAATAATACTGACAGATTGGTTTGGCACGTCTTAGCTACACAGTGGCCGCCCCTGATTTAAAATGTTGGATTAAGATAACCATTATATTTTTAAAATTTTATAAATATACAAAAGGGAGAGTATTTTGGCAATACATGTTTTAAAAGGAGTAAAGTTTACGAGAACGAAATATAAAATTACGTTAAAATTATTGGTACTCTATCAACCATACTTTATTATATATATATATATATATATATATATATATATATATATATATATATATATATATATATATATATATATATATATATA
Source organism: Trichonephila clavipes (assembly GCA_019973935.1). NCBI lineage: Eukaryota > Metazoa > Arthropoda > Arachnida > Araneae > Nephilidae > Trichonephila > Trichonephila clavipes. The sequence goes on along the minus strand of BMAU01021332.1, from coordinate 816,404 downwards.
TATATATATATATAAGAAGTACGGTCGATAGAGTACCGTAGTTACTGCCAACTCGTCACAATGAATTGGAAATTAAGTTCACAATTCATTGTTATTAAAACATATAAAATTTTACATGACTTATTTCTGTATTTGTTAATTTTATATTCCTTACTGAGAGAAAGCAACAAATGGGAGTTCATTACCTGCCAAAACTGCAGAGGCCTGGTTGTTTACTCCACAATATCCTACATTATGCTAACTTGCCCTACTAAGTAAAAATGCCGTCTTCTGCTCGTCAAGATCATGGAATTGCAGACATTGTTTTCCATATATTTTAAATATTAGTTTTCTAACTTCTACATCAGCCTTTTAATAGTCTACACTCCTGCAAAGAAGTCTGAATTCAAAACTATAAAATCTCAACTCACTATATTCCCAACAATGTCATTTATACCATTTTTTTTATAATCTATGAATGCGTTAAACTATTAATTTGATATTGCGACTATTTAATATTAAATGCGAAAAAAAACGAATAAGTTTCAAACTGAAACTTAAATTGAATTTTTCAAAATTGTCATCGATATTCTCATAACTTTTACATATTGTCATTTTAGCATATCACACATCTATCTTCTATGCAAAAATCTATTATAAGTTCATCAAATGTTTCAGCATATTTTTACTCATAACATGCAGTTTTCAACCACATTGTGAGGCCGCGGTAGCCTAATGGTCAAAGTAATGGACTCGAAGCTGGCGTGTCATGTGTTCGACCCCAGCACCACTGAAGATCCGCCGTGTAAGGGAGCAATGCTCAAGCGTCATCCTCGTCACTTGACCATGGTTTAAAATTACGAGGTCCGTCGCCAAGTGAGTGAATATTAACGTGGCACTGTTCAGCTACACGAGGGCTTTAGTGATGGACCTCGTAATTTTGAAAATGGTCAAATGACGAGAGCGACACCTGAGCTGGCACCCTCTCTCCTAACTACCACACCAACGGGAGGACATTTCAGCTCTCGATAGATTTAACGCGCATCGCTGCCCTACACGGCGGGTCTTTTGTGGCATTGGGCTCGAACTCGAGACATGACAACCATGATTCGATACCTTGACAACCTGGTACCCCAGCCACAGGTCCGTCGCCAAAAGCCCTCAAGTAGTTGAGTAGAGAAGAGAGAGAGTTCGACTTTAATATCCCCTTACTTAATTAAATTATATGAAATTTTAAGGAATACTTGAAAAAATATTAGAAATCGAATATATATATATATATATATATATATATATATATATATATATATATATATATATTAAAAAATTAATCTAATGATAATTTTAAATATCCAAAGAATTAATAGTATTTATGGTAAATATATGTTTTTCAACTGAGCATGTCATACACGCATAAATATCTTTTTCGAAATCCCAATGCAGAATTTCAGTGGAGCTAATACAAAATTCCTAATTTTGCATGGTTAAGATTATAAAAATGTCCAAATTTTAATAACCTTTTCTTCAGTCAACCACTAATGGAACATGAATTATGAGTGATTATGCATAAATATATATTTTTAACTTGAATTTAAAAAGGATCTTTATATTTATTTATATGCGCAAATGTTAACTGTAAATTTGTCAAGATATATGCTTTTAAATAGTCTTGTTTTGAAGATTCAAGTTCAAAAATATAAACTTGAAATTAAAATTCTCTTTGAATGGAATTAATGTTCACACATTCAAAATTCAAATATAATTTGTTATCTATTGCATACAAAGTCGCTGACAGACGACTTGTGGTCGCAATTTCGGGCACTTGATGGTGTCCAACCATTGAATATTATATTTCATCTCCCATTAAAGTGCTGCTATTTCTATGTTTTTCTTCGCTTTTTTGCACCATAGCTCACAACTGCGTCCTTTATGCGACACTGTTTTCTTGTGTGATTCGGCGTCATTGTACCCCAAACACGCCCTGCAAGATGGTAGGTTTAGTAGCGGATCACCCTATATGTAAACATCTTGTTACATTTATTCAAAATTTATACGAGTACATTAGTTTTTATATAATAAGTGGAAAAAGTACTTGGAGCAAAGAAACATTGTAGAGAACTTAATAATTTATGTTATAATAACAGAAGACATAATTCAGTTGATTTATTGTAAGAAGAAAATTGAATCGAAAATATTAGAAAGGATGATCTTAAATCAGAACTGTATGAAACGTACTTTAAATGTAAAAAAAATAAATAAGTCAGTATTTTTTTTCTTTAACACCAGATTGCCCAAGGAAGTCCTTTTGACTGCTTTTTGATTTAAATAAAAAAATAATTACGTATATAATGGCACAACTTCTTATATATAGACTTTTTTTTAAAAATACATTTTTTACCAAGTGTAGTAAATTTTTTGTATTGTTAATATTTACCAGTAACTTGTTATATCACTGCAAATAATATAAAAATATTAAAAATTAATTTTTAACAAATTTTTTTAACACATTAGATATTCTTTCCCAATGGAGTCATTTTGACTTGTCTTGGGCAATATACGCATATACTAAATTCCAGTCTTTCCAGTGTTAAATATTAAATTTAAATTTTGACATTTGCAGAAATGAATCCATTTTATAATTACTAATAAAACAATGGTCAATAAAAAGAGCAACTCAATAATATCTGTTAAACTTCTATTTTATTAAACTAACCAATAAAAAGAAAACAATTTTTCTCTTGCGTGACAGATATGCGGAAGGTTATTGTAAATTCACTTTCTCTCTCTGTTTGAAATGAATATTATTTCATGGATGGAATCTTTTTATTTTGAATTTTTCTGATCGAGTAGATGACCGAGAAAAGCAATTTTCCATTCCTCGAGAGAGCACTTAAAGTGCCGGTTACAGGAAAGGATGGATTTTCTTCTCATTCTCGAAAAGGGTTTACTGAAAAGAAAACATTATTTATACCGCTGCACTTCACACCCACTGGGGAAGATTGATCTGTTTTTATTTTCTGCCCATCCCTAACATTAGGACGTGTCACACACACATACAAAAAAAGAAACACATTTCGGAAACCGATGTTAAAAAGTCATAAATAAGAGGAAAAGCTGATAGTTAAAAGAAAAAAAAAATTGAAAATATTTTTTTTTAAAAAATTAACAAATATTATTTTTATTAAAAACATTCATGAACAATTTTTGTAATGACTAGGAAGATTTACATAGTTTGAGAGACCCGATTACAAAATTTAATAATTCCCAGTTGAAAAAGCAGAAAACAATCTTTAAAATATGTCATTGTAAAGATACATTATGAAATTTTCAGTTTGTAACATTGTTTTTTTCCAAGAAGTGAGCAGCAATGTTGTATTAAATATGTTTTTGAAATTATGAACATAAGTGAAAATGGCTTCGCAGCGGGAAAAAAGGCATTTTATAAGGCATGAAAAGGCTCGTTTGCAGAAAGTATGTCAATAATCACGGTTCAGTGTGAATTTCGCAGAATGTACCATAGAAATGCGCCGACGTCAAAGAGTGTAAGATAGCGTTATTCAAACTGTGGGGTGTTCCCCCCTAAGAGGGCATAAAAATTTTACGAGGGGGGTGCGAGCATATTGAAAATTCGAAAACAAAATTTTATTTAAAATAATTAATTTACTGAAAGTAAACAAAGAACATATATTCTAACATAATAAAAATTAATACACATTTACACTGATATAATATAATTTTGTGTACTGGATGTGACTTCAGCTAACTTAAAATATAGGATAGTTTGTATTTCAATTAATGATGTCATAACTTATTTACTGCCGGAAATGTGAAAAATCCGGGAAACGGGAAAATTTGCAAAATATAGCAATACGTGTGTGCAGAAACGGATTCTGTTGACCAAAGTGCACGAAAAGTGAATTCCTGGCAAATTTCGGCGCTTGGAATCTGAATTTTGAATTGGTTTCCAATAATACCCCGAACTTTGCCGAATAACGTCGGTCAACCATATTTTACACACACCGTGGCAGGGGCTTACCTTAAAAGCCTTGAAGCACGAAAACGTGATCCCTGGCTATTTCAAAAAGGGCAATCTGAATTTAATATCCTATCTGAGAATTATCTTAACTTTGCTGGATAACTCCGGACGAACATCTATTACGCGAACCGTGGCAGGTGCTTACCCTAAAAGACTTAGAGGGGAAAGAAAATTCGTTTCTGGAGTATTTCGAGATGCTGAACGCGATTCTGAAATCAAATTTTAGAAATTACCTTAACTTTGCCAGAAAATGTAGGACGGCCACCTATAACACGAACCGTGCCCGGAGCTTACCCTAAAAGTCCTCCAGCGGAAAAAAAAGTGCGTTTCTGAAATATTTCGAGATGCTGAACGCGATTCTGAAATCAAATTTTAGAAATTACCTTAACTTTGCCAGAAAATGTAGGACGGCCACCTATAACACGAACCGTGCCCGGAGCGTACCCTAAAAGTCCTCCAGCGGAAAAAAGTGCGTTTCTGAAATATTTCGAGATGCTGAACGCGATTCTGAAATCAAATTTTAGAAATTACCTTAACTTTGCCAGAAAATGTAGGACGGCCACCTATAACACGAACCGTGCCCGGAGCTTACCCTAAAAGTCCTCCAGCGGAAAAAAGGGCGTTTCTGAAATATTTCGAGATGGTGAACGAGAATCTGAAATTGAATTTTAGAAATGTCTTTAATTTTGCCGGATAATGCGGATGACCACATATTAGACATACTGTAGCAGGGGCCTACCTTAAAAGCCTTGGAATGCAAAGACTTAGTTCCCGACTTATCTTGAAACGGACAATCTGAATCTGGTATCCAATTTGAGAATTTCTTTTAACTTTGCCGAATGATTCCGAATGACCATTTTTTACGCAGACCGTGGCAGAGGCTTACCCTAAATGTCTTAATGCGTGAAAAGTGCCTTTCTGGTGTACTTCGGAGTGGTGAACGAGAATCCGAAACCGAATTCTAGAAGTTCCCGAAATTTTGCAGGATACTGCTAGACGACCCCAATGCCTCTGCCCTCCTCCCAAGAACTGAACTCGCAGGCTCGAGGAAAACAAAAGTAGTTTCCAGTTGCATCTAAGGGCGGTAAACGAGAGTCTCATATTTCAGAAACACTGGTAACTTTTGCAGGATAGTATCGGAATGAGGCGGAAAGGCTTTGCATTCAAGTCCCACGTCCGGATTTTCATTTCCTCTAGCGACTGAAGGTGCACGCGCTGGGACATCAAAAGTCAGTCCCGTGTGCGTTTTGGAGTGTGGAGTGAAAATCTGAAATCGAATTTTAGGAATTCTGATAACATTGCCGTATAATTCCGGGTGACCATAGTATTCATGGACAGTGGCACCACCCTAACGGCGTGTGGATGTAGGAACGCAAAAAGTGAATCCTGATTCTTTTGGTGTCCCCAATCCTGATTCTTGTGTGTTTTATTCGTTTGTTCGTCAATTACAATGTAGATGTTTAAATTATAAAAGTTTCCTCATCATTTTCATGTGATTGCAAGAATCTCTAAAAAAAGGATCTCCTCAATATGCAAAATACCTTAAATCAAGTTCGTCATTTTATACGTATATGTAGCTATACCCCAATTTAACAAACGCCTATTAAACGAATTTCATGAATCGACGAATTTTTCTTTTCCCCAATTGAAATGGAGATGAAAGTCCCTACTTAACCTAAAATAAAGCCCGAATTAACGAATTATTTCACCAGCTGATTTTTTTATTTGTTTCCTTTAGAACAAAAATGAATACAATTAAACTAAAACTATTAAATCAGAAAAATCTAAAATATGAGCAATCAAAGTCCCTTCACCTCAGTGGGCCACGGCAAGGTTGTGATACGTTGACCAGTCCATGGCCATCCAAAGATTGTTGTTATAATGCGAGGTGTAGTGTACCAAAATAATTCCTTTCCAGCAATGCTTCTCAAACTTTCCATATTCGCAACTCAATGTTTCGGCATAATTGTCATTGTGCCTCCCTCTTACAACAGTAATGTATTGAATAAAATAATATTTATTTTGACGCTAAGGCTACAATATGACTTTAATTATAAACCGTACAAGTTATAAAGATTAGCATTAAATTTTGTATATGAAAAGCCCACGTGAGTCACTAATAGTTATTAAACTTGCTTTTAATTTACCATTGCTAATAGATTTTAATTCAGTAATTGATATATTATGTATTAGTACTGCACAAATAATTTTTTGCAGTATTAATACATTTATAAGTATATTCTATCAGTGTGAATGTGCATTCCATTTTTTATGTCATAATGTATTTTGATTTGCTTCTTTTCTCTCTCTCTCTCTAAATTAATACTCATTTAAAATATTTTATTTTCGACTTTTCAATATGCTCGCGCGAGTCCCCTACTAGGGTTATCATCCTCTCATCCCCTTCCCGAGGGAGACACACCCCACAGTTTGAGTAATGCTGTTGTACAATATCAATGTTTTTATTGGAGAAGACACATTTCGGAACAATACTGGAACATAAATGGCTTGAATATACACAAACACTGAAACAATGAAAACGCGTATATTCAGTTAGGTTTCGAATATACAGAGTCCTTGAGAGCAAATTAATAGACGCACTCCTATTTTTTTAATATTTAATTGTTTTATATAAGTTTATATGCAATATTTTCACATTTAAACATAGATTCAATGGAATTTAATGAGGAAATTTATTTATTTTTCACAAATGGCAACATAAAGTTAATAAATTCTCACCACGAACGTAAACAAGTCTAAACCTGCTCGAGTCGCGTTCGCACATGCTTCAGTTGCGGACGTGTTTCTGTGGGTTAATGTGACTTGTTTGTTGATTTAGCAGTTTTAAATTACGCAGTTATTTGTTTATATCGTGTGTGCGGTGTTTAAATAATCAATTTGTACACTTTCAGCATGGGTAAAAAAGGCGATCTTTTTTTTTCCATGTAAAAAAACAGAAGTAAAGGCCCTTAAGAATGCAAAATTGTTTTCAAACCGCAAAATATCACGAAGAGGGAAAGTTTCTGGAGTTAGTGTATGGCGTATAAAGAAGAAAATTGAGTCAGGGGAAGAATTGAGCCCAAAAGAAAGAAAAAATGCGACAGAAAGCCTATTTTTATCCCAAGGTTAGAAAGATCTTTAAATAAAATTTGCCTTGAAAACAGATTTGCTACCACAAAAGTGATAAAATCGCAACTCCAAGATATTAATGTGAATGCTTCTGAACGCACTGCTCGAAGAAAATTGAAAGATTCAAATTTTAAAACCTGCTGCCCCGCCATAAAGCCCAAGTTAACCGCTGCAATGAAAGCAAAGCGTCTGAATTGGGCCAAACAGTGGCGTGATAAAGATGTGGACTTCTGCAGATCGGTATGTTATAATTTATTCACAAACAAAGTGCTTAACTATTTTCTAAGATTACAGAAGGAAGAGCAAAGATGTTTATTTATTATTTTTTTATTTTTGGCAAGTCTGCTTCAGTGATGAAATCACATTTGAAATTCTGCAGAACAAAGCTCAGTTTGTGCGTCGTCGTCGTGGAGAAAAGTTTCATTTTGACTGTATTGTTCAGACTGTGAAACACTCTACAAAAATAATGATTTGGTCAGTCATCAGCGGCAAGGGTACTGGACGTCTGTATGTGGTTAAAGGTATGATGCGGCACTACCAGTACAAATATGTCTTGCAAAATCGCTTGATTCCGCAGCAGGAAGAATGGTTTCCAAATGGAGAACAATACATTTTTATGCAAGATGGATTTCCCTGCCATTCAGTTCGGTCTAACAAAGCTTTTTGGGCAGAACAAAATACCCGTCTGTTGAATTCCCCAGGTTCCTTATATGAAACCAGTTGAAAACATTTGGGAGTTAATGAAAAGAGAAGTGGCTAAATATTTGATTACAAATAAAACGCAGCTCTTAGAAAGAATAATTCAGGTGTGGAATCATCATCCTCAAATGCAGGAGACAAAACAGTCTAGTCTTGATAGCATGCCTCGCAGAATTGAAGCTGCCATAGCGGCTAAAGGTGGATCAACAAAATATTAATATTTAATTATATTTGTTCCTGTTTTCATTCAAGAGTCAATAAATACATATTTTTTTCTTTAATGATCATGTTTTATTTGTGATAATAATAGATTATTAAATGGACAACTAAAAACATACGCTATATCTGATAAATACAAAAAAACCTGTATAGTATCACCTGATAATTATTATATTTCATAAAAATCTAATAGTGCGTCTAATAATTTGGTCAGGGACTGTACATCTTAGAGGGAGAGAGAGAAACAGGCTCTCTCTATTATTTTCCCGGGAGGAATCATAGAAGGATTAAAACTTTTACATTTGGTAACACTGAAATAACGGAACTGACTTTTTAATTTACATTTATTCAGTAATTCACCCTCCTCCAAATGAACCGATCCACTTTTTAGGCCTTACACCATTTAGGAATAACTCTTCCATTATCTCATTCATGCATTTCATATTAACCACCGATAACTTGTATTTTCTGATCACGTAACTGGTAGTCGGAAATATATATCTACCGGTTCATAAAAATGACGATACAAAATTAAACTCCATAACACAAGAATTGTGACAAATCATGAATTCAGGTCACAGTTACAGAATGAATGAGAATAGTTATTTATTTAGGGCCTAAGGTCTATTTGGTTCACTCGAAAGAAAAATTGATTTGCAAAACTCTCAAAAAGATTGTTTTATTAAAAATATCGAAAAAAACTTGATTAAGAAACAGATAAACAATAATATAATATATATAAATAATATCCATTTAGATGTTAACAAATGAGAAAAACGAGCATAAATTAAGACAGTCTCTATATCGTTTCCTTAATTTGAAATAAATTATTTTTAAAGAAGTAAAATTTAATAGGTATGTCACACACACACATTCAGTCAGTATATTAAAATAAAAAAATCTTCATTATATCCCTATTTCATTCACAATACAATTTCCTTTTATAATAATAGATTGATAAACAATTCTAAACATTTAAACAATGCGTAAAAATACAAAATGAAAACCATTTTTGCATTAAAATAAATGCTATTATTTTCTTTGCAAAATGTTTAAAACCCATTTAACAGTGCTCTTCTCAAAGTTGCAATTTTCGCTACCCGATATTCAATCATAATTTTCATTGCACCTCCCTCACACAGTTAAAATGCATTGAATTCAATAATTCTATATTTTGACGCTTAAACTAAGGTACGACCTCTTAAGCTCCCTTGGCGTATATAAACGTATCACTAAACCAAAGAGTTTTTCCCCTTGACGTATATATAAGTCTTTCTGAAGTACGATCTTTTCTGTGCACTCATATCCTTAAAATTACTCCGAAGGCTTTAGAATGCTATAAAATGACATTGACAATGTTTGCGGAGGATTTACTTATTTCAGATTATGTTTGCTACTTTATTCCTGTCCACCCCCACACCCCTCCAATACATCCCATACGCACGCCTGCGAGGAAAACGGTTGGCATTGGGAAGCGAATCGCGTAACATTTAATCGGCATTTAGGGGATTAATTATAAACTAGACCAATTTTCGAGATAAATGTATTTTTTTTGTTTTTAATTATATATATATGGCATGCCTATGGAGTCACTGGTAATTAATAAACTGGCCCTTAATATAGTAATGTTAAAATAATTATAAAATGCATTGTGTAGCACTGATACATTTATAAGAGCAAATATTATTTTATTTTTTTTTATGTCAGAATGTATTACGTTTGTGTTTACACACTTTCAGTAAATTAATAATTTTTTATAATATTTTGTTTTCGACTTTTCAATAGGCTCGTGCCCCTCTCGTAGAATTGTCACGCCTCCAAGGGGGACGCACCCCACAGTTTGAGAAACGCTGCATTATAATATTGTGCATCTGAACATCACAGAAACTATTGAATAAATTTCTCAAAAACGCTTTCTAAAATTAAGGAAAGTATGTAAATTCAGTACATTATTTGTTTGCATTTATGTAACTTTGTGAATCGGTAATTTTATAACTATCTGAAAATCAATTATATATGTTTGAATACATCTAAATTTGAAATTTGGTGCAGCATGTAGCGAAAAAAGTATTCTGGAAAGTTCCATTAAATTTGTATCCTAGAGTTGAATTGCGCTATGCAAGGTAATATACCAGTATATGCAAATGTTGCAATCTGACACAAATTCTATAAAGCAGCGAAAGTAAACAGAAAATACATTTGTTTCCATGCCAGCACAATTGAACTTGATTTTACAGCAGCATGTTGTTCTGGAAAACGTTTTGCAAAACAATGATTCGACTGTCAAAGCTTTACAAAAGGTTTTTGTCTTTGAGGTGGCCATAAAACATTTCCAATCACTAGTCTAGGACAAGCAAGATTATGAAATTTGAAGCAATGAATGTTTCTCTGGTCCTTTATCCCGTAAGAGGATGGAAGTATGTTGCAGCATAAGTAATGAATCGCAACGCAAGTGGAAAAGATATAATATTGCATTTTATAGGAACACTGATTTACAAAATATTGTGAAGTTGTTGTTTCTTATTCCACTTGATCAACAGAAACATCTAAATCAGGGCAGTGAATTCATACGTTATTAAACAATAAAGAACTGTAGCAAGAGAGAGTATTGCAAGAACTGTAGCAAGACTGTTTTTAGAGAGAGCTGTTGTGAGCTCCCTTCCGCGAAAAAACGAGGGTAACCGCGAAGTCTGCGCAATCCGAACTGGGGAGATCCGGAAACGGACTGAGTCTCGATCAGAGAGAGGAGTACCATAGTCCGCGAAGTAAGGCGGATTTGGAGCCAGCGAACTCTCCCGACTCGGGGAGGAATTACCGTGAGTGAATTACAAAATTATTTTATGCGAGAATGTAGAGATGAAACAGCTATATATGTCTTTGCTAATACATTGTGCTAAAATATTTTCTCATTACGTATTGAATTAAATAGTGTTAACCCAGAGCTGTGTAAAGTCAATACAGTAGTAAACGGCTGTCAGAATCATATTGACTATGCTTTTTCGACTCGAGAAGTGGTAAATTTGCTCACGATATATGCTTTACTGTAAATAACTTTCTAATTTTGAATATCTTTCAGTTTTCTTGTGAAATTGCTAACAGATTGTAATGTTAAAGTTTGAAGAAGGAGGGGGGAGCAGTTCAGAGGAAATTTAAGTTTTAAAATTCTGTAGCCAATTGATTTTCGTCCTGATTTTTCGAAATGTGATTTAATCTATCAATATATCAATTATAACATTCATATCAATACTAACAAGGAGCTTTCAACCCAAATACACACACACACACACACCTTCCTACAAGACACTCTTCATTGAAACTAAAATGTATTTGGCTCATTTCTCCTTTTTTAGAAAGTGGCAATCGCGTTTTTTTAGAGGTTGAGTTTTCCGCACGACTTCTTTTGTTCTAAAATATTTTCTATGAAAGGCTACACTTTTCTCTGTTAACGACTTTGTTGGTTTGTTGCTGTGTTGTACGATTATAAATGTAAATGAACAGAACATAAAAAAAATATTTAAATTCAGTACTTTGCCGCCTAAAAGCAGTGCTTTTACCACTTTCAATATTTGCGAAACCAAATTTTAAACGTAACTTTCATTTAGAACATCCATACAATAACAATGTAATAAATGCATTATTACAGTGCTTCTCAAACTTTCAATACTGGCGCCCCCCTTTTCCATCACAATTTTTATCGCGCACCCATTATACTTTAATAATGTACTAAATGCAATAATAATGCACTTTTTGACGCTAAAGCTACAATTTTTATTATAAACCTTACAAATTAATAACATAAATACTAAATTTTCTATATATGTTACTTTTGAGAAAAAAATTATATGATAATTATTATGCTATTTTTCCTTTCTCTAATTTTTAAATTGGAACATATTATAAAATGTGGTAGCTACTTTTAGAAGACAAAATACAGATATCAGCTAAATATAGAACATTAACTCAGAGGGTCAATTTCTATTCATAAGCATTCCTTATAAAACTTTGCTTTGCAAGACAAGCCCATGAAAGTCGCTAATATTTATATTACACTTGTTCTTAATTTAGTATTAATTAATTAGTTATAAAATACTCTTTGCACCACTGATACATTAAAAGTATACCGGTTGAAGTACCGCTCTTTGCACGAGTTCATCTATAAGAAAATAAAAAAAAAATATTGATATAATTGCTGATTTGTAAAAAGATTAAAGCCAAGTGCGCGACAATGATTACAAAAATATAAAATGTTTTTTTTTAAATGATTGCTCAAGTTATAATTAGTTTTAAGCAAACTGTAATTTTTTAAGCCTCACAGATATAGCATTTAGAATTGATGTTGAAAAATGAACAATAATATAAGATTCTGATGAAGAATAATTGTATTATGTATATTATTTAAAGCGAAAGGACTTCAAAATGTTTTTACCTTGGAACAGGCGCACTCGATACTAATGGTCCAGCGCGGTTATTGAGTCAGACCAGTCCATTTTATAATTATTTTTATAGTACACAACAAAAATCGCAATTCCAGTGAATGATTTAATTAAGTTATCCGACTAGGTTTAAAAATTGCTTTTTAGGTGTTTAATTATTGATGTTGTTTGGGTCATTAGGTAAAAAAATCATTGAGGAAGAAGGATTAATACATAAAACTAAAGAGTTTTTTAAGTGCTTTTAATAACATTACTTTATCTAACCACTAAAAATATTTTTTTAATTTGTTTTTTGAAGAATGAACTTTTCATGATAATTTGAGCACGAAAAACAGGACATATTCTAAATAATCCAATCAAATACAGTGCAATTTATAACATACAGGATATGGGCCCTTCAGAGTGTAACAAACCACATGTTTTAAGACAGCTACATTTAATCACATTTTACAGCCATTTTTAGCTTAGAACATGCAGTAATTTGACGAAAAATCATGACCATCAAATTTAAATGATAATAAAATATTTATTTCTTAAACTATTTTTTATCCTGCGGTTTGTGACACTCCAGAGGGATCAAGAAGCATATCAATGACGTTAAAATTGCCTAATCAGTAATTTATTTTTATTTATCACGTTTTTCTTAACTTAAAAAATTTTGCAAATTTTTTTTAAAAATATTTTTTTTTCAAAACAAAGGGCGATATGTGTTATTTATTTAATAGCTATGGCTTTTTAAGTCTATTATGTTCTTTAAAACAATAAAATTATACAAAAAGACAATTTTAGAAAAAATTATCTCTGAACCTAGTCGGGTACCTTAAGAGAAAATATACTTACCCACTTTCAAGGACTTTTCAATTTTTCTTTGATAATTTTAGGAAAAATCCAAGAAAACCGAACTAAAATGTTTCAAATGTGCGTGACCTTAAAAAAGACACAAATCACAGACAAATTTTGGTTAACATTACAGGAATGTTATTTGAGGCAAAACTATCATATTTTGTTCAAGTTATTGTAATTTTACTGTCCTTTGATGGTCGACAAAGAGCATGTTGAACTTTTGCTTGCTTGTGTGTTTTTCACAAAGCAAAATGTGTCTTCTGATTTTTATGGCTTCGTATTTTACTTGATGGAGTTCATTCGGTAGCATTTGAAAATGTTTCTTTCGTTTCATGTCCATCGCTTTTCTCAAACTTACTTTACTAGGCATTATTTCAGTAGGTTCATCCCTTTTTTTATCAGTTTTAACATATTTTATGGAGATCAATGATGCCTTATTCTTTATATATATATATATATATATATGTCAAGATATTAAAGACAAAATCAGATTAAAGTTTAAAAAAAGGAAGGTGTTTATTAGATCGTGTCTACATCCATTCTGACGCTAAAGGCAGAGAGGAAAAAGCACGCCATGGTGGGGTTCCACGTGAAATACACGTGAAAAACATCTGGTGAATGTCCCTTCTTTGAAGATGGTGTTTGCAAGTTAATGCTGACATATGTTGACTATTAAATCTAACGACCTAGAATTAGACATATTTATTGGCTAGGCCCTATGTTCGGAAGAAATGAATGGGCGATTAGTTTGATACTTGAATATGAGAACGTAGACAGATGGAGTCAAGTGCTAGATAGGGAATTTAATTTTTAATCTAATTTAATTATCCTTACATTTGCCCCCAATTTTAAAAGGGAGTCATGGCGTGGTTTTTTTCTCTCTTAACAAACTTAATCAATTTTCAACAAACACAAAACAATACATAGTTATTTAGAAAGACATATTAAACACAGTAGACATCTTTAAGCACTAGTAATTCTAAAATCAAAAAGCAATACAATAAACGAAACTATAACAACAAACTATAACAAACTATAACAGTAAGGACTTTTCCAACTTACTAATTGATAAACATGACATTCCATACATATAAAGGAAGATTAGCTTGTTCAAATCTATTCGACATCTAGAATAAGAGCTCACGTTTCCTCCTATTCCTTCATAATAATAGATTCGTATTATAGCTGGTAGATATTTTACAAAAATTATGTTGGAAAATAATATATCAAACAATAAGATAGTAAATATAAAAATACATGAAATCATACAAATGTTAAAATAATAATTTTGCATAAAAATCTACTCTGGCGCCATCGTAGTAATATCTTATATTGTTACACACATTCTGCATATATGAAATACCTTTTTAAAAAGATAAAAAAAATATAGACACTAATAAAATGAAATTATTAATAATATGAAAACGGTGTACAACACACAACTTATATGCACTATTTAACACAATAAACAATATTTTATTTCACATGCGTTATAAAATATAAAAATTATAAGAATATAAGAGCACTTTTTTATTATTTTTGGTCGGAAAAGTGGACTCACTTCAATATACTAACTTTTAGTATGTATGAAAATTTTCTCAATATTCACTGTAACTTAACACAATATCGCATACAATATTTTGAATCTTTCCGTAACCTTCTAAAAATTCATTTCATAGACAAAAATTCTTGATTTTCTCTTACATCACACATTCACTAATATAAACTGTATCACCTTACTTAATTTTGAACACATCTCTCTGAGAAATCTATGTCATCAACTCACAGATGTTCAGGGATGCTGATAAGAAACAATGAGAGGTGTACATATCAAACTAAACAAGTTTGTCCTCTTAATGTTTTGAGACATACAAAATTATAATGATTGTATTTTCCCTTATCCACTGTATAATATCCAAAAATAAGCTTCAAGTTATTAAATTAGTTTTAATTTTAGATAAGTAAAATTTCGAGAAATAGTGAATCCTGATATATGGCCAGTATATCAAAACACACAATTTCAAAATAAAAAAAAATAAATGACATGCAATAAGATTACTGCTGAATAAAATAATTAACAAAACAATTGAATTCAATGGAGAAAAAAAGAATACAACTTGACTTTACTTTTGTTTCTTATAACAATCAATATCTCTAGTATTATTCTCTCATTAGTCATTTTTCTAAAAACTTAATTTATATCTTTCACTTTAAAACACCAATTTCCATCATAATCTTAACTCATTCGACATCTTAAGATAAAATTATGAGAAGTATATATTAAAATTTCTCAAAATTTTGTATGACTAAACCTATATACTTTGTTTTCTCAATTAAAGTATAAAGAAAATTTCTCATTTATATAACACAAATATATTAAAAAATTTAAATACCGTATCATATCATATATTATTCTTTTTCGTCGAAAAGTCTTGTTAAGCAGAACTCAGTTATTTCTGTATTACGTAAGATGTTTCTTTTAGTTATTATCTTCTCATTATTATGGGTATTTTGTTGAACGTAATTTAATTGAAAATTTTCAGATGGATGAAAATGTCTTAAACGAACTGAATGAACCATGTCAGTGTCAGTTTTATTAAGGGCGTTGGGTCTATCAATTTCAAATAATGCATCAGAACATTTTCTTAAAACGGTATAAGGGCCTGAATGAGGGGGACTTAATTTCCTTGTTTTATTTCATATCCTAATAAATCAATTGTATCTTTGCCAAATTTACACTTTGTGAATTTTAATTTTATATTTTCTATTCCACAAATTTTAAAAATTTCCTCTAAATGTTTTGCATGTTCTTCAATTGATTCCGAAAATACTATTATATCGTCAAAATAATTTAATGCAAATTTTATTTGGTATTTATTTAAAATCTGTCTAATAGCTCTTTGAAATATAGCTGGAGAATTTTTATATCCAAATTGATTGATTGATTGAATATTAACGTCGCACTGTTCAGCTACACGAGGGCTTTTGGCGACGGACCACGTAATTTTGAACCATGGTCAAGTGACGTGGACGACACCAGAGCTGGCACCCCTCTCCTAACTACCACACCACACCAACGGGAGGACGTTTCAGCTCTCGACAGATTTAACGTGCATCGCTGCCCTACACGGCGGGTCTTTAGTGGTACTGGGCTCGAACCTGTGACAAAGCAAGCTACAGTCCGATACCTATACCACTCGGCTACCGCGGCCACTTTTATATCCAAAAGGCAAACGATTAAATTGAAAAAGACTGTAATTTGATGTAAATGCAAGTTTTTCAGATTCATTATCATCTAATTTAATGTGCCAATAACCACTACATAGGTCGATGGTTGAGAAAAATTTTGCATGTGTTAATTTGTCTAAAACTGCATCTATTCGGGGAATCGGCTCTGCATCTAATTTTGTGATAATGGTGGGGTTCCACGTGAAATACACGTGAAAAACATCTGGTGAATGTCCCTGCTTTTAAGATGGTGTTTGCAAGTTAATGCTGACATATGTTGACTATTAATTCTAACGACCTAGAATTAGACATATTTATTGGCTAGGCCATATATTCGGAAGAAATGAATGGGCGATTAGTTTGATACTTGAATATGAGAACGTAGACAGATGGAGTCAAGTGCTAGATAGGGAATTTAATTTTTAATCTAATTTAATTATCCTTACATATATATATATATATATATATATATATATATATATATACATAAATATATAAATATAAATATATAAAATCCAATATAAAAAAAATTTCAATATATAATCATATACATATACATACAGATATATATAAATTTATACATATACATACATATACACAAATATATAAACAAAAATATAAAAATAAACATATAGTTATATACCAAAAATAACTAAAAGCAGGAAGGAGGCACATAGTATAAAGACAAATTCCTGGCCTTAGGAGTTAGATTGCAGGTTTAAACAAGTTTTGCGGCGCCAACCTTCACCTGTAATTTGTCATACTATGTACCAAGAGGAAAGGAAAGAGTTATATATGTAGAATTTAATTATTAAAAAATCATTAAACTAAATAACATAGGAACATAAACATAACCTACTAAATCGGAGTTAAAACGATGGCCAAGAGTGCAGTAACGTGTTCTCGCCAAATAGGAGAGCAAAACCGCATAAAATTAATTGCGATACGATATACGATAATAAGAAATATATATATATATATATATAAATATTCTTATATATATATATATATATATATATATAAATATTCTTATATATATATATATATATATATATATATATATAAATATTCTTATATATATATATATATATATATATATATATATATATAAATATATAATATATATTATATATATATATATATATATATATATAAATATTCTTATATATATATATATATATATATATATATAATATTCTTATATATATATATTTTTATTCTTTATAAAAATTATAAAAATAATAAAACATATAAAATTAGCGTAAAATATAACAGAGACTCAAAAAATATATATTAATAAATTTTTTACAATAAGCATGTGTCGCCATCTATTTAATAATTGTAGAATAAATTAGAAATTGTCTAAATTTAAAAAAAAACATTACAAACTTAATAACAGTAAATAATTACAGTAATACAAATTGTATAAAAAAACCATTATAAATATAATTACAAAGACAGTTAGCAGGTTATCCATGTTCAATACAGTGATTAATTTTTTTTTTTTATAATTTAAAAAAATATTACCTATATCGCTAACTAATACATTATTGCGATAAATATAGTTAAAAATAATATTTCTATATATAGATATTGATAAATTAGAATTCCAGTAAAGCACTTTGATGATATTAAAATTAAAAGCACCTCTTTTATCATAAATATTACTATGTAGTTTCAAATTCTTAATATACAGTGATATATCTAGGTAATTTGTTTTGATTGGATTATTATTAATTTTAACTAAGTTTAAGTAGGACGGATAAAAATTAATAAAGGGATTTAAATTATCATTTTTACCAAAACTAATTAAATCATCAATATATCTAAAAATGTAGTAGTCATTATTAATAACATAATTATATTCATAAAAATGTAAATAAATATTAGCAAAACTATTACTAGCTGGGCCCCCTTGTGGGAGTACTTTCTCTTATTTATATAAAGAACCATTAAAAAATTGATGTAATTTACTTTTAAGACAAAATCTATGAGAGTTTTAAATTTGTTAAAATTAATATTAAGGTTATACATACTGTGGTTTTCTAAAATTACTTTAAAAATATCATATAAATCAATGGAATTGAAAAGACCTTTAAAGTCATAACTTTGAACTGAATAAATATTTCTATTATTAAAAAAATCTATAATTTATTTACTATTTTTAATTATAGCTTTATTACATTGCTGATCAATAAAGTTTTGTATAATATTAT
The DNA here is from genome assembly GCA_019973935.1 of Trichonephila clavipes. Lineage (NCBI taxonomy): Eukaryota > Metazoa > Arthropoda > Arachnida > Araneae > Nephilidae > Trichonephila > Trichonephila clavipes. The sequence continues at coordinate 797,622 of BMAU01021332.1, read as the reverse complement.
GAAGTAATTTGCCTGCAGTAGTAATATATGTTCAAAAAACCATTTGTCACACTTCAAAATAATATATATATATATATTGATAAATATATATATATACATACATATATATTGATATATATATATATATATATATATATATATAAATATATATATATATATATATATATATATATATATATATATATATATATATATTGATATATATATATATATATATATATATATATATATTGATGGGAGACGCGGATTATTCAGGAATATTCAACAGAACTTCAAAACTGCAAACTCAGTTTGGTGGAATTCATTTTCTTTTCCCATCACTGAGGGGTTGAATTCCTCGGCAAGGGTGTGAGAAGGCTCCCACGCCTAGGGGGTCACTGTATCCATAAATTACGTTGTGCGTCAACAGATTTCCCGCGGTTCCCAAAGTGCAATGAGCCTCGTGCGGTAACTCTGCGCTGGTTCTTGACCAATAAGAGGCAATTAAGTGGACGAGGCAAATAGTCCGCTCTAGAATTTTCGTGTGAAAAGGACGTCAAATAAAACGGGATGCACCCCGATTTGGATACGGAGAGACACAGACTGAGCAGATCCCAGACTTTGAGATCCGAATCCTCCGCGGGACTCCAGGCGTCAACCATGTCCATCCTCCTGCCCCACTTCATCTCTCTCTCAAGCTAAGTTAAATTTTAATCTTGTTGTGAAGTAAATTTATAGTTACTTAAATATGTTATTCAATAAAATTAATTGTTACCACTATACGATCGGACTGTTAATTTAGTGTAGTGTTAATTTGTCAATAGAACTTAACTAACTTTAAGTTAAGTCATGATGCGATGTTAAATTAAGAAACTAGGTTTTTAAGAAATTAGAATTTTTGATCATTAGCCTCGCATCATATTGGTGCCGTGACCTGTCGTCGGATTTTTTTTTCTTTTTCATCATCTGATGTCGTGAATTTTTTTTTTTTATGATGGTTCACCGAATAATAATCCTACTTCATCTGTTAAACATGTAAAAAAATTTTATTGTGTGCTATTGTATTTTGATTGTATTTATGACTTAATTTTTCCAGTTGTGAAATTTTTTTCTTGCAGTATTTTTTTTTATTATTTATATACTTAGAGATGTTGTTAATGTATTTTTTCCTTATGCTCTTTGTTAGTATATGTATATGTGTATTCATTATCTTAACTGATCTAGCTATGATCTCAATTTCTTATATGTTGTTAAATTTAGAGAAAGTGAAAGGAACTGGCTTGGCCGGATTGAAGATGTTATTTCCGATAAAAGTTGGTTAGATGTTGCGCTGCTTAAATTAGAGAAATTAATTGTGTTAAAATTTGATAGTTATTGATTAGGTGTTTATGGCTGTAATACTTGGAATTTGAGATATTGAAGTGATAAGGTTAGTAGTTTTTGAGAAAAAAAAATTGGTTAGATGTTCATTTGTGCAGTATTTGAATTTAGAGATATTAAATTGTAACGAAAAGGTTAAGTTTTGACGGAAATAGTTATTGCGTGTTCATTATGTTTGCGCTTGGAATTGAGTTTCTTTTTTTTTCTGAGATGTTAAGGTTTGTCAATTTTTTTTTGTTAATCTGGTGTTCTGGTTGAGATGAGATTTTAATTGTTGGAGCGATGTTGTGTTTGGGGAATAAGTATTGGTTATATCGAATTTTTTTGTGGCCATGTAGAGCATGTTAGAGCATTGGACTTCGTAAATGCGCTTGATTTGTGGTTGTAATTTTTTCCCTCTCCTTGTTTCTGTTAAAATTTGATTTGGATTTGTCATGCAAATTATTTTTTTGGGGTCATTTTGTCGCTTGAAAGAGTTGTGTGGGGTTTGAATCTTGGCGTGCTTGGGCGATACGGGAGGACGTCCCATTTCGTGCTGATAGCTGTCCATGTCATTCTGGCGCACTCCTACTCGGAGCAATTTTGTTCACCCCCCCAACCTGCCACGGCCCAAGGGTGGAACTGGACGTTGGTTCACTCCGGCGCTTTAGGATGAATTTTCTCCCTCACGCCCCTCTGCTGTCGCAAGCGAGATCAGATATTCAGCCTCTCTTTTTCTCTATAGGGTCGCCATTCTCCCCCCCCTTTTTGTTGTTTGTTACTCTTCTCTCGGAGCTACTCGATGATAATAATTTTTTTCTCGACGCAATAGCCTTTCTTTCGTCATATTTTGTTTTGTCGAATTTTGTGGAAATCCTCTATCTTGCATCATGATTAATTACAACTTGATTTTTTTATATTGCATTTTTCAAATTTGTATGAAACTTAGCTAAACTTTACTTAGCGCTCGTTTTTTTTATAATAGAAAAACAATGGAAATTTTGGTTTTCATCTTACATTTAATTCACATACTTTCCGCTGGAATTTTTTTTTATAACTATGCAACTTGTGTCATGTCGTTTTCTGATGTTTAAGTGAGACATTGTTGTAATTAGTTATTTAATGAATTTTTAGCTCAGATTTTTTTATGCACTTGTTATATGTCATGTTTGATGTTTTAGTGAGATAAAATTTTGTATTTAGTTATGTAATGAAATCTAGCTCAATTTTTTTTTATGCAAATTGTTTCATGTCTTGCTTTGATGCTTAAATGACAGAATGTTGTATGTGGTTAATATCAATTTTAGCTCTAGATAAAATATTTTTTGATGCTGTGTTTTATGCCATATATAAAATTTGTTGTTTGTAATAGGATTTTTTTTTTAATTTTGCTATGCGATTCATGTATGCACGTCAATATTAATTTTATAAATTTTAAGCTTTAAATCATGTTTGCAGCAAAAATCAAATTTTGGGGTCTTTGGACACATGTTATGAAATTTGAATGTTGTTACTATACATACATATTTGACATTTTTCATTTTTATGCAATATATAAAATTTGTTGGTTGTAATAGGAGTGTTATTTAATTTTGCTATGCGATTCATGTATGCACGTCAATTTTAATTTTATAAATTTTAAGCTTTAAATCATGATTGCAGCAAAAATCAAATTTTGGGGTCTTTGGAAACCTGTCATGAGAAATTTGAATATTGTTACTATACATACATATTTGACATTTTTCATTTATTAAATAATTTTGTGTTGCGGTTATCATCTAGTATTTTAAATTTTATTTTGTTCATACAAAATGTTCCTTTATTGAATAAGTTAGTTCATACTGATTTGATTGTGTATAACTGTGTACTTTTCTTGCTAAATTTTGAGTTAATTTTTTTTGGTAGCGGTATTTTGTCAGAAGCAATTTTAGTGATAAGTTGTGTTATTGTATTAATTTTAAGTGTGTGGCTGTGTATTACTGAATAATGATATCTTTGGAATTTATGCTTGTTAAAATATGGATAGAGGTGGTTGTTTGAATATTTTCCCTAAGAAATTATTTTGAAACTTAACTTGGTTTTGCTCAAGTTGTTTTGTTCTGTCATATGATTGCTAATTTTAATTTACAACTTTTCTAGTGTTTCGGTCAGGCGTTTCAATGCTGATTTAATTTTTTGTGTGTGTTTGTTTTGCTATAGATTTGGAATTTTTTTTGCTTACGGCTCTAGTTAAATTGTGGTTTGGTTAAATGAATGTGCAGTCAATAATTTTGTCTCGGTTGTGTGCTAAACTGTACTAGTAATTGAATGTTTTGTTTGATGTCGATATAGTATTTCTGTTGGTTTAGGTTAACTTGTTTTATTCATGGTAGCGCTTAGGTACATTATTTAATTGAGCATTTATATTAATAGAATTTTTTTGGTTTTGGATTTTAATTGTAGTTTTGCATTGTTATTTAGAAACAAGTTTTGGGTCAGATAATGGTATTGTTAAATTTTATGTTTTGTGTACGCGTAGTTGTGTTAGCTTTGAGTTTGGTATAGACAAAAGAGGAGAATTTTGATTTAGTATTGTTTGTATTAGATATTGAGTTTGATAATTTTTTTTTGGTTTGAAAATGTTGAACGATGATTAGGTGTAATTTTTTTTGTTTTATTAATTGTTGAAGGAGTTAGATAAGTTGAGTTAAGGGTTTTATGGAATATTTGAGAAAGTGTTTCGAAGGAGATAGATAATTTTAATTTGATGAATTTGGTGAATAATTGGGAAAATTTTTTATGGAGATAGATAAGTTTGCGTTCAAAAGCATGTGGGAAATTCGAGAGTTGTTTGATATGGAAATGGAAAATTGAGTTGTAATAATTACGGTATATTTGAGAACGTTTTTTTTATGTAGAGAAGGTTACTTTGAGTTAAGGATTTTGAGCGATTTCGAGTAAATAAGTTAATGAATATAGATAAGTTGAATTAATGATTGTGTGGTATATTTAAGAATGTTTTGAGATGAATCTAGGAAAGTTCGAGTTGAGGATTATGTGAGATTTTGTTTAAATAAGCTGTTGAGCATAGATGGGTTTTAGTTAATGGTATTGTGGAGAAGTCGATTAATTATTTGGTAGTTGCAGATAAGTTTAGGTAGTGTTATTGAGGTATAAGACATGAATGATCTGAGGTAAAGGCATTGTTGATTGATTGAGGAATCATTTTAAGGTTACTGAGAATTTTGGGTTAAGGTTATAGAGTGATATTTGAGTAATTAATTCGCCGATTATCGATGAATTGAGTTAGCGGTATTGTTGAAAATTGAGGATCTTTGTTGTTCTTTTTGTATATTTGTTGCGCGTATAGTAAAACGTTTTGAGTTTTTTTTAATTATCTACAATTGATACATTGTATTACATAGAATGTTAAAAAGTTATGTTGATTAGTGAAGTGAAATGTTTTGGGGGAATTACGTTTAATTATGTGTAGCACTTGTAATAATTTTGTTTTGCTTTTTTTTGTTTTAGTTAAATTACTGTATGTGTCGCCTCATATGTTATGGGTTGCATTATCAATTTTATGTTTATAATTTTTTTTCTGAAATTTTCATCTGCATTTGTGATTTCTGGAATTCATTTCTCAAATGGAAGTTCAATGTATTGAATGTAGAAGAAATTAATTTTTTTTCTTCTTTTTCTCTCTCTCAAAATTATTTTATAGTATTAATCGATATAGTATTTTTTTTAACAATCGGATTTGCATTTTTTTTGTCTTGATTTTCATTTTGTTTCTTGTGCTGGTGTTTGCGGCATGCAGCAAATCGTTTGCGCAGGGAATGGCATCTGCAAAATTTTCTTTTTGCCTTTGTAAACATTTAGGGTGCATCCTAATCAAATGCACACTCATGATTTGCAAATCTGAATTTAATTACATTTATTTTTTTTAACTTTCAATTGTAACCAATGCTTGTAGTGATTTTTTTAAATTTCTTAGGCTATAAAGCATTCTTAGAGGTTATACATTTTTTTTACCGTTTACACTTTTCGCTTCAATTGATAGAATTTTAATTTGCAAATCTGAATTTAATTGCAGTTATTTTTTAAAGACTTTCAATTGTAACCAATGCTTGTAGTGAAATTTTTAAATTTCTTAGGCTATTAAGCATTCTCGGAGGTTATATATATATGATTATTACCTATGCACATCCATTTCTTCAATTTCTAACTTTTCACTTTAAATAAATTCTTTTTTCACGAAATATTGTTATATTGAGGGTTAAATTAGTAATTGTTTTTGGTGGTCTGGGACATGCACTTCACATTAGTCGTGTCAGGATTTCGATGTTAAACGATTATGAGGTGTCTGTTTCTGGGTGCCCCGTTTGTATTGATTACATATGTTTTCAATTGTACTTATTTCTTATCACAAAGTATTTAGTTCAATGCTCATATGTGTGGTTATTGTGAGTAGCGCAGCTGTTAGATATGCAATTTTTGAATTTATTATGTGTTACTCGTCTTAATTTTTTTTTATTATTTAGTGGCACATGATTCTTTGTGATTATTCAATTATTTCTATTTGTCATTTTATGTATGTTGTCCTTGTGAATTGTTTGGTGACCCATTCAGCAATTTTTTTTCGTACATGAATTTAATTGTAGTTGTTAGTAGTTAAATTTTTTCCCTCTCACCGCTAACGGAATTGGAACTTAAGTTTTGGAAATTGCTTATAATTTTTTTTTTACATTTTTTATTTTAAGTTATGAGAGTGGGAGGTTGGTGCTTGGAGTCTGCGGCGGAAGTCAGATGGGGTCAAGTTTTTTTCTTTCTATACACTGGTTTTGGTTTCATGTCTAATATGGTTTCCCTGGGAGACAATTTTTTCTCTTACAGCATGCATCAGCTACTTGTTCACCACCTGTCGGAGCCACAAGATGACCGAGCTATCGTATAGTTGAAGGACACCAGTGCATGACATCGTCCAAGGATTGGAGAGAATTGATATGTTTACCTCCCCCTATCCCCATGATACAGTTACAGTTGAAGGACTCCAGTGGATGGCATCGTCCAAGGATTGGAGAGAATTGATGTGTTTACCTCCCCCTATCCTTATGAGAAAGTTACAGTTCAAAGACTACAGTGGATGACATCGTCCAAGGATTGGAAGGAATTGATCAGTTCCCGTTCTCCTGATGGGACAATTCTGTTGATACGTTATTGTAAAATTTTTTTGTGTGCTGTGTATTTGAGAGAGGGGAGGAGTGATGGGAGGCGCGGATTATTCAGGAATATTCAACAGATCTTCAAAACTTCAAACTCAGTTTGGTGGAATTCGTTTTCTTTTCCCATCGCTGAGGGGATGAATTCCTCGGCAAGGGTGTGAAAAGGCTCCCACGCCTAGGGGGTCACTGTATCCATAAATTACGTTGTGCGTCATTAGATTTCCCGCGCTTCCCAAAGTGCAATGAGCCTCGTGCGGTAACTCTGCGCTGGTTCTTGACCAATAAGAGGCAATTAAGTGGACGAGGCAAATAGTACGCTCTAGAATTTTCGTGTGAAAAGGACGTCAAATAAAACGGGATGCAACCCGATTTGGAGACGGATAAACACAGACTGAGCAGATCCCAGACTTTGAGATCCGAATCCTCCGCGGGACTCCAGGCGTCAACCATGTCCATCCTCCTGACCCACTTCATCTCTCTCTCAAGCTAAGTTAAATTTTAATCTTGTTGTGAAGTAAATTTATAGTTACTTAAATATGTTATTCAATAAAATTAATTGTTACAACAATACGATCGGACTGTTAATTTAGTGTAATGTTAATTTGTCAATAGAACTTAACTAATTTTAACTTAAGTCATGATGCGTTGTTAAATTAAGAAACTGGGTTTTTAAGAAATTAGAATTTTTGGTTAAAGTCATATACATATATATATATTTATAAATATATATATATATACATACATATATATACATATATATATATATATATATATATATATATATATATATATATATATATATATATATATATATATATATATATTGATTATTTACCACACATATACCTGCTCATCATTCATCATGCTCATTTACCAAACCACAAAAGTCGTAGAATAAGGCAATCAAAGTCACTAAGTTAATCATGGGGGGTGGGATGTAGAATGAACACAGAAAATATTTTGCAAAAAAAGTGATCGCACCAGGAACTTAGTCAAAACAAGTACCATAAGATTGTAAAAAAAAAATTATCACTCCCAAAAAAGAGGGAGATGTATGGAAAATATATTTTTTGTTCACGTTAAAACTGCCAAACAGGAGGATTGTGTCAGGGCCATTGGTAAAAATTAAAAAGTTTTGCCAGAATTATCAATTTCGTGCACTCTGTGCTCGGCGTGACCGCTCCCTGAATAAAAGTGTATTTATTACAATATGGATGTTCTAAAAAATTGTGTAAAATATTTTTCATTATGCTTTATATATTTGGGAGGACTCTTAAATTTAAATCTTGACCTAGTAATCATTCACAGTGCTCTATGTGCGTTTCCAAAAACCATAAATATATTTTACAAGGAAAAAAGTGCAACAGAAATAGTTTATTTACAATTTCCCTAAATGTAAAAAAAATACATAAGAGCAGGAACGTAACTAACCATACAAGTAAATTCGAAGGTCAAACCGCAGCAAATACACACACACATTCTGCTACCTACAGCTGATGTGCAACATTTCAATAATGTAACAGTGATGAATATTTTATTTTCCTAAAAATGTTTGATTATGGGTGTGAGTTTTGTTTTTTCTCTGAAAGACTATTATTTTAGGTTTGAAAAGAAAACGTACAAAAAAATTTATCATTATGGGATTACAGCAAATCAAATAAAGTGTTTTTATTTTGTTTTTGTATCAAAGGTAGATATAAAAAATGAGGTTTTGAAGTAGAAACTTTTATTTTGATGACGTAATATCGCAAATGATATATATAAATTATATCAGTGTAAATGTGCACTTTTTTATTACGTCAGAAAGTATTTTGTTTGACTTCATTCCAGTAAATAACTTTTTTAATCTTTTATTTTCAATATGTTCGCCCCCCCTCGGCGTAGGTTTATCGCGCCCTCCAGGGGGTGTGCTTCGTAATTTTGGAAACACTGCATTAATAAAGTACTTTAACGCTAAAGCTAAAATATAATCGTAATTATAACCTGTACTAATTATCAAGATAAATGTATTAAATTTTGCATATGGTGCTTTTAAGTAGTATATATATTAAGAAAGTTACATAATTGCTATGTTAGAATAGTAGCTAATAGAATATATATTATTTTGTTAGTAAAGATAAATTAATTTTCAAATACATTGTGCAATACTACACTGCTGGACAGTACGTGCTCGTTAAATCAGTGGGTCCGTAGTATTGTGGGCTTATTCACGAGCGCAGGGACTGGAGAATATTTCCCTCCCCTTCAGTTTCATGCAGAAATTGTGGAGGTGGAGATAGAGGTTGTGTCGCCATCTATCGTCCCTTCGGGGAATTTCGCCGAGCTAAAATCGCACTGTCACCTGTATGGTGCTCAAAACCAATGACAGGCGTACCTCTTGCCCATGCCACGATGAATTTCGTGGGCCTCGATCTGACTACGTCAGACAGGTGGCATCAGAAAACAACAACAAGAACAAGTAATACAATTTATTACGTCCGAGTATTATTATTCAGCGTAGATATGTATTTTATTTTTTATGATATCAAAATATATATTTTGTTTTACTTACTTTAAATTAATAGTTTTTCAAGTAAGCATTCATTTTCGATAAGCTCGTGCCCCCTTGAAGGTATCTCGCCCCGAGTTGGCATGCCCCACACAGTTTGAGAAAAGCTGGCCTAAAATATCGCTAACACTTATCAATTTTATCAAGAGTAAGCAAGTACATTGCATGCATTTAAATTGATTTCATTTTTTGTTAGTCTTTTCTGGGGAATAACAATTGAGCCAAATGGCATTCTTCTTGAATGTTTCTTACCAAAAAAGGGAAGAAAATATAAGAGAATTTTATGTTGTGTCATATCGCCACTAAAATCAATGTAAGCCTGATGAATAAATTTATTAAATATTCCCTTTCTAGCAATGCGAGCACATTATTCCCTGTCTTTTAATATATACTTTTTAATAAATCGTAACAAATGTCAAAGGTCTTGAATATTCTAAAAGAGAACCAATCCCTTTATAGTTTCAACGTCACAGATACTGGATGTGGTTACACTATCTGCAAATGATGTTTTTCACCAAATGATATTAATTCATGCTTGAAGATTGAAGTTAATTTCAGACTATTTCAGTGAGACTGGGGAATAAAAATTTATTTCAATAATTAAAAGTTATTGCTTTACTATACTTTATGAATTTAACCTTTTAAAACAGAGGTTCTCAAACTTTCACAACTGGTGACTCAATTTTAAATAATAATTTTTATCTCGCCCTCCCTAAAAATAATAATGTATTGAATGCAATAATAATGCACTTTGGCGCTAAAGCTACAATACAATCATAATTATAAACCGTACGAATTAACAAGATAAGTATTAAATTTTGTATATGTTACTTTTAAGTAATATTTTTTTTTACTTTTTAGTTCGATTCAATATAAAAGCGTGTTTTTTAGTTTGTTTTAAAACTATAATTTACTTTATAGTTATTTTTACTATACACGATAAAAATCACAATTCCAGTGAATAATTTAATTAAGAGAAAATATACTTACCTACTTTCAAGGACTTTTCAATTTTTCTTTGACAATTTGAGAAAACATCCAATAAAACTAAAGAAAATATTCCAAATGTGCTTGTCCTTAATAAAGGACATAAATCACAGACACTTTTCGCTAACAATACAGGGACGTTATTTTCCAGCAAAATTGTCATGTTTCTGTAGTTCTGCTGTCTGATGATCTACAAATAGCATTTCGAACTTTTTCTTCCTTGTGTCTTTTTGACAAGGCGAACAGCTACATTATGGCTTCATAGTTTTCTTCATAGAGATCTTTAGGAAGCATTTAAAAATTTCAAATCAACTCAAACGTTTCATGTCTAACACTTTTCTGACATTTTCTTGATTAGGGTTCTTCAATTGCTTGATCAGTTTCAACTTCCTTCAATAGGGATCACAGATGCCCATTTTTTTAATATTCTGCTTAATTACATTTATAAACCATAATAAGTCTTACAACACAGCAAACGAAACAACAACATTGTTCATGGGGAAAGTGTAGTTCTAAAAAATAATTGTGTAAAACGTTTTTCTTTATGCATTTTATGTTTCGGAATACTCGTGCTTATCCATATATCATAAAACTCTTTCACATGGAAAAAAAGAAACAGAAATATATCATATATTTTTTCAACTTCCCTAAAAAAGACGGAGATAACCATACCATAAGTTCGAAGGTCAGCTAAAGTAATATTTTAGGTTAAAAGAAACGTAATATAAAAAAAATCTCTCATCGTTTGATATCGTTAAAAGAAACGTAAAAAAAAATCTCTCATCGTTTTCATATTGACCGCAAAGCAAACAAAATATTTTTAATTTGGTTATAAGATCAAAGATGGCTAATGAACGTTTGAAGTGGAATCTTAAATTTTTGATGATCACCAGATGATAAAAATAAATTATATCAGTGTAAATGTGTATTTTTTATTAAGTCAGAAAGCATTTTGTTTTACTTCATTCCAAAAAATTATTTTTTTAAACCTTTTATTTTCAATATGCTCACGCCCCCCCTCAGGGGAGCGCGCCCCACAGTTTGAGAAACACTGTTTTAAAAACATGCCCAGAATATCGAATACGCCATTAAGTGAAAGTATTGCTGCGAATTCCAGAATAATCAGCTGGTGAACACCTACCTTGCATTTATTTTCCCCAAATAATCGCCAGCGCTGAAACGGAGTCAAACTTTAAAGACAAAATGTTTTTCTTCGTATTCTTTTAAAATTAAATTATTTTTTAATATTACGTCATCGAACAGAATATGCCATCACATTCATAGTGGATATGATTGATTTTTTTGTATTATTTGCGACATGTAAGGATGTTTTGAAGATTCAGTCCAATTGGATAAAATAGAATCCTTTATAAGGTATTCATATGATTACACATATATTTAAAGAAAAATATTGTGAATGCGAAAGCGGATTAGTATTTTTCCAATTGTGTACTAATACATTCATTCGGAGTTAGTATCACAATCAGTATGGCAAAATGTAGGCATATGCCAATTTCCAAAATGTAATTTTGACCCCAATTTCCTCCTCATAGGGAGGCACCTGAGCGCTGAGTGCGCGAAACTGCACTAGGATTTTAGCAAGCACTCTAGGCATCTTTAAAATGCCGCATAATCATACGACATGTACGCTATCAAGCTTCTGTTTCATAAGAATCCACCGATCTGGACCCGAGTTCAACTTGCAATCTTGGCATACAATTCAAGTGAATAATCAACAAAGCCACCCAGGCATTTAACATTAAACTACATTGCATGCTTTTTTTTAAAGTACATTAATACATTCAAATAAACAATGAATTCATAATCTTTCAGAATTTATCATGCCTTGCCAAGACTATTTTATTTATGCTCTCAGAGGAGGTATAGTATATCTTAATATATGTAAAGCTTTACTTTTTTTTAGTTATTGTTGATGAATATTTATTAGTTCCTTACATTTTCGCCAGGTCGTATTTATAAATAATGTTGGCGTAAAAAGGAATTATCTCCTGGCAATAACTCAATGTGTGATATCCCCATCATCCGCTCAATATACTTTTCCTGGAGGGTCACAAATGCCTTTGACAAGCCTTAATTAAATTTCGGCGTGCGTTGTTATAGTTCTTTCATTTAAAGCGCAGAGTGCAATGCTTTGTGCCACTGCAGTCCAAAGAAGGTCCCATCTAGCATGAAAGCGACGGAACTCTCATATGCTTGTCCCTCTAAGGGACAAAATTCGATTGTCTGCTCTGTTATAAGCGGCTGAAAATCATTAGGGAATAACGAAAGGCAAATTGAGGGACGAAAGCAGAGTGTGCTGGTTTAAAGATAAATAACTTTTGAAATGTGTGTATATTGCTTTCCAATTTATCGTGTGTAAATGTTTCTTTTATAAAGGGTGTAGTAAAAAATAAAAAATAAATTTGGTTTAAAATATTGCTTCGAAAAAAATTATAAGGGGAACATGCGCATTACAGAGAAAGAACTTTTTTGTAGCAGATGGGGTTTTCTTCACAATGGTAATAATATATTCAGATGGATTAAAAATATTCTACATTTTCAAAAAGAGTGATTGCTGCCTATTTCAGCAATGTTTCTTTAAAAAATATAACTAGATTACTTTTTTTCTTGATGTTCTGAATTTCGAAATTTAGTACATAATAAATGCATTCTGCATTTTTAAATATTAATACAAAAAATATTATAAATTAGAATATTTTCGTAACAACATGATTTAAAAGAAATTAAATTCTAATTCAATTGAGATTCAAAAATATTCTTTAACGTCTCGTATACATTTCATAATTTAAATTTGCATAATAGTTAACCATAAGTAATATTACAGGTATGAAAAAGTAACAAAAATATCAATGTTAATAAAATATTTTAAAAATTCAAAAACTCAGAACTTTGAAATTAAATTTTAATTGTCACGATGTAAGTAAACAAAACTTTTGTACGTACAATTTCAATAAAATCTCGAGTACGAATTCTTGTATAAACATCGAATTGATTATAATTTAAGATGAATTTAACACAATAAATATAATTAAAAAATAGTATGTAAGACTTTATTTTATTTTATCAGGGATATTTGTAATTTTCGAGGTGTTACTAAGCATAAAAGGTTTTTAATTTTTTAAAAATATTTCCATCCTTATGGAAGGAAGGAATAACTAACACATTCATTACTCTTGCATTTATAAAAGCAGTGAAGTTCACAAGATACAAAAATCAAACTGGATTCACTAAAATTCCTTTTTAAAACACGGATAATGTTATTCCTTCAGGTAAAAGTTCCAACAGATATATAATTATGAACTTTTGAACATTCTCCTTTGATTTCTTTCGTGAAACGTAAGATGTGGATGTAAAATAATGTAAATTAACTTGAGAAGCATTTCGCAAATAAAATAAATATTTTCACGTGCAAGAGGGAAAAGACTCGTGAGTGTTTTAAATGATTAAACTTGACAGTAGAACTGATAATATATTTCCAGAGAAAGCAGTGAAGACAGGTCCTTAAGAAAAACATGTGAGTTTCCGCTCTTATATTCATTTTCTAATTTTTGTCAAAAGAGTATATAACATGTAAAACACAGCCTTGATTTTCAATCGATTTCTTTTTATTCATGTAAAGCTAGGTTGATTTTGATTGTGACTATTCTTAAATGGGGAAGCATGATTCCTAAGGGATCTCAAGGGCTTTAACTTGTATTTCGAAAGCTGAAAATATATATACATTTTTTTTTATATATAATTCCTTGAAGTTATAATTAAATAATTCGATTATTTTACACATTTTGTATAAAGCAAATAAAGTTCCAAAAAAGAGTAAAATGTTTGAAATATAATCATAATTTTAAACATTAAAAGCATATGAAAAGAAGAAACAATTCTGTTAAAAAAATTAATTCAGTTTTAATTTGTGCATCATATTTTTTTTAAAAAAATAGTAGCTCTAATTACTAGTACTACATTGATTCACAAAAAAAAAAAAAAAAGTTAGATATATCCTTACTGCAGTTCCAGTTTATATATATATATATATATATATATATATATATATATATATATGTGTGTGTGTGTGTGTGTGTGTGTATAAAGAGAGAGAATATACTAAATAACATTAATTTACGAAATATATAAACAAATTACATCATAGGTGTTTGTGTTTTTTTTTTTAAATTTCAATAATTTAATTTTTTTTGAAATAGAAAAGATATGTAATTATAAAATTTAGTAGTGTCTAAATCAGGGATACTCAAACTTTTTTATGGCGGGCCGCATACATATGTTAGCTACTCCGTGAGGGCTGCGTACATATGATGGGTATTTCACGTGGGCCGCAACATTAGGATTAAGGGGACTTGGCACCCTCTGAGCAAACGTCTTTATTTACGTATTTAAAAATTATATTTTAACATTTTATACAATGTTTCTATTCAAGAAAATGTTACCATATGAAAATTTCCATATATTATTCACACAATTTTAAAATTTTAAATTTTTTGAAGAAAATTGGGAAAATTTTAAAATCCTACTCCTTTTGTAAAAATTAATTTTTTGAACTGAAATGTTTTTTATAATATACTTATGGATGTTCTTAACAACTTTAGGGATCGATTTTAGAATAACTTCATTCATTTTCGAGAAAAAAAATTAAATGTTGATATAAAGGCTAAAAATCAACAAAAAAGCCAACATGCCTTACATTTTATTATTTTTTTTAAAAAAGTATTCAGTTTATAGCAAAACGGATCCCTAATTTTATTACATGATTTATTTTATACACGCAGGAAAAAAATGGAAGTGATTGGTAAATAATTGTCGAAGGAGTAGTATTTTGAATGCACTAAGGTTTCGAAAAACACAAACTGAGAAAACCACTTTAAAGTTTATAATTCTGAAAAAATAATTATTATAAGCTTAATTAAACTTATAAAATACCACATTAAAATATTACTTATACGTTTTTCTTTAAATTAATTGCATTTTCATATGTTTTCAACCCACACATTTTTATAAATGATCAACTTTTAGAGAGTACTAATTGCACAAGAAAACTCAAGAAAAATGTTAAAAAATTTTTTTTTTCTGTCACGACAGAAATTTTAGCTTTTTTTTCTTCTTATAATATTAAAGTATTACATTTGTATGAAAAATATATCAGGAATAAGAACTGAAATTATAAAATTATTAATATAAAATGCCGTAATTTAAAAATTTTACATGCACACATTTCACAAGGAAGAAAAATTACATTATTGTATTGCCTCGGAAATATTCTGCTTTTAATACTACACATTCTTTTTTATAGTTATTATTTCTACTTATAAAATAGATTTTTTTATCATAACGCATTTTTTAGCTTTTTTTTCTAAAAAGGGGGTGTGGCTGAATTGCCTGATTTGTTTTCAAATGAAGTTTTATTCAACTTCTAACTTTCCGACATGCACAAGTGATATATCAATCGAAAGATAATAATTCAAAGAATAAGATTAAATGAAAATAAAAAAAAACGATAGGTTTGTGATTTTTAGGGTACCAAGTGCTCTTAATGGAGGAGGGGGAGAAAGAAAGACATAAGAGATAAACTACATATGGAAACGAAATTTTCTCAAAGAAGAAAATTATGACAAAATATTTTCTACTCCTCATACTGTACAGGTAAAATGAATATATTATGTGATGCAAATTTTCAATTCTAAAAACTTTTCAGTCATTTGTATATTCTTAAGGTAAATAAATTCTCATAAAAGAATAATTTTGAGCATTATTTATGGATTATATATTAGCCATTAGTTATTCTCTCCCGCTGTTATATTATTTCTTTTCAGACACATATGAATGATTTCCTGAACTTATATATTTTGGATAAATCGATATTTTTATTTAGTTACTTAAAAAAAATTGGCACTCATTAGAAATATCTTATTTTGGTTCAAGTATCTAATTAACTGTAATAAAGGCCTCTGTAGCTTGACTTTGAATTTAAACTTAAAACAGTTATGTTACCTAAAGTTTGACGTTAGCTTCAAACGTGGGTAGAATCCTTTAGATAATTTGTTTAATTTATTACACTGAACGAAATTTGTCTGTAAATTCGCATATGCACCTATGTTGATAAAAGCTGCAGTTATCACGAAACATTGACCCTAATTAAGCACGTGTCCATAAGATGATGCATCTACTACAGTGCTACACAAACTGTGGGGCGCGCCCCCTAGGGGGTGCGAGTATGTCGAAAAGTCAAAAAAATTTATTTCAAAAAATTACTAATTTATTGAAAGGAAGCAAAACACAAAATACATTCTGACGTAATAAAAAGTAAAATACACATTTACACTGATGTAATACACTTATAAATGTATTAGTGCTGCGCAATGTATTTCATAATTAATTGAACAGTACTAAGTTAGGAACAAGTTTGATAATTTCCAGTGACCCCATGATAATATTTATTTATTTATTTTGATAATTTGTACAGTTTACAATTCAAGTCGTATTGAAGCTTTACGTCAAAGTATATTATTATTAAATTTAATACACTGTGATTGTATAAAAGGGGGGAGATGAAAATTATGATTGAAAATTGGATATTGAAAGTTCGAGAAGTACTAATCTACTAACAATGCAACATTGCTACCAGATGCACATATTTTTTCGTTGTCAGGTGCGAAATAGAATGGTATGCATCACGCAAGGTTCTTGAAAGTAAAAAACAACTCTATCACAATAAAACGCTCCCACACAAATACTTAAAATCAATTGTCCTGCATATTCTGCTTGCATTGCGTGAATTGGAAAGTAAAAAAAATAGGTTCAATTAATCAAAATGCTTTCCACCCATTTTGCACATCTTCAAATTCAGTAGCTTACTCCTTACAAAAAATAACAATGTATTTCTTTTATATTTATTATAAAAAATAACATTTGCATTCGAAACTGAAGAAGAATTCTTTTTTAAAACATACTTCATTTGGATGAAGAACAATGTAGAATTTAACGTATATTGCACAATAAGCCCAAATTTAAAGTATTTACTTAATTAACATTAGTTAAAAAAAGTGAGCCTGAATTTCATATAGTAATACCGTGAATCATTTAAGTTTTCTACTATCAGATATCACATTTCCACTTCAGATATTACCCAAACAACCATCCATTGAATGCTACCGAGAATAAAAAATAAAGTTTGAGCGAAAATATGGATTATTGTAACATGAGTTTAAAAAAAAACACTTAAAGAAAAGAAAAAAAATTATTCTCGGTTAATACTTCATTGAACATTTTCAAAGATAAAAATCTTCTACATCTTTTTTAACGGAACACGAATCAGTTCTTTGTGTGCAAAAAGAAAACATTCTATCCACAACAGGCTTGAAATCAATCATCTCTTATCTTTAGAGTGTTGCTTTCTCAACTTGTATGGAACCGTAATGGAAACGTTTTTCTAAAGTACCTATCAATTTAAGCCATCCAATTACCTGTTCGGCCATGTAGTTTGCTCGATAATTGGTATTAAAGATTTCATTCCGAAATTAGAATTGATCGACTACCTTTCTACCAAAACTTAAAGATTAACTTACAAAAAAACCCTTTCTGTTATTTTATATAATTTTCTTGCTAAAATTGTATTATGTGTTTGAATAAATTCGATGGAAAAATGAAAAATTAAATAAACAAACCATTGGATTATTTAAATGTATTTTGGTCTCTTATTATTGTTATTTCACCTGACAATAAATTGTATCTCATTAATTCTCAGATATCTGCGTTCATGAATAATAAATGCATGCTTAATGTGTGTGTTATAACAGTGATAATTTTTTTTATAAATAGTTTTGAAACCATGCTTCTCCTACTTTCAATGCTAGCGATCCAATTTTCAATCATAATTTTCGTCGCCTCTCTCCGTATAATAACAATATATAGAATGTAATAATAATGTACTATCACGTAAGGCTACAGTACGACTCTAATTAGGCAACACAAAAATTAACAAGATAATATTAAATTTTCCATATAAAATGACATCAATATGTATAAGGCAAGCAAATGGAAGTTACTAGTCTATTATATCAATATAAATGTGTCAGGACGTATTTTGTTTTGCTTCTTTTCAGTAAATTGATATTTTTTTAGATAGTCTTCAATCGGTTAATTTATTATAATGATTTAAGCGCGATGAATAATTTAAGGAATAACTAAAATAGAATCAAATTATTGATCATGAGACTATAGTGTTTATCTTTTGAACTATTTATTTGTCTCTTGGGATTTTTCTTTTCTTGCCACATTTTGGATTAAAGGTTTCTTTTACTTAAATGCTTTTTATAAGACAGCAGATTTAAACAAATTCATTTGCTAAAGTTTGAGAAAGAGAGGTTCATAAAAGTTGGGGAAAATACTTTCAGCAATTAGTGCTGATATTCCTAATGTCATTAGCATCACAGACTCACCTAGATGTTCTCTGTGGGACTCTACTAAACATTTGGTCTTGTGTCCTGCACTAATTAGTATTAATTCAAATGTCGGAAAATATTGGAGAGTGCGTGCACAAATGGTATAGATGCAATTGTAATGTGTGGCATTTGTAAAATAAGAAAAATATTTCTGATGCCACCTTGCCGTTGGTGTCAGATCGAGGCCAGCGTAATTCGTTGCGCCAAGGTGATAATTTGTTATGTCGGCCCCGTTATCCGTAGCTTTTGAGCACCATACAATGGCAATGCGATTTAGCTTGATTCCTTCCCAATTTAGATTGAGAACACTTTGTAGGTGATCAGGGGTCTCAAACCTATCGTTCATTTTTTCATAAACCTCACGAGAGGACTTTCAGCTCGACGGCTAATAAGAGTACCCCCAGCTAAGGCACTATACACTTATACACATACATTCTCCAGAATTCGAATCCAGACCTTACGGCACAGCAGTCACATGATAGTAAATATCAAAACGGCGTTTGAGTTGGTCGTTCGGCAAACTTTAAAACTGTATTCTGGTTATGATTTGTTGTTCATGTTTGTGTTCCATTTACGGAGCTTCGAACGGAATTGAGCAGCAATAAAAACAGCTGAAATTAGGTAGAGTCATTTTTGAAAAGCTAATGTCCAATTCAAAAATATTTGTATGTTTGTATTTTTAGTTATTTTAAATATGATTCTTTCTTGCTTCCTCATCTAGTGTGGGTCGTTCTAAGGCTGCCAGAACAATAGTAGTTGATGAAGCGATTTCTGGGACTGGGACAAATAAGCCTACTCCTAATATACGAATTTTGCCATAACCTTTCTGTAGCTGAATTCATGGCATTTTGAAGGTGATGTGTTGCCTTCCCCTGTTATTTTAAGCAAGTCCAAGAATTTACTGAAAAAAACTATCCTAGTCGTGTAGATTTCACCTACTGTAATGTCAAAAATAGCTCACCTGCCATTGTCAGTCCTGTTTTTGAGACATGAAATATATTACTTTGTATCATATTAAAATACAATGATGGAAATAATGGAGTTCGATCTTGAAGAACAAATAGCACTACATGAATCATAGCAGTAGAGCATAGTCCATGATCCAAGTGCAAAGAACATACGTCAAACCAACTCGTTCTTTCATTGAACGTATTCATTTTAATACCTAGGAAGATCTATTTATTTCAAACAGGGAATGTAGCTTACACCACTCGTCACTTATTAATTGACTGTCCAGAATTTTATAAATATCGTGTTACTTTTTTTATCTCTTATTTTAACCTAAACTAGTGCCTCTCAAGCTTTCAATATCTGCTACCCAATATCCAATGATAATTTTTATCGCGTAGCCCACCATACAAAAACAATGTATTGAATTCAATAAAACTATACTTTGACGTTAAAGCTACAATACGGCTTTAAGAGGATGCAGTGCAATTTAAACAGAAATCTTTGATTTTATGGTTTTTACAATTTTTTTTTCCTTTTTACCTATGTATATGCAATACGTAAGGCATAATGTTTGCTCAAAATATCACAAAAAATAATCCATTTAATTAAAAAAATTTAAAAATTTATGAGGTAATTTGAAAACGCTACTCATCGTACAATAATTGACGTACAGAGAAATTTGATTTACATATTCGTCAAACAATGTACAATAAAAGTTGGTATGGGTTTGGGAATAACATGATTCAAATTCTTAAGGAAAATTGTTTTATGAACTATTATGAAAAAATCCCTAAAAAACGTATAAATTATTAGTTCAAATATTTAAAAAAAAATAAGTATTGCTTTGATTCAAAAATGCATACCAACTTTTTTTATATATATTAATAGCAATCTATAAAAAAATTCAAAACATCTCATGCAATAGAAAAAAAAAACCTTAGCATTTTAAATGAAAGAAAACAAACGATTTTTTTGTTCTGAGTTAAATCAATTTAAAGTTTTTATTTACTGTAAAAGGATATATATAAGTGCAAAAAAATTACTAAAAAACTACTGTTTGTACTACATGCACATAATAAAAGTTTTATAAAGTTATTATATGAAATTTATAATTTTATATGTTTAAAATTTAAAATTTTCAGTACCTTGCATTTTTAAAAAATTGCGATAAGTAACATACGAATCTATTTTACGACGATTTTAAAATAATTGTAGTTTGCATCATCATATTTTTTTTTACATTTATGTTTAATAGAACCAGGACTATATATGTAATCCCTTCTTTTTTCTTTGGCTATTCTTCATTTCGCAGATTGGCTGTATGCAAAAAGCAAGATTACTTAGGCGATTTCTTTCTTTTTTTCTTCTGTAATCACGTGAGGCAGCAATTTTTTACTGCTTCTTCACCAAGATCCAAATTAGCTGCATTTTGTATTTCTCATAAGGATTTCAAAGAACCGAAGTTATACTCTAATAATGCCTCAGAAACCGCTATATTTACACGTTGTGATTTCGCGGAAGTTTCATTAGAGCACTTACTCCAAATCACGCTATGCAAACTCTCTTTGCTGTTCTGAGTCGTCAGACATCTCTCTCTGTGGCACATCCTTTCAAAAGACTATCAAAAGCTAATCTTTGATATATTGGAACAATTTTTATCAAGTAATCTGGATTTATTGGTGTTTCAATATTAAGTTTATGTGGTGAAGGTTTTTCACCTTTAGCTAAGGCTCTTTGATAAAAACACCACGAATCTTTGCCAGGAAGGCATTTCATGTGCATTAAATTATCTGTCGAGATACTGTGATAAAGCGTGGCATATATGGATTTTTTCATGCCCGAAATATCTCCTTTACTTTCCAGAATAGCTTTTAAATAGTACTGCGTTAGTTTTTTTTTCGTTGTTTCTTTTAGGCTGCCATAAGATTTTCCTCCTAAAGTGATACCTTTATTTCTCCATTCTTTCACAAGATGACGTAAGCTGGTGACTTACATTTTTTTACGTGATTAATACACTCTCGTTTTAAAATTTCAACGTCTGGTCGATGTATTTTTAGGCTATTTAAGAATTTATGAGTTTTAGCATCACCATGAGATAACAATGCTGTATAACGGAAACAGCATGCTTCTGATCGAGACCAAATTTTAGCTGCAGCCTTCATTTCCATTGCTCCTGATGTCCCAATGTGGTTAATCTGGCAGGAATTTTTGTGGCCAGAATACAAAACATCGTATTCAGCTGTAGTTTAGCCTAATTTATTTTTCGCACTTATATATGTTGGACAGTACTTGCTCATAATTTCTTAGTCAATAACATATCCTGTTAAAGTGTCAACTACACAGCCAACACCGATTTGGGCTGCGTGTCCTCGGACTAACCATGCCCCATCAAATGAAACAGCAATATCAGTAACATTATTTGACTTATTTTGATCCAATTTGTTATATGCATTTTGAACGCTGCTATGTACATAGTTCAACAAAGTTTGGGAAGCAAGAGAGTACACTGATTTGATGTAGCATTTAATTTCATTAAAAGTTTTACTCGACATCAAATGCATATTAAGAAACATGCAAAATTTTTCAACCGATGCATGACCACCACTGATTGCAAGAAATGCTTGAACAGCACGAACATTCACATCGAAAGGTATAGATATATATAATTTTTTTGTTCAAGTCTTGGAAATGTAAAGCATTCCATTTTTTGCTCCGTACATGTTTTGCATACCAGTTTCAATTGATGAGAGCATCCATATTTATGTCCAAATTCAAGTTTTTAAGTTGACTGGTTGCAGCTACCACAAAAAGTATGCTTGAAAATATCACACAAGGCCTTTTTGTCAACAATTATATATCTTGGTCCATCCAAGGTAGCAGCAATATTTTTTTGTTCTAGTACACTTTTTTCTTGCATAGAAACTCTTTAAATTTTGAAAATGTTATCACCACTTGAGAGTTAAGCAACATTTGAATTGTGCTCTGAAACGTCCATATTGTTTTCAGTTTTTGTTTCAGTGCATCATCGCTTTTGAATACTCAATTTACTTGATTTGTTTTTACTCTTAATACGAGGCATGTTTAACTAATAAAATGATGTATTAGAATACGTTTATATATATTAACAAACTGCTAAACTGATAACGATAAAATAATTACTCTTGAAAAAGACTTTTTTTGGTAAACCGAAACTAAATATTTCAAAAATATGAAATCATTATTAGCAGAATAAAGAACGCAGTATAGCTCCGCGAATGTAAGCAAACAATAAGAATGGATTACAATCTCTTCACTTTATTTCAAAACTGCTTAACTGTATTAGAATTAATGAAATTGGCTAGAAAATTAAAAGTGCGTCTGCTAGAGCGGAATTATGTCATAATGTGAATTTTGAAGAGCATATTAGTTATTATAACTTCAGATTTTTTTAATTTACAGCTCTGAAATTTTGTGATTTAATAGAGAAATGTATAAAGAAATAATTAGGCACAAAAAAATTTTTTTTTGATTTTTGACCGATTTTTGTCAATTGAATCTCGTACCGTGTCTTCTTAATCTCTTACGTACCACCGGTGTATACAAACGCCTCGCTTAGACAAAGCATTGATATCCCGAGATGTATATATACATCTTCCCGAAGCACTATCTTTTCAGTACACTGCTACCCATAAAAATTAATCTAAAGATTTTGGAATGCAGAACAAGGATCTTTACAATTTTGCGAAGAATTTGCTTATTTATTTTTCCCCCCCAGTGCATCACAAAAGTATATTGTGCAGCACTGATACATTTATAAATGTTTTATAACAGCGTTAATATTTTTTTTTATTATTATTATGCCAGAATATATTTTGTTTGTTCAATTTTAAATAATAAATAGTGTTTTAAATAATCTTTTGTTTCTATCTTTTCATTATGCTCGCACTCCCCACAGTTTGAAAAACTCTTCCTAAACCGACCCAGTTGGGCCATCCCCACCCCAATCCATATATATCCCGCCCCAAATTTTCCAGTCATTTTGGGTATATTTTTGAGCCTTTTATTTTATATTAAGCAAACATTTTGAGCAGCATACTCGAAATTGGTGAATGTACTATTAAATTCCACATTCATACACTCAATCACTCAACAGTTTCCCTATCTGCACATTTCCATCAATATCGGGGAAGAAATGAACCGGGAATCGTTTAATAGGAAGGTCATACCAACGGCAAATACATGGGGTACCTGCCGCAGCTTCTTCCAGATTTGCTGCAGGCTGCTCACCTTTGGTGGATTATGTGATTCTAGAATTTTGGAAATTCGTCCTATTTTGAAATAGAGGAACCACACCAGTTGGATGTCATATTTAATACTAGAAAAACTGAAACTTAGTATATACATATATTGCCAAAAAACAGTCAAATTGACTGCATTGTGAAATAATGTTTAAGGTGTAAAGCAATATTTGTTTAAAATTAATTTTTTATATTATGTACAGTTACATAATAAGTCATAAATAAATAATAACAATAACAAAATTTCACTAGGGAAAAAAATGTATAGTTTAAAAAATTCTAAGAAATTGTTCATTATTATGTATGTTTTTTTTTCTGATTGAAATAAAAATGTAGTCAAAATGACTTCCTTTTGACAATCTAGTGTTAAAAAACAATGAACAATGGAAGGTGTTCCAGTATTCGACACCACGACCATCTGATCTATTGTGCCTTTGTTTATTTTTTCCATGATGGGGAGGGAGGGGGTGTTCTAAAAACCAGTATATGGGATTTCACTTCAATGTAAAAAAGACCTACTCGAAAAGATTTTTGTGTTCTTACAAAAGTTTGCTACGTGACCGTACTATTGGAAATGGCTCCCTTCTTTTATCCTTACATCAGCGTTGTCAATCGTTTTTTAACTCATGACTTATCTAAGTTCATTTAGCTGCAAAGTAATTTTAAGTTAATCGTCAGGTTTGGCTCCGTCACGCTCAATCGGATTTACTCAGCTCCATTCGGCAAACATGTCTACATCAGAGACGAACGCTTAGTTTTGAATTAAAAACTTTTTAAGTTCGTTTTTTTTTTAAGAAAAAAATTTCGTGGGTACTTTTCCTCGTAAAGTTTTATTTTCTTTAATTAAATAGTACTATAATGCATCCCACCACTATTCAAGTTCAGCGAGTGAACGAAATAAGAGTTGCACGAACGAAAATAATTTGAAAAAACGATTATTATTATGCAAGAGATCAAAGAAAAGAAGAAACGAATTACGGGATCTATTTTTTTGATTCAGAAGAAAGAGCATTTAAGCACAGAAATGTGCCAAAACAATTAAAGTCTGAAATTTAAACGAAAATAATTGGTAAGAAAGTTGCCAACATTTTAATTTATATTAGCGATAACTGTGAAAAAAGTGTGAAACTTCTGCTTTTGTTTATTTAGAGAATTAAGAATAGTAAACGGCTCATTTAGCCTCAGTTTTCCTTGTTTTACACAGTATACAGTGTTGCATAAAAAAATATGAAATGTACTTACTTATTATCACACCGGAGTCGACGACATTACGTAGAACATTTATTCTCAAACTTTCACTATTTGTGACCCAATATTCAATCATCATTTCCATCGCGCCCTTCTATACAATAACAATGTATTGAGCTCAATAATACTATACTTTGGCACTAAAGCTACAATATACGACTTTAACCTCAAATACGTATATAAACATCTTGTTCAGCCAAAGCATTAATTTTCTGGGCGTGTATATACGTATTTCTGAAGTACGATCTTTTCTGTGCAGTGCAATCCATAAATTTATTCCATAGGCTTTGGAATGCAATAAAAGGACCTTGACAGTGTTTGCGAAATATTTAGTTATTTTAGATGATTTGCTTATTCATTTCTTTTCTCCTCCCCCTCCCACTAAAAAAACATCAAAATACGCTCGTCTACGTGGTAAGCGATGGCATTGAATAGCGAATCACGTAACTATTAATCGGCAGTTAAGGATTTAGTTATAAACCGTATAAATTATCAAGACAATTGTTGATACAACTCCCATGGGTTCACTGATAATTATCAAACTTGTTCTTAAGTTAGTATTGTTAAATTAATATTAAAATATACATTATACAGTACTGATATATTTATAAGTGTATTATATCAGTTTAAATGTGTATTCTATATTTTCTTACATCAGAAAGTATTTTGTTTGTTTACTTTCAGTAAATTCATAGTTTTTTAAGTAACCTTTTGTTTTCGACTTTTCAATATGGTCGTGCCCCCTCGTAGAGTTATGACGCCCCCAAAGGGAGGCGCACCCCACAGTTTCAGAAACTCTGACGTAGAAGGAATAATACATATTATATAAATATATGTCACATAAATATTTTATATACACTGCTTGACAATTGTTAAGGAACAGTTACGTTTTTCGGAATAATTAAGAGTAGACAATAATTGAAGAAATGAATTTAATTTCATATTTAGTAGGGATGATGTAGATTTATTACAAAGCAGAATAATACAGGTATCGCTACATCGAATAATAAAAAACTTAAAAATAATATATATATATATATATATATATATATATATATAATGCTCCTTAGATGATTTCAAACAGCCACAAAAAATGGATCTTCATATCAGAATCATGGAAGCATGAGTACCTTAGTAAAATATATATTGACCACGGACACAACTGCACAGTTTGCATTTATTCACCATACCCATGAATTGTGTTACTACGAATTTTGTAAATTGAATACAGATTCATAAATATCTTGCTATTTCCCGAAAATATCTCCTGTCCACTTTATATTGGACCCTCTGAAATGCCAGCTGTTATCGTGGCATTCTATGTAGAATTTACGGGTGGATCCTCAAGATGTATGTGTCAATATGCCTCAGAACAAAAGTTGGCACATTAATTTAATGCTGGAAAGTGCAGCATCATGCCTTGAAATACGAAGAATTATTAAACGATATTTTGAAAATGTCCACATGCTCACACATTTGTGGTCGTCTAAATAGCTTGTTTTTTTAATCAACTGTATATTTCACTCTTTTTATAAGTAATAAATTTCATTTGGGCACGATGCTCTTTTAGAGATAATTTAATATAATCCTAGAGTTAACTGTTCAAAATTTATAAAATGGTACAAATAATGAAGTATCGATTAACATGTATATTTCTAAAACAAAATAAAATGTTTACTGAGAAGTAAGTTCTGTTACATTCCATAGAACAAAAATAAAGTATTCCCATCGATCTCCAAGCAGTTGAAAGAATTTTATTTTTCTTTATCTATAAATCCATTTAAACAGATGTAATTTCTTTCATTTTCTGCTGATCTGTGAGTTTTAAATTTCTTTTATTTCCAATGGTATCAGTAATGGTTCTCTCAGAGAAATTTTTCCAGACGATACGTCATTTCTCGGTCAGCATTGTCTTTCAATCGATTGAATCCTCAATCATTTTTAGAACATATCACTTTGATGCTTTTCTGAAGAATGATCACAAGTTTCTGTGCGTCTTTGTTCTCCATTGTTTTTTAGTTTAAACTCTGAATTCCATAAATAAAAGCGTAGAATTATTTAAGAAAAAAGGTTACGTTGTTATATTACATGACCCATTTTTAAGTTTTATACCTTCTTTTAAATTTTATTCCAAAGATTTAGTGATAATTATTTTTTTAAATATGTTACATTAATTACCCTGCATTTGGTTACATAAAATAATTACAGAGACTGAATTTGTAGATTATTGTTAATTGATAAATTTGTGACGAATCTGCACGGAACCTTTCCACTAATCTTCTTAGGTATCTTTTTTGGGAATATAAATTCGCGTTTATTTCAGTCAACTCCAAAAAGATAAACGGGATATTTAAATTAGATTAGGTATTTAAGTCGAGCGTTGCAAGAGGGCAAATGAGATGATGGAATGCTATTGAGCCAGCAACTTTAAACGCATTTTTAGAAGATTCAAGGAGATTGGATTCGTCAAGACGTCGTGCTGCTAGACGTACCAGAGAGCTGATATAAGCCAGTGATAAATATAATTTACGTACGCTTAAAATAAGCGTCGGTTTAAGCGAATTAGTTAAGAATAATGAAAGTTAAGATTTGGAGTACGTGTATTTCTCGGATCTCCTATTTCGGTAAACATATTATTAGTAGGTTAGAAACTTTTAAGATTATGTAGAGGTTAGGCATCCGCGTGACTTGAGCTTCAGCTTGATTATTAATTAATTTCATTATTAGTAATTTACTTTTAATATAAAGGGAAATCCCTTTAAGTGACGTATTATTATATTGTTATATGTTATCAGAGATTTTTTTGAGAAAATTATAATAATAAATAAATATTATTATTATTCAAAATAGATCTTAGTGGTTCGTTGCCTCAAATTAATCTTGGTGTTCAAGGTGAGACTCAGGGGAGTCACCACAGTGGCGCCCAACGTGGGGCTCGACCGGGATTTAAACCCGGGACTTCTCGCAGGACGGGCACTAGATTGGTTTGTGGTTCTAGGTTATAGGGATGTTGAAGACAAGGCGACGGATTACGCGCACTTAAAGCAAGCGTTGTCAGAACAGTTCCCCGCGGTTAGAAATAGACCGAAACTAGAAACGCGTTTCTATTCATTATCTCAAAAGCATAACCAAAATCCGTCTGATTTTGTATATGAATTGTTGAAGACTCACAAAATATTAAAACTCGAAATGACGAAGGAAAAATTGACCAAACATATTATTAGTAGGTTAGAACCTCAGATTTAAGATTATGTAGAGTTTAGGCATCCGCAAACCACATCTAACCTCCTACAAATTATTGATAAGTATGAGGAACTGTTTCTAAATAGAAAGATCAGAGGTTCGAGTTGGGAATCCCGAGATACAAAACCAAACGAGAACAATCGTTTCCCTAAGAGGAATCGATAGGAAAATTGGAGTTAAACGAGAGGTAACAATAGATACGCGGACAATAGTAGACCACAATAGATTTGAGATTCAATAGATTTGAGGTGTTGCGGATAATCACAGATTCGATGGTCGACGCCGAGGTGGTCAATCGGATCATCGATTCCACAATCAAGGCGGTCGACAAGGTGGTTCGAGAAAAAGTGCTTTCAGGGGTTAGAATGATCGAAACAGATATTTAAACTTTTAAGCGATCGATGCGAGTATGGGGGTGTTCGATCGCGATGTACGGAAAATCTTCCAGATACGGAACACCAAACTATTAGGGTATCCTCATTACGAACGACTGCAGTAGATTTACCGTATGTCCCTATTCTTTTAAATGATACATTCATTACAGCCCTTTGGGACACTGGGGCGGAGAAATCTTTCATATCAGAATAGGTCTCACACAAATATTTTTCGCATTGACCTCGTCAAAAGTCGAAAGATAGAGTAGTGACGGCCCAGGGAGCCCCGTGTTGTCAGGTCGGGTTGAATTACAGATTCGAATCCGAAATTTCCAGAAAACCTGGGAATTTCACATTTTTAACACTATGCAGTACCAATGTATTTTAGGCATTGATTTTATGAGAGTCCAAATTAACTTTAGATTTCGATCAGAAATCGCTGATCATTCCAGATAACCAAATTAAGCAGTTGCAGAAAATAGAAAAGACGGTCGAGATTGATCTATCAGATACAAAGCTCAGTGATGGGCAAAAGCAAAAAATAAGGAATTTATTTAATGGTTTTAAAGAGCTATTTTCAGATCAGACGGGGTTAAATCATGTGTTTTATACCATGAAGTCGATACTGGAGACAAGGGACCAGTAGTGTCGAGACCCTACAGATACGACAGGGACAAACAAGGAATAATCGATTATCACATTGAGAAAATGTTGCAAGACGGTGCGATCCGTCCTATTCAATCCCAATACGCGTCACCAGTAGTTTTAACGCGCAAGAATAATGGCTTTCCTCCGGATTCTCCTGAAGTGTATCGATTCGCGATTGATTATCGCAAACTTTTTTAATGCAATAACTAAATACCCCTGATATACATTACCGGTGATTGATGATCTAATCACAAACATTCCGCATACCGGCGTGATGTACACATTGGATTTAAAAAGTGGTTATTTTCAATTGGCGATTAGTCCAAAATATATCGAGAAAACCGCGTTTATAGCCCGCAATGGCACATTTGCATTCCTCAGAATGCCTTTCAGGGGCGACGCCAAATTTCCAAAAGCCATTGATATTATATTAAAACCTGTTGTTGGGTGTTTCGTGTCAGTTTATATGGATGATGTTATCACATCGACATCGTTTAATGAACACTTAGATCATTTGAATCAGGTATTTACATTGTTGAGAGATGCAGGGCTAACCCTAAATAAGGAAAAATGCCACTTCGCACGTGACAAATTAAAGTACTTAGGTCTCGTAATTAGTAAGGAACGGATCGAAACAGACAACAGTAAAGTGAAGGCAATCACACAAATGAAACCTCCTAAAAATAGTAAGGAAGTGTCAAAGTTTTTAGGAATGGCGGGGTGGTATCAGAAGTTTATACCCAAATATGCAGATATATATGAACCATTATATCGGTTAAAGAAGAAGGGGGCTAAATTTAATTGGTCGACAGAAGCACATGATTATTTTGATAAGATAAAACGAGCATTAGCAGAGGCACCAGTTTTACCATTGCCAAATTTTACAGAACAGTTTAACTTTTTACTGATGCTAGTGGGATCGGAATTGGTGCTGTGCTTAATCAAAACCACAGACCTATTGCATTCGAGTCTAGAACCCTCAATAAAGCGGAACGAAACTATACTGTTACTAAACGCGAAGGTTTAGCGATTATATGGGCATAAAATAAGTTTAAAATTTATTTCGGATCCCTGCCGGTGAAGTAATCACAGCTCACGCTGCAGTAACAAAGCTAACGAATGGGAAAATCTTATCTAGTCGAATGATTAGATGGGCACTCAAGTTATCCGATTTCAACATAGAATGGGAGCATCGTCCAGGTGTCCAAAACGTTGTCGTGGACGTATTGTCTATTAATCCAGTAGGAAATATGGATGGATCACAAATTTCGTGCGCAGCTCTTCGAGCCCTCACCTTAAACTCCCGAGAACAACTCATTCGAGAGCAAAGGGAAGATCCTGAGTTAGGACACATTTATCGTTAATTAGAAAATCCGGACGATGGTTCCGTTAATGCAACTGTGTGTGAGGTTGGTCCCAGGATTTCAAAATTATCGACGGTCTACTCTTTTACGCGAAATATTCTACAACTCTTGGAGAACTAAGAGTGTATATAATTAGATCGCTTCGCGAAGCAATAATGAAAGAATTTCATGATCTGCCATTAGCAGGCCATCTAGGAAAGAGGAAGACCTATTTTTAAAATTACGCAACACATGTTATTTTCCATATACGATGAAATATATATTTGAATATGTATCAACCTGAGAACGGTGTCAAAAATTTAATTACAAAAACGCGCTACCAGCTAGTCGTTTAATTCCGATAGTATCGAATTACCCCCAATGAAATTGTAACGTTAGACCTATTAGGACCCTACCCCGCATCCCGACCCGAAAGATATAGATTTTTATTAGTAATAACTGATCATTTCACTAAGTGGAGTGAGCTTATTCCTTTACAAAAAGCTTCGGCCCAGAGCATAGCTAACATTCTTTTTGAGAATTATATTTCACGTTACGGAGCTCTAATTTCTTTAATTAGTGATAACGGCCCCCAATTTATATCAGAGGTATTTGAACACTTAAGTCACAGGTTGGACATAAAACATATGAAAACGGTAACATACAGGCCGCAGGCGAATTTAACGGAAAGAGTTAATTGCCATTTAGTCCAGATGATAGCATGTTTTGTAGAAGAAAATCACGAAAACTGGGACCGATTTCTTCATGAGTTCACTTTCGCACTGCGCACTTCAGTGAACGAGACAACAATTAAACTCCGGCTGAGTTATTCTTAGGTAGAAAAATTATAACACCGTTTAGCAAATTAATAAATGTCACAGAGGGAGCTGAATATGTAGGAAGAAACATTGAGAAATTATTCGATGAAGCAAGGCTGAATATACGGAAACAACACAAAAACTGGGGAAAATATTATAATCGGAAAAAGAGGGAAGTTAGCTTCAAAGTAAATGATTTGGTGTTAGTACAAACTCATTTTATAAGTTCTGCGGGTAGGAGAGTGGTTGGGAAGTTTATGCCTAAGTTTGAAGGGCCATATAGAGTGTTGGAGGTTCGGAATAACAATTTATAATTATTTGGAAGAAGAGTAAAAGGGTAACAGTTAACATCGACCCGGTGCGAGTGTACCGTCCACGACAATCCTACACTATTATTTCGGACAGTCATGTTGAGAAACTATATGAAGGACAGAGGTCGAGTAATAGGTCAAGTAGATTGCAACCAGGAAAATTCACAGGATCTAGGAAAACCTCGAGTGAGGAGAGTAACGGTCATAAATCGAGTAAGGGTAATGCCGGATGGGAGGATCCGAGAATGAAGCGTTAAGTAGGGTCAAATAGATCAAGAGACACGAAGAACTTAAAAAGATACAAAATTTGCAGAAATCGTTCTCTGCAGAGGTCCAAACATAGGGACCAGAAAAGATAACCCCTGAGCCAAAACAGGGGATAAAAAGAGCAATTTCGTCCTCAGTTCCATCTCGAAATTATAAATATAGAAGACCTAACAATCTCTCCCAGCGATCACAGTAAATTGTAGGTCCCTCACATCTAAGAAATACCAGGCAGGGCAAGCCACCTACAGAAGGGAGCAAGCATGACATGACCGGACAATACGACAAGGCTCGGGAGAACAGCACAACTACGAGCGGAACCAACAGGGCAGCTGAGAGGAGACCAGTCCGGTCTAAACAAGCGACATCAGTGAGACCTTGTCCATACTACCTGCGCAGCCGTGCAAAGCAACCCGAATGAGTTCCAGAGTTCCGAAAGAGCTTCGGAATTGACACTATCCCACAGAACAACATCAGGAGAAGGAGCCTCAGTATGGAAGCCTTAGACGGAGATCCAGTGGATAGGAGCGAACAAAGGACAAAGAAAAATATCAGGTTGTATCGTTTCCTTCATTTCTCCTTTCGAACAAGTGTTCGGAAGAATTATTGCAATTTAGCAAGTCACGTGCAGATTTTTAATTTAAGAAGCCAAGCAAAAGTGGACACTACAATGAGTGTGTTTTTTTTCTTGATGAGAAAAATCAGCTTTTGTACGCGTATTAATTTTTTTGTGTAAATATGGAGAAACATTTGTAAGAATGCATTTGTTTACTTCTATGTATGACTTCGCTAAGATGCGACAATTCCTTTGGTTGTTTGTTTTATTGTTTTTTGAAAAATGTTTGAAATTGTATATATATATATATATATATATATATATATATATATATATGCATATTTTATCTCACATCTGGTGACTTGGGACAAGGCGTAATTAGGTAGAGCTACCATTTAATACTAACAAGCGCAGCATGTATGCAGTGGGAATGTTAAGGAACCAGATGCTTCAATTGATGTATAAAGAAATGTTATGTAAAAAATGAAGGAATCTATATACTATAGATGTTTGTTTTTCCACACAAAGAAATTCTCATTTCAGGGTAGCTGAGCCTGATCATTGTATAGTGAACATGGAATCAAATCCGTTTAAGCGACGTAACGTAATAGTATTCTATGTTATCAGAGAGTTTTTTGAGAAAATTATAATAATAAATAAATATTATTATTATTCAAAATGACTCTTAGTGGGTCTTTGCCTCAAATTAATCTTGGTGTACAAGGTGAGATCCAGGGGGTTCACCACAAATTCATTTAAATATATATATATGCATATATATATATATATATATATATATATATAATATAAATTCAATTTATTCATTACTTCTTACACTATTTGCTTTTAAATACATAAAGTATCATGATATGAGTTTTAGTTTTAGTTATTGCACTCTGAAAGGTTTCGTTTTTCTATTTTTTTAAACCAAATATGTAAGCCTCGTTATTTAAAAAAAGAATGGTACTTTTCTATAAAAAAAAGCCTTGATGTCAGCGTTCTGCACTTAAACTAATGCAATTGAATTTTAAAGTTTTAAAATTTATTCATTTTTTTAATTGGAAAAAGAAATTTGTATTTTTAATACAGTAGCAAACATTGCAGACATGTACAATAAAACTTGTTCCTGTGCGGTAGGTAGGGACCGCATAAAAAGACAGCACAGAAAGAATATTCAAAAATTTCGCATAAAAAAGTTGCACTTAGAAAATACGCCAATTACTTGCAAAATGTATGCAAAAGTACTTAAATAACACAATAAATAATTACATTGCACCTGGAACTATTTTTAGAACATTTAGTTTCTCATTCTACAAGTGAAAAATTTTCAAAATGCATCTGCATAATTCCCTGCTACTCGTCATAATCCAAAAAGCTCATCTTTATGTGATCAATACTATCAAAATCACTTCCGTCACTTGAAGGTACAATTTCAATTGATTTAGTTTTTGGCATCATGATGTATGTGATAAGTTTGGGGGACTGTCAGTCGACTTGTAAATGTCATGATAACCCTTTAAAAGACCCGAAATATATTTTTATCTTCAAATATTAAATTATTCTTGTTATTAATTCTATATGGACCCTAATGAGATTGGAGAATAAAATAAAACAATTCCCGCTAACCCCCTGGAATGTAAACGGCACCCGCACAATCGTGCGGGTTGGGCGTTACCTGGGAAACAGGCCACCCATGGAATTTTACGAGTTCTATATTTTTAGCTCTAAGTTAATAGAAGAAACAATTTAAATTGAATTAAAATTTTTACTACAAATAAGAAAATTATTGATGAAAATTCATTATTTTATTAATTCATTACTTATGAACTGCAAAAATATTTTGTATTGTTTTTGACAATTATAATACATTTTTCACAACATGTTTACGAAGTGCTTTTGTAGTTTTCAAATCTACACTTGCAAGGCCTTGAAATGTTATCAACTCATCGAAAATGGCTATACATGTCAAGGCTTTTATCCTGGAATGGCCAGGATAAAAGCCATGATAGTATAGCAGGTGGATATTAACACTTCGATATTTTGTTCGTTTTAATTACAACACTCACCATTACACTTGCAGATGCAAATGCGGTCGCAAATTACAGACTTCTGCCTCATCGCTACAAAAAAACCCTCATTGTCGATTTTGATTGCTCTAGAACTCTTACATCCATAATTGCAAGACTAAGGACGGGCCATTTAAAGGTATGAAGATCTCATCAGACAAAACTAGAACTTACATTCCCTGCAAGAACTGCACCGAGTCCCAACTAACGCCAGACCACATCCTATAATGTCCGGCCCTTACTCCGCATATTATACGGCTCGGAATGGTGCCACTGGCTTCG
The DNA here is from genome assembly GCA_019973935.1 of Trichonephila clavipes. Lineage (NCBI taxonomy): Eukaryota > Metazoa > Arthropoda > Arachnida > Araneae > Nephilidae > Trichonephila > Trichonephila clavipes. The sequence continues at coordinate 762,696 of BMAU01021332.1, read as the reverse complement.
GAGCTACGCGAGGTTTTTTACAGCGCTGATGCGCCGAGACTTGCGGAGGCGGTTTAGAGAGCTCACGACTTTTGTCCATGGACACGACAAAAAAAATTACAACACTAACATTCATCATCAATTAAAAAAAACTTTTGTTAGTAGGTGGAGAGGCTGATAACGCTTCAACTATCTCTAACCTATATTTTAAGCGATCCATTTTGATTTTTAGAGGGATTTTATTTGATATTGCATCTTATTTGCACAGAAACAGAGAATTTGCAACAGCTAAATCAATGTAAAGAATGTGTTCAGGAGACTTTTATGGTAAAGAGTGATCCAAAATTGTCTTTCCATTTTAAATATTTCCATGTGTTTCCTCATCGCTCTCATCTGAACATGATTCTCCTTCCAGTATTTGCGATTCATATGTTTTGTTCGCAGCATTGTCATCATCCCAGAGATCACTAAGTTCTGATCTAAGTTCAATCTGAATTATTGATTAATTGAAAAATTTCTCTCTCTCTCTCTTCTGTGAGAATTATTCTCCTTTTAGACACCTGAAAAAAGTTTTTGTTAAACGTTAACACAGTATTCCATGAGAATTAGTATATTGTATCAGAAAATTTTATTATTGAAATATATATTTATATATAAGCCCCACCATACTAACTATCACCTGAAAACCCAGTTTTTTTTTGGGGAGATAGGGGAGATATGGCATATATATTTGTATCCTCTCCGCAGATACCTATGGAGAGGGTAAAAATGCCATACTCCTCAACAAATGTATGGAAAAGAAAATTAATTGTAAAAGGGAGAGAGAGATAAAAAAAAGGGACTCATCCATGGTGACCCTCAAGAAAATGTGGTATTATTTATATAACTATATATTTCATTTTTATGTAGGCTTTCATCAAAATTATTGAAACAGAAAAGAAATTTCGCATGGTAAGTATTTACTTTTAAAGCTGCAGTGAATCAAGTAACGCCCAACCCGCACGATTGTGCGGGCAACGAAATTCCGAGCCCTAGAAGCCACATTAATAGAGCAGAATTATAATATATTTTTTTCTATTCTACAATTATTTAAACATTGATACAAAATGTGTATCGAAGCAATTAGAAATATATTGATCATTACTTTTTTACGACAGATAAAGAAGAGACGTGCTTTCTTTGTATTTGAAAACCAAGTTAGATTTGCCAGCTGAAAGTAAAACATAGACTACAACAACCGTCTCTTGATAAAAAATGATACTTTACACCTTCTGCAAACACGCTCAATCGTTGGATTTGGGATTTTTTTACATGCGACTATTCCAGAAGTGAAAATGTATAAGAATATCTAACCCACGCGATCGTTCGGGTTGGGTCTTAAAAGGATAACCATATAGGCATGATTGAAACTCTTTTTGAAATTTCATTCTTCTTTCGCAATTGGTATTATATTTATTTTTTAAATGATTTTGTAATTTGTTGGAAAGCTGTATCACTGCATATATTTTATCCACTCTCAAAGAATCCGCATTCTTCTTGTCCATTTTCATAATTTATCAAATTATTAATAATGTCACTGTGACTGAAAGTTTCGTCTTGAATCATACGCAAGCTGTTGAGAGAAAGCAAATGAAAGCGCAATATCGGGTGACTTTATAACAAATGAACAGAGCGTTTTGAAGTGTATATATGTACACAGCAGTGGTGCAACGTACACCTCCGCAACTCCCGCCTCGTGGGAAGAGGGGCTCAAGAACTCTAGTTGACCCAAAGCATGACTAAAACCTAGTGTGTATTTACCCAATTTATAAAATATTGAAGGAAAAACCTGACTTTGCAGTAGGGTTCTAACATTCTCCAATTGCCACTGGTGCTTTGATAGAAAACATTACACTGGCGCTAAAGCCGTTGAAATCCATGTTCCGTATAATAGAATATCGCACAGAAAAACTCGCATAAAAAAGGACCGCACGAAAACAGGTTCTACTGTATGTGTTTTTATGAACAATATTTATATTTGAGCATATACTGAATAAATAAATTATCAAATTTTGAATTATGAACGTACTTATAACAGTTAATGATTAATAGAAGGTAATACTTATATAAATTTACACTTATTCCCATAAAAATTATGTGAAAAAGAAATTCATATCCAGTTCCACATTAGCAAGTATTGAATAGCAGAAACATATATAAGCATTTTTAGTCCTTACGTGCTTTTATATAATAATTAAGGCAAAACTTTTATGAAATGACCCAATGAATTCCTTAAGCGGTCGATTGTTTTACCCAAAATGTTCCGAAAAAGGTCCATTTTCTATTGCATATAACCAAGCATTTTACTTAACAAAATGAGCAAATGGAAGAATTTAATTTTAATTTTCAGTTTTAAAGTAATGACAATTTTTTATTTATACTTATGGTACACAGAAAATCTAAATTGTTTATTTTTTTATTAGAATACTTTGCATGCGATGAAGGATGTTTCGTATATCTTAAAAGATTTTCTTTCATACTTACCGAAATATTCCATGTTGGTACCTCTTTTTTAAATGGTTGATGATTTTGTGTGTGCGGGTGGGCCTATATATGTAAGCACACACAATTTGAAGCATTTTACAATTTTATATAATATACTAAGTCGTACGTTGCAAGGAGACAGAAATAATATAGGCTGTTTCATAATATCCTTCCATTTTCATTTCTTCTCATGCAACCAATTACACACGGCCTTTTCAAATCCTGTTCTTTATCGAATGTTTTCAAGAGTCGAAATTCCTATCTTCTATGAAAAATCCAAAGAATATCCTGGATCAGAATTAATTCAGTGCACCAGGATGAAATGGTATCTCTTAAAAATACTAGCACTGATACTCTCACTATAATAATTAACAATATTTACAAATCAAAAATAGAAAGAAGAAATAACAGTGCACGTACAGTGTGCAGACATACCAGTTAAGAGGTTAAAGTCTTTAAAATGTATTATGGCTATTATTGCACTTTTCGTTTTATATATATTTATCGTCAAAATTTTCTGAATTTAAATATATATATATATATATATATATATTGCGATATATATATATATAACTATATATATATATATATAGTTTTTACCTTTTGATGCTTCTTAAAATTTTGTTTACTCAAATTATAATACCAGTTTAACTTTCTAAGAAAATACATTGACCAAAATTTTAATATATACCCTACATTTGATACAACAGATGTTGCTTAAAAGCATGTAAAATAAAAAAAGAAGTTTTATAAGTCAATTCCTACTTAGATCAACAAAGAAAATTTTTATTTAAGCTACTTTTTACTAAATAGTTACAATTACTATAAATATGTATATTCATATGATAGAATCACAACATTAAGTGGTAATTAATTTTTATTAATTATAATTAAAATATTGTATTTTCATCCAAAACATAAAATTTCAGTTCAACTGAATGCTATAAAAGGTGAGAAAAAAACTTTTCAAATGTTGATACAAGTCACCAAAAAGTTTGCCATGTCGCCAAAAATGATGCCAACGTGGTTGCATTTATAAATGTTCAAATGATTAGTTTTAATGAACAACCTTTTATTAATTATAATTAAATTACTGTGTGTGTATTGTCATCCAAAATAAACATGCATATAAGATTTGAGCTCAATTGAGCGCTTTAAAATGTATTTTATTAACGATTTAAAATCCCACCAAGATAAATAAATAAATTCAGAGTGTAAGATAATAGTAGAAATTGAATAAATAAAGAAACATAGTAACAATTGCAAAAATATATTAATGCGAATGGAAAAGACACTTCTTTTAACCAGAAAAATGTAGAAAGAATAAAAGAATATTTTTGATTAATTTTTAACTCTTTTTAGCATATTACTATATCAAGTATATGCTAAATCAATTTCGTACTTACTCTTGTTTTACCTTGTGAAGGTCTGCACAACGCGTCTACAGGTGTGGGAGAGAGAGAAGCCATATTCAAAATAACTGAATTTATTCACGGTGCCAACAACAACACAACTTCAATTTACTACAGTCAAGGTCGCCCAACCTGTATAGTGGTTAGCGGCGCTGACTGCGGTGCCGCAGAGCTTGGGTTCGAATCCCAGAGATAACATGGATGTATGTAAATGCATTGTGCCTTTGCGGCATGGGGGTACTCTAAATAGCCCTCAAGCCACAAGTTCTCTCGTGTGGTTGGATGGAAGGGGAAAAGGGGTGGGAGACCCTTGACCACCCACAAGATTTTCTCCCTTTAAATTGGGGTGGAAACGAGCAGAAACGTACTATCACCTGCATGGTGCTCAAATCTAAGGTTAACAACAGGCGTAACATTTCTAGCTCTTAGCAGCGTGAATTTTTCGGGCCTTAACCTGACTTCGTCAGGCAGGTGGCATAAGTCACAATAACAACCAAAGTCAAGAGATGCACCCAATTAACAAATATGGATAGCAATGAATGAGGTTCGCGAGATATGAAAATACTTTAAATAATTTGAACACTTACGTCTGTTCAATACCTTTTACCTCTTAGGTACATATAATCCAGCTTAACTCTTAGGTGACCGATCATTAACTTAGATATTACAATTATTATTTACTAAATATCTACACCTCATTTGAAGTTTAAATAGTCACTACTCCCGTCAGCAGTCTACCCTATCTCTCCATTTTAACCTGGAAATTTAAATTTAATATCTGTCTTAATTTGCATGGTCACGTCTTCTTCTTCAGGAGAAAGCTTTATAATATAATAATTTTTAAAGACCCCATATTCCCCAAGATGATAAGTACTTTCAGAGAACACGGATAGAATCGTCACAACTTAACATACTTCGAAGCAACAAAATGATAATTATAAGATCTCTTGTAATTATGAATCACGCTCAAGTGAGATAATGGCACAATTCAGCTTGAACTGTACAGTCCAAGCATCGACAAATGTAAAGTATATTGTAACGTCAGCACAAAAGCAGAAAACCCCTACCTATACATGTCAAGTTGGACGAATGGAGGGTCAAGTTGTGCAGATGGGTAATTGTGTCTCCAAATAAAGACATCGACTGTCCTTTTCACACGCATTGGGCATAGCAAGTGTGAACTGTCTCGGAGAATGTTTTTGATGGCGCCACATCTTTCCTCTTTTCCCAACCTACAGACGATGGTTAGTCTAAAAGGTCAATAAGAATGGAGGTGCGATTTATTGCCCTTTTGTGTTGGGACCCCTCGCACATATGGGTCGCAGACAACTGAATAGAGAACTGTCATCAAAGAGACACAAAGAGACACCCTCAATGTAAACTTGACAAGACAAGTTTTTGACCCAAATGTTGGGCACAAGTCCATTTAGTAGTAGAGATTAAACGTGCCAGTCGATCGTTCACACGTACCATTGGAAGGGAACAATGGTTGGAAGAGCCGATCGCAAATGTGTGGTACCAGCCAATATGAGAAGGGACGAGGGGCGTGAAAGCGACCGCCCATGGACTTTAAAGGGGTTGGCTGGGAAGTGGAGATTGACTTTCTTGACTTCTCGATCTCATGGATTGACTTGCCATAAATTTGGGGTTTGCGGAAGCAACCATGCTCCAAGTTTACTGATGAACTTTGTTTATAGAAAAACTTTGGTGAACTATAGATTCTTGAACTTAGCGGATCACTGGCTGGTTATACCTAAACTGATCTTTAAACAAGAACTTTTCCACAGCGAAAGGCTGCATTTTTTAATAGTGTTAATATTGAATTAATCGTTATTTAATATTTAATCATGTAATAAAATATTTTTTGGCAATTAGCTGTGGGAGACTGGTAACTTTACCCTGTTACGACATTACAACAGCAACTGAACTCTTTGACGATTATTAAGTGATTGAAATAGTTTGAAAAAATGCAAGTACTAATGTTCAAGAAACACACATAAATCTGAGACACGGCCAAGCGAAAAGTGAGGCCTGATAAATACTCTCAAAAATCCCCTTGCCCCTAATATTCATCAAGAACATGGTATGAAAAATAATTTCGAAGTAACAAATAAAGTTGTCGACACTCTTTCACGATACTATGAAGTAATGCTAAACACTAATGGGATGTATAAACTATTTACACTTCCTTATTTATCAACATTAAGAGAAAATTCATCAGTAAATTCTCAATACTTTTATGCAAAAAATATATTCAAATGGTTTGTTTAATTAAATAAGTAGTGTTAATTTCGATGTAAATACTGTCAATTTCTGTTTGCCTTGCATTTTTCTATATTTTGTTAATGCAGTGCTTCTCAAACTTTCAATATTTGTGACTTAATATTCGATCATAAGTTTCATCGCACCCCTCATACACTTCCAGACCATTATCAATGCATTGAATTCAATTATGCTATACTTGGACTCTAAAGGTACAATTTGACTTTAACCTTTTAAGTGCCACGGGCGTATATACACGTCTTGCTCAATCAGTGCGTTAAATGCCTCAAAGGTATATATATGTTTTTCAGAAGTGCGGAATTTTCCATGCACTGCTATCCATAAATCCTTTCAAAGGCTTTGGAGTACGATAAAAGACCCTTGCAAATGTTCGTGAAGGATTTACTTTTTCAGAGGATTCCCTTAAGTATTTCTTTTCTCCCCCATTCCATTACATCACATTCGCGCACCTACGTGGAAAACAGAGTCATTGGGGATCGAATCGTGTAACTTTTAATCAACAGTTCTGGAATTATTTATAAGCTGTACAAATTATATATAAAGATATGTGTTAAGTTTTGTATGTATATTTTTTTTGTGACTAGCCCACGGGGTCACCGTAAATAATTAAACTTGTTGTTAACTGAGTATTGTTAAATTAATTATAAAAAGCATTTTGCAGAACTGATGGATTTATAAGTGTACTGTATAAGTGCAAAAGTTAATTTAATTTTTTTATTATGTCATAATGCATTTTATTTCTTTTTTTCAGGAAATTGATAATTTTTTAACTAATCCTTTGTTATCGACTTTTCAATATGCTCGCACCCCCTTAAAAGTTATCACGCCCCCCTAAAGGGCTCGCCCACATTTTGAGAAACACAGTGTTAATGCAAAATAACATATTTATTAAGTGCATTTAACTTATAATTGAACATTTCTGTATATTTATTTATTTAAAAAATATATTTATCTATAGAAATAAATTGGGCATATCCTTGTTGGATATGCAAATAATTGGATCGGTCATTTAAATTACGATCATTGGCTGTTTTTCCTATGCTTAAACTAAGAAGTTTTTATTGGGTGCACTGTAAATGGTTATAACAATTCATATGGGCATTAATTTTTAATTTGTATATTCAGTTACTGTAAATTCAAAGAAAACACAATATTAATGTAAACAATTATGTCATAAATTTATCATAAAAATTTTTACTTTTGAAATGCTTGGTGTATCTGTTTTACTGGAGGAAAACAAAATAACACATAACAGCGATTCTCAAACTGTGGGTGAGTGAGTGAGTGAATAATAACTTCACACAGTGGACAAATTTCCCAATCTGGTGCACGGGAATTGTTTTATGGCTTTAAAGTCTTCCTAATGTTCTAAAATCATAATAATTAATATAAATTGGGTATTCTTTTCTGTTTTGCTACTAACAAATACGGCTAATAGGGTCTTAACTAATTTATGTCAAGTTTGAGTTTGATCAAGAATAAATGATTGCTAAGTGGATCTACTTTTTGAATAAGGATCTAAGGATAATAACAAAAGCTGTAATTTACACTTGGGATAATATATACAAGTGATAGAGAGTTTGACAAGTTCAAAAAATTGCATTTAATAATTGTTAAAGGTTAAACAAATACATTCAAACATTACATTTACATATACAATAAAATATAATGGGTAATGATCCGTGGCGCAAACAAGGGCTGGTTATTGGGTTCGGACTCCTCCCCCCCCAAGGCCCTTGATTTTTTCCCTGATTGATTATAATTCTAAGTCTATAGTACGTAAAATTTAATTATGTATTTGTTATTAATGATTAATTTTATTAAATACCGGTGTGCGCTACTGGTAGGGATTAAAAAGACTCGGCACCCTTTGAGCATTTTTTTTTATTGATGTATTTAAAAATTACATTTTTTAGCATTTCACATAATGCTTATTCAAGAAAATAGTACGAGATAAAATTGCTCATATATTATTCCCACAATTTTACAAAATGAACTTATTTTAAGAAATTTGGAAATTTTTAAAATTCTACTCTTTTTGTGTTAATTTTTTGACATGAAATTTTTATAATATTTCCGAGGATGTTTTAAACAACTTAAGGAATCGATTTTACAATACCTTAATTAGTTTTGGAAAAAAAGGAAATAATAAAATGTTCATATATATATATATATATATATATATATATATGTTGAATTTTAGCATTTATTTATATATGCTAACATTCAACCAAAAGCCTAATATTAACCACATTTAAATTGTTTTAAAAAAAAAAGAAGTATTCAATGTACACACAGTAAAATGGATCCCTAATTTTGTTACATGCATTACATATAAGACACAGGGGAAAAAATGAAAGTGATTGGTAAATAATTGTCGAAGAATGTGAACAATTCAAACTGATATAAAATATTTTAAAGTTTGTAACTCTGAAAAATTAATTATTATAAGCTTAAACAAATATAAAATACCACATTAAAATATTGGCTTTATATTTTCCTTAAAAATAATAAAATATAATATAAATTTTACTCCCCCGAAAAAACCACGCTTCATTCGACTTGAAGAAGTACTTTTCATATGTATGGCACTTCATCCATTTACCCTACAAACAAGCAGAATTTTTTTTTAAAAAAATTCTAAATTTTAATTGCTGCTGGTACTCACATTGATCGAAATCCCTTGTAGTCCTAACTACACTCTTGATCTTCCTTTCATACATTGAGAAAGTTACGCCGAATAAGGCCATCGGTCAACGTTGAAAAAACAAAATCATAACTTTGGGAGTAGCAAGAAGTAACAGATCAATTTGATATTAAACTAAAGGTCTATATCTACTATATTTGACTTAAGTGTTACTGTGATAAATCCGTGTTTAACCCAAAAGTTCTACCCCAATAAATACAAAAAGTGACATATGTTAGTATGAGTTACATGCTGTGCTTAATGCTATGTTTTTACAATTTTTAATCAACCTTGAACCTAATTTGAAATTCAAATCAAAAAATTACTTAGCCATGTCATGTATTTTAAAAAAAACCGACTTTATCTGTAAAATCTTTCTCAGACGAAATGATTTAACTTCTTACTAGAAAATGACGGTCGCAAGTGTTTTTGCAGCAAAAAGAAACCTGATCTAAACCACTGATTGTAGAATATTTTCATTCGTGTCCGGACGAAAACTGTTTATCACATTTCTAGGGAACCTAAGAGGACCATAAATAGTGGGTTGTTTTTTTATTTCACGTAATTTCATTTTTTGGACTTCCCGAGCGCTATATTGGGAAAACTGCCCCCTGTGTGCGTCGCTAAGTTCAGCTACACCAGGGCGTTTGGCGACGGACAAAGTAATTTTGGACCATGGTCAAGTGATGTGGACGTCACCTCAAGTTGTAGGACATGCCTCTCTAGGGGAGCGTGGTAATTCAACGTGGGGATCAAGTGCATATAGAACTGTCGAAAATAAAAGATTTAAAAATAAAAAAAAATATTAATTTAATGAAGGGAGGCAAAACAAAATACATTCGGACATAATAAAAAATAAAATGCACATTTACTTTGATATAATATACTTAAAAACATGTCTCAGAACCACACAATGCATGTGATAATTAATTTATGAAAACTAGATTGAGTTTAATAAATTTTAGTATTGGAATTGAAAAAAGTATGTATACGAAATACTTTTTTAAGGGGATAAGATAATTCCTCATCCACTCCTGCCTAAAATTCAAAGAGTGAATTATTACTAAGTTGCTTTAGGATTTACCCACTTGACGTGAAGTTTTTGAATATTTCCTCTTCGGCAGTTGAACGCTTTTCTACATAGATTCCCCTGGTAACCTTAGTTCTTTCTTTAATTCAAAATCATATTGCAATCTGTACTAATTCAAAAATTAGAAAGTAAAAATAGCATAATTCATTTAAGTAACTTACCTAAAATATCTATTACTTTAAGCAGTATAATCAAAATGTAATACTTATCATGATAATTTGTACGATTTATAATAAGGAAGCGTTTCTCAAACTGTCAGGTGCCCCCTTAAGGGGTGTAATAAATCTTCAAAAAGGTGCGAGCATATTGAAAAAACAAAAAAAAAAAATATTATTTTAAAACTAATTAGTTCATCTAAAATTAATAAAAAAATCAAAATACATTTTGCATAATAAAAAATAAATACACATTTGTAATGATATAATAGACTTATAAAAGTATTGCACAATATATTTAATGATTAATTTAACAACATTAAGTGAAGAACAAGTTCAATAATTACCAGTGACCCAATGGGCTGTGTCATATATAATTTTATATACAAAAACTAATATTATCTATATAATTTGTACGGTTAATGATTAATCCCTAAATGCCAATTAAAAGTTACGTGATTCGCTCCCCAATGCCGCCTTTTAACACGTAGGCGAGCGTATGTGGGACATTGGCTGAATAAGCGAATCCTCTGAAAAAAATAAATTCTTCACAAACACTGTCTAGGTCTTTTTATTGCATTCCAAATCCTTGGGAGTAATTTTTCGAAGCAGTGCCCAAATAAGATCGTACTTCGAAAAGACGCATATATACGTCTGGGTTAACTAACACTTTGGCTAAGCGAGACATTTATATACGCTGGTAGAACTTCAAAGGATAAAGTCGTTTTGTAACTTTAGCGTTAAAATATAGTATTATTAAATTTAAAACTTTCTTATTGTATGCAAGGGGATGGGGTGCAGAAAATTGAGATTGAATATTGGGTCGCAAATATTGAAAGTTTGAGAAGCATTGTAATATCGTTTTTATATCACTTTAGAGTCAGATTACAAAGATATTGCATAGGATATATTGTTTTTGTATACAGGGGGGCACGATGAGATTTATGACTGAAAATAGGGCAGCAAATATTGAAAATTTGAGACGCACTGATATATGATTTTTCAGTTTATATATATATATATATATATATATTATAAAAAATGAATATATTGACTCAGTAAAGCAAGGTTGGTAAGAAAGTAAGATATATTATGAATTCTAAATTTGAACAAATTTAGACAGCGACATTATAATTTTTTAATTGATGAATTCCTTGAGCTACGCTTGAGTTTGAATTACATATGAATACAACAACTCGCGATATGGTGTTACCGACTTTCCACCTGCATATTTAATGTTTGGAACTTTGCCATATGACTCGCCATTATCTCATCAAGTAAAATTAAACTATCCACCTATACAACAAGCAAGACAAATTGCTAAGATAAATAATAAACATAAGACACAGATAAGAAGATCATAAGACAAATAAACAAAGGTATGATAAAGATTATGTTGAAGCAAAATTTAAAATTGGAGATTTAGTCTTATATCAAAATTTCTCATACCCTAATTTAAATAAACTTCAAAGTCCTTATAATGGTCCTTTTAAAAAACTCTCAAATGTTACTTATGAAACAGATAAACCAAATCAATATACAGGCAAATTAACAGATATTGTTCATTCTACAAGATTAAGACCTTTTCATTCAAAATCCAATTTTCAATTATGCTAAATTCTGATTTATATTTGTTATAGTGTTTTCTCAAATATGGGGGGGGAGAAGTGCATTGTGTATATTATTTTAAAAATAATAATAATTATAAAAGTTGTTCTTAAATTTGGAATTTAAGACTTGTTTACATTATGAACATCAAAATTTAATGTTAGTAAATTTGTATTCTATCTTTAGTCATAATGAACACACACACATTATTGAAGACTATTTTTTGAAAACATAACTTAATTAAGGACTGTATGAAAACATGGTGATGAGGTCAATCTAATGATGTATGATGTTATAATAATTTCATTGTGATTATTTGTGATAGAAGTATATTCTGAAAGTTAAGGTATCCGACCTAGTTCGGAGATGTTTTTTTTAAGTTTTCAAAAAATCCCTAATATTTTTACATTTTTAGTTTCACTTTTATACACAATAATAAAACTACAGTTATAAATAATATATGGACTTTCCAATATATGATGTATTATATGTAATTTGCAAAAATTTAAATTTTAATAGAAATTTTAATCAAATTTTGGAATTTTTTCAGACACTCCATTTTTTAAAATATTTTATATTTTCCATAAAATATGGCTGCAATACATTTTTAAAACACATTTCTAGAGAATGACTTACAAGTATTAAATTACTTCTTTTGAATCAAAAGTTATAGTCAGTCGAACTTGCGAACTAGGAAATTCAATCAAATTATCGTAACTTTCAGAAAAAAATACAACTATAAAATAATTAAAAATGGTTCAATTTCTTAGCTTGTAGGTCATTCTCTAGATAATATCATTAATAATACTTGTGTAAAATTTCATACAAGTATCTTTAATAGTTTTTTAGATATAATGTTTGAAATATCATGAAATTTACAAAAAAATAGTTTTGAGAAAAATGTATTTAAACTTTATAAAAGCAATTATCAAAACAAAATATGACAAGTATATTACTAAAACTTTGCTGATTTATAATAAACACTTCCACTCTTTGGTAGTTAGTTTAATTTTTTTCTTTCTTTGCCCCCCCCCCTTTTTCTGGTTGACTTTAAAAAAGGCAAATTAAAAAAATTGTTGTTTTGAGTCACTGACTCAAAAGATGTCAACAAATATCTCATCCCGCACTCTATAATTCCCTGCATTTATGCCAAATGATTTCAAAATACCTAACAAATCAATGAAAGCTTTTTTTTAAAAAATAATGACAAAAATATATGGGTACCCAAAGAAAATGTTTTTAGCTCGATAAAAGTTTCTTTCAAAACGATTTACCACAAACAGGTGTTAAATGATACATTTGTATTTTTGTCTTACCTTGGATGCAATTTTATAGTAACTGCTTATCACACTCCTTTGTGTGTACACAGGTTTAACAATATTTGAAAGTTTCACAGAAAGACCTACACTTTTTTTCTGTTTATTGTTTTCCGGTGTCGTTTCCTCGTTGATAGTCACAACTGTTATCAGCTCAAATTGGGAACGGTCCATATATGGGTTTATCCCTGCTGTAGCAACAGTGAAAAAATGCCACTATTGTAGCACTTAGCATAGCTTTGACGTGATTAGTGTTACGTTTAAAACTGTTTAGAATTTTATTAAGCATAACATTGATAAGTGTTTCCTTCACATCGAGATTTTCTGGACTTTTTAAAAAAAATTATTTTCCCACTACTGAATCTTTCTTAGAAGTATCTTATGCAGTCATATTTGATGACATTGTTGACACTATACACATCTTTTACAGAAAAGTATCCTTGGAATCACCATCCCAAAAGAAATTCATATTTTAAAGATTTCGTATTGCAAAAATATACAAAGATTTTGTACGCACCATGTTTGAAGCAAATTCCAGATGATTGCAGGAACACGCATGTATGACTGGACTTATAGAATTCTAAAAACCTTGGATAGCATTTCCAAATCTAGAATTTCCCAGTGTCAATGTAATATGTGTATAAAGTTTCTATAGAAACCACATTTAGCGATGGATGCCCATGTGCCTCTGCCTACAGCGGATATTCCTCATTCTTCAGCTGACATTTTGAAACATTTTATAGTGCTTTTCGCTTCCAAAGCTGTGTTATTCATGTCATCTTAAGCCGTTGGTGTAGCAGCACAGCCAAGACTTTCTTTCACAAAGTCTAAATGCTCCTTTTGTCATACAAGGCCAGTCCAGCTTAGCACATAGCTTTTTCACAGACAAATGTCATCTTTCAATCACTCACCTTCCACAAATAAGTTTCAAATTAATAAAACTTTGCTTTTTTAGCTTTTCAGTAGCTGAAGAAAGGACGATAAAAGTTTACTGGGAGAATATTTTTGAAGTCACATTAAAAGTCAGTCCAAACATGTAATCTTCATGCAGGTACAGATTGTTCTCAAAACAATTGGCGAAACACAAACTTGAAAACACACTTCCCAATTTAATAAAATAATATATTACCTCTTAATGTTCCACTAAAACATTCTTTGTTCTGTGAAAATACCTTTACTTATTCCAGTTTTAGTTCATTACAAGTTCGAGCACTTCAAGTCAAGAGCACAAAAAGTCAACACTTCCACTGTTTTTGTAAATGTCACCAGCATAGTTGCATTTTCAAGAGGTTAATTTAATTCAGTTTTTAACCCTTATATAAGCAGATAATATCAAAAGCAGAATGTTTAAAAACAATTAACGATTAAAAATTGTACTATTAAAGCAAAAAAAAAAAAAAATGCAGGCTTTTGAAGAAATTTGCGAGCAACATTCGTAAGATTCAAATCAAAACAAAAACATATGAGGTCAGAAGAAACAGATGTTGTCAATCGTAAAAGTCCAATTAAAAGATTCAAATTGTTGCCTATCAATAAAATAGTTTTAAAAAATGTTAGAAATTGTTTTTTTAATTATAATGGTTTGAAATTGTGAAACTTATGGGTAAAAAGAATGTTAAGTAGTCAACTTCCGGTTTCGATTTCACCTCTTCCGGTTTCGATTTCACCACTGTAATAATATTTTAAACACTTGTAACTTTTTTTCTAAATATCGCACAGACAAAACAAAGGCAGATTTAGAAAGATAATTGTTTAAATTTTAAAAATATTAAATAAAAAGAAAACGTGATTTTTGACCGAAAATGACGTTTTCTACGTATTCGGACACCTAAAAAATATTATGTGATATTCTGAAGATTTTACTATGGTTGTGTGTTTTTGAAATAAGTTGGTTGAGTAGTGATTCTAATAAAAGTAAACACAGTAACTGTTGGCCCTGCGATCGTCACCCCCACCTCGCTCACCCCCACTTGTACATTCTCTTGCAAGGGAGACACTGCACAAAGCAGTCGTAATGAATGTTTATGCCTTAAAACTCGCACATTTAATTAAATATAGTACCATTCGCATTAATAGTAACTGTGAGATAAACAATAATTGAATGATGAACATTGAACTATGACTTTTCCAAGACAGGACTGTATGAAACATTACATTACAAAAAAAAAAACCTTTACCTGTACTTGAAATATCTGAAATACACTTATTTTGCTTGGCATTTTACATTTCTAGTGATATTTTTATATAATGGTGATGTGTTTGTTTTCGTAAATTTCTGTGTTATAGTTATGTATTTTTTTTGGGAGCTCCTAAAATCATTTTGTTGTTATTTACTCTATATCTATTATTTTATGTATTTACTTAACCATTATTCCTAAATTCATTTTGTTATTTACTCCATATATGTCCTTTTTGTGTATTTACATTACCATTATTCCTAAATTCATTTTGTTGTTATTTAATCTATACCTATTCTTTCTATGTATTTATTTACTCTTTATTCTAACATTCAATATCATTTTGAAGTACTTGTAACTTTTCTACATTTATCACTTAATCAACATTGTTTACTATTGATACACATTTAGTGAGAATTTCACTTGATCTTATGTTATGTTGTTTAATACTACTATAATTTAGAATGTTTAATGTGCATTATCTTTATCTTATGTTGTTTTTTCTTAACCTCATTATTATTATAGTCATAGTGAAAGTATTAGATGTGTGATATTTTTCTGAAAACAATTCTATGTAACACAATGCTGTATACCCAATTTTTGATATTTTGTTATCAATATTGCTATTTTTTTTTACATGTCAGGTTTCACCAGCTCACTTTTTTACACAATTACTATATCTTCTAAAATTTTAATTCATTTGGGGAATTTGATATCATTGAAATATTATTTTTATCCTCTGGGGACTCTTCTGTCAGGATTGGCCGACCTGGCTGTGGCAGGCGTCATCGGAGGGGGGGATTGTCAGGTTTGAAAAGTTTAGCTTCAAAATTAAGTAAGTAATAAATTAAAATAGAGCGAACTGCTTACCACCGTGTAAGGATTTGTGGTTAAATAAGCCTATTTAAAGGTGGAGCGAGCACTGAGGAAGTACACCGCATACTCGAAACAGCTTAGTGGGTGACTCCTCGCCGAATTATAGTCTATTGTTCTATTCGGTTGCGCGCCAAAGGGCAGCCATGTTGGATTTAATGTGATTGAAGCGAAATAAAGATGTTTTTATTGAGATGATGCCTTCCTCATATTACAAGCAGGCCTGGGTCTGACACATATATATATATATATATATATATATATATATATATATATATATATATATATATATATATATATATATATATATATGTGTGTGTGTGTGTGTTAATATTCCTATGATTCATGATTTGAATAAAATGAATTAGTGGGATAGAAAAAAATAAATTATTAAAAATGAGGATCACACACACATGAGTAGCGTGTAATATGTGTAATGCATCCGAATCGTTCATGCAGAATAATTATCGTAACAAATTGGTAATAAAATCCATTTTAGAAAATAATTCATGTGGATTGATAGGAGCCAACAACCGTTAATTATTTTAGGGTGCTAAATAAATATTTTGTATCAATAATTGATAGTAATTCCAGAGAAAGAGAGATTATTTAAATTCAAATATAAGAATGATATATTTACGATTTTTAAGTACCTATTTAGGACAGAGGGAGAATTAGAAAGGAAACTTCAAAGCATTAGAAAAATCTGTAGAATGTTGCAATCTACAGAAGGCTTAGAGACTTTCCTTAGGTGAATTAGATATTTAAAGCGGGATAATATATCTATGTGCACACAAGAATTAAACAATATGGGTGAAAGATTGAACATATATCTAATGTAGATGATGTTAGAGTTCTACATCAAGATGATAGTGATTTTCAACCAAAGTTTTGAGCAAAAGAACTGTACGCTTATGTACACTCTAATAAGGTTTATATTCATAAATAAAAAAGGTAAATTACCTAATCAAACATAATCGTGCCATAAACTTTTCATTACGCATTGTTGAATAGTTTCTTCTACATCGCAAGAAAGAGTGCTATTTGTAAAATTGTTTTTTCCAGAAAAAGCAGAGCGTTTCGTTGCAGCTTTAAAATAATTCTGCCGTATGAAATGGCTTGATAAAGACCAATATTTCCATATGCCCTATTGAAGACGCAGCCTTTTGAAATAACAGGACAAAACTTGGCAGTTAGAGGATGGATGCAAATAGTGTCTTCTACAATCAAAACTATGGCTGCAGCAGTAGTGGAAGCCAGCAGTCAGTCGCCGGATGATGGTAAAGCGTGACAGTTATTGGATATGCCTTATTCAGCTGTACTACACATCTTCTGTCGGATTTTGTATTTTTATAGGAAGAACATCAAACCTATGCACCACATGCAGAACAGGGACCCCAGTATCTCGTAGAAGTTTTACATTAAGTCAGTGCTTCTCAAACTTTCTATACTAGCGACCGAATTTTGAATTATAATTTTCATTGCGGTCCCCTCTATGCAGTAGTAATGTATTTGAATTCAATAATATAATTTGACGTAAAGCTACATATTGACTTTAATTATAAATTATCATTATACTGGTCTTGATAATTTGTAACTTAATTTAAAATTACAAATTATCAAGACAAGTATCAAATTTTATGCATAATTTTATGACATGCTCATTGGGTCACTGGAAATTATCAAACTTGTTCTTGACTTAGTACTGTTCAATTAATTATGAAATACAAGGTGCAGCACTAATGCATTTATAAGTGTATTAGATCAGTGTAAATGTGTATTTTACTTTTTAATATGTCGGAATGTATTTTGTGTTTTGCTTCCTTTCAATAAATTAGTAATTGTTTTTATCATTTTGTTTTCGACTTTTCGATATACTCACGCCCAACTTGTAGGTTTATTACGGCCCCCAAGGGTGGTGGGCCCCACAGTTTGAGAAACAATGACTTAAGTTGCTTGCTTTTATTTTCAAGAAAAGAAATAAAATGACGAAGCCGATAACAGACGTTTACATCTGTGTAGACTGAAGGAGACAATAAATCAATTGAAAGTTAAATGTCTGTTAAATATATAATTTTTTTTAAATCTGAACATATTTTTCATCATGGTTTTACCTTGCTTTTGGCAAGGATCATTATCGATTTGATTGATTTCTTTTTATTTATGTCACACTCAGAAGCAATAAGAGAGCTATTAGATTCCGGCCACAACATTAAACTCAGATGGAATGAAGAGAACATAATCTGAGTTGGCATTCCTCTTTCTACAAATATAAATACCATCTCTCCATGTTAACTTAACGTCCATATATACATGATTGACATCCACGCATTACGTGGAGTGTTTATTGGTATCAAGAGCCACAAACCGATAATTTATATAAATAAAAATGAATATTTGTGTCTGTATGTGTCTTATGCCTTCCCCTAAGCCGTTCATCCGATTGCTATGAAACCGTGGGGAATGGTTGGACGCATGTACGCAAATGATTCTGAGTTAGTGAAATTGATCCCTAAGGGACGTTAGAGATATAAATTCCCGTCTTTGAACTATTAGAGCTATAAACTTGAAATATTTGGTAGGTATGTTTCTTTCATGGAGTGGAGGTCCTGTACAAAAAGGGTGATGTGAAAACTGGCTTCTAATAGGCGTTGCTGGGGCTTAAGGGGCGTTAGAGATCAATGCTCCCATTACTAAGTAATTGGATCTACAAACTTGAAATTTGGCAGTTTTGTCCCGCTTATAAAGTTGAGATTCGCTACACCGGGGGTTTTACAAACGTAGAATCGTACTGGATGTTGTGTTGGCTTAAGGGAAGATATATATAGATAAATATTCCCGTTTTTGAACTATTAGATTTACAAGCTAGAAATTCGATAGGCCCGTTCCTTTCATGGAGTAGAGATTCGACACAAAAAGAGTTTTGAGAATCATCCCGAAAGACCGTTGTGATGGCGTAAGAGGCGTTAGAGATAAATATTATCACTTTTGAACTTTTAGTGATAATAATATTAAGGAAGTGATAGATAATAAAGAATGCAGATGCAGTGATTACAAGAAATACGTGGGCGAATATCATGGGCACGTTGTGAATAGCAACCTAAAAATAGTTCAAGATCAGAAATTATGTACAAAGACACTGGTTATCGATTAACTATTTCAAATAGCAATTTAAATGTAAGAAAACAGCTATCAGTAGATATAAACAAACTTATTTTCAATGTTGAAATAAAATATAATTTACCTACTCAGGCCTTTAAGGAATATGGTTTTTATGTCCTTAGGGACTTATTAATATTATGTTTAGAAAAAAATTGATGTTTCTTATAGAGACAGAAAACTTATACAAAAAGCTTTATGATAGTCTATTTTGATAAAGTCCCAAGAAATTATGCAATAGTATGTAAGTATTATTTTAGTAAATAAATGATCATATAAAAATAATAATGCATATGAAGTAAGTAAATGTAGTATGAAAGGAATTAACTACAAATTATTGGCATTGTGTATGCAATTAGATAATTCTAGCAATAAAATTAAATATCCCCATATATTTTTGACTCATAAATTTCATTAAAATCCAGTCAAATTCGGCAGTGTAACAAATGGGTTCAATACTAATGGTGATTGTTGAAGAAAATATGAGAAATCGTTCAGAAGTTGTGAATTGAAGTATTGATAGGATGCCCTTGGGTGAGTTTTTGATGATTTACTATATTCATTTGTGAATGTATGGGTTCTTAATTTGTACTTTCGGATTTTAGATATTTCTTTTCTTCCTATACGACTATTTTTAAAGATGGGTACATCATCTTTGGTGTTCGATAGTTCACTTATATTATGCACTTAATTGCTTTAGAATTTTAACATTTTAATATTATAATATCTTTCATAATGCGATGGCTAATAGTTTAATTTTTTATAAGTATTTTTTAACTTTTTAAATCTTACATTTTTGAGGATTGGATATTTCCAGTCCAATGGTTGAAGCCATCAAAGTAGTTTAACCCCACTTTTCGGTCCTAAGTCCGAGGTTGCACTTGGATATTTTATAAATTTTTATTTTATAAATTTTAAATTTTGTTTGAAAACGTTGAACATTTATTTTCTATATTCGGCATTGATATTTTAAAATGAGATTAAATATTATAAGATTCAGATAATTCAATGTTTTAATTGATTGTGAAATTGTGATTGATTTACATATATTTAAGTGTGTATATATATATATATATATATACATAAGGAGAGAGTGAAATAATAGTAGAAATTGATAAAATAAATTAGTTTATAATAAATAATTATAATTTAGCTTCAAGTAATTAATAATAATTTAGCTTAGAACAATAAAACACAATTGTGTTGAATGCTTATTTGTCTTCATATTAAATCTATATATGTATATTTGCTCTACAGTATTAAGGCTCAGGAATAAATATATATTTCATCCTGAAGCTAACTTTGATACGAAATGTACCTCCAACCGTGGGATTAATTAAAAGGGAACGATTTATGATATCATTAAGCACGGCGCCCTTGAACTTGTGTTGGGCGTGAAAGAGAGCTATAAAAGCACGCCCGAGTCCTTTTAACGATTTTATTTCTTTTAGTTTCTAGACATGCCTCACGAACCAGGGAATTGGTAGTGGAAACAGTTATGGGACTAGAAACATTTATCGGAATCCCAGAACACAGTGTCTGTGATCGGACGCTAGTAAATCAACGAAATTGGTCTACTTTCAGACTCCAGCAGTGAAAGACTTCTGGATGTAAGGAATTAAAAGAATCCTGAATTTGTATACTTGTGCTAGAGAAACATACAGATAAATGCTTAATAATATATAACATTTATAAATTGTAAAAAAAGTGTTAAAATGGGCACGGTGAAGGAAAATTTACGTAAAGTTAAATTAAACTTAAATTGGAAGTTTTTGGAATACGATGTAACAGGAAAACTGAAACTTTTTACGCTGTGGTTTTCTTAAGTGAACATTTATACAGGCAATCAAATGCAATAATTCCTAAAGTATAAAATTTTAAATTATAAGTAAAATTTGTGAAGATCACAGAAGAAAATGTATTGCATTAAAAATATATAGTAAATTGTAATGTTGTAGATAAAGGGTTAATAAACAGTAAAACATTTTTAATTCGTTGTTCAAGACCACATTGAGCACGACTTTGAGCATGATTTCCAACGTTAGGTGAATGGGCGTTACAAACCCAAGCTTGACGTTCATTCATTTCACTCTCCAGCAAAACGCACGTAAAGAAGTTATCACTTAAAAACATACATACCAAATTTCATTACTGTAGGACCAGTAGCTAGAAAACGGATTTTTTTGCATCTTTCCGCCCGCATCTTACATTTGTTATTTTTTTAAAATTCACTCTTAGCGGATTCTATTCAGCACAAGAAATAGGCCTACCAAATTTCAAGTCTGTAAATCTAATAGTTAAAAAACGGGAATATTTAATTATTTATTACAGTTTAATTATAGTTTAATTAAACTACAAATAATTTTTATTTTAATTCTAGTTTAGTTAAAATACAATTATTATTTATAGTTTAATTATTTTTTATTAATTATGGTTTAATTTAGGGACGGAAATTTAATGCACCTTAATTTTCGGAACGCGTATTGGGGGGGTTGATCCTCGAACAATTTGTTCTTATTAGATCGCTACTTGAGGAATGAAATACTGAACACAGTGGCACAACTGTGCATGAGGGACAAGGCTTAATGTCCCTATCTCAGTTTACGTGATCTTAGGCACTGGGGTTCATGTGTAAATGTTTCATGGAAATGAGATACGCTATAACTCAGCCAATTTGTTTCAGGAATGCAGTATGCCTACCAAATTTCAAACATGCAAGTCTAACTATTTAGGAGATATCGAGAGGGAGGAGAGACAGTGGTTAAGTCTTTTTCATCCTTTAAATATGGATGGGAGGCCGCCGGTCCCTGAGATACACTTTTAATTTTGCATTTACCCTGTTTACAGGAAACAGGGATTTGTACAAGAATGTGGATGCGTCCAGGTTCAATGCACTTTATGGCCGGCAAGGTTGTATTCTTACGCGGACTGTTGAGTCCAATCAGGATGATAGATTTGACGACAATGAATCCGGTGTGGTCAGCTTTAAAAGCACTGGCACAACATTTCTCGTGGTTTTTCCCTTATTTTATATATTTCCAGAAGTACCAACCCATCTGGAAAGAGAACCCCTTGCCCGGGTCAACCCCGCGTCGCATCAATATATAGGTAGAAAAACTGAAGATAAAAGTGAAAACTAGTAGGGTATTTTTGGCATTGAAGGGATAAAATCAGTTGAAATTGATGCCTAGGGACAAGTAATTAGTTTACATATTCATAAAAAATATGTATATACAGCAGTGCTTCTCAAACTTTCAATATATATTTGTGACCCAATATTCAATCATAATTTCCATCACGCCCCCCTTCCATACAATAACATTGCATCGAATTCAAATATGCTATACTTCGACGCTAATGTCTCAATACGAATTTACCCTCTTATTTAACAACGCATATAAACGTCTTGCTCTGCTGCTCTGCCAAAACGTTAATTGCCCCGGACGTATATATACGTATTTCCGAAGTACGATCTTATCTGTGTATTTCTATCCATACAATTATTCCGAAGGCTTTGGAATACGATAAAAGGACCTTGATCGTGTTTGCGAATTATTTACTTTTATCAGAGGATTTCCTTACATATATTCCTTTTCATCCCCCGCCTCCAGTACGTCACATAAACGTGCCTACATAGAAAACGGTGGCATTGGGGAAGGGATCGAGTAACTTTTTATCAACTGTTAATGGATTAATTATAAACAGTACGAAATTTCAAGATGAATGTTAATTTTTGCACATAATTTTATATATGACACAGCCCATTGGGTCTCTGGTAATTAATAAACTTATTCTTATAGTATTGTTGAATAAATTATGAAATACATTGTATAGTGTAAATGTGTATTTTATTTTTTACTATGTTTGAATGCATTTTGTTTGCTTACTTTCAGTAAATTAATATTTTTTGTTAATAATCTTTTACTTATGACTTTTCAATTTGCTCCCGCCCCCCTCGTAGAGTTGTCATGCTCCCTATGAGTCGAGCCCCACTGTCCGAGAAAGGCTTATTTACAGGGTTATATGAAATAAATGACCCAATTACAAAATTTAATAGTTCCCAGATGAATAAACAGAAAATGATAGTTAAGATGTCATTGTAAAGATAAAATATAATGTGTATGTGTGGCGTAAAGTAAAATTTGTTTTCACGTATGTTTAATGTGACTTCCTTTTTTTCACCCCTATAATGTCATTGAAAATCTGGTTGCCCTGGACTGAACTTATACAATCTTCTTATACCCTTAAATGTCGGTGCATTTATAAGGTACTTTCTCCAAAATCCCCGCTGAGTCGTGATTAATAACAAACTATTTGCAAACGAGAGCACACAAAATGCCTTTCCCCGCTGCCACGCCATTTCGACTTCGGTTCACAATTACAACATTGCTGCCACCTATTTGATAAAATCAATGTCACAAACTCAAAATGTCATATCTTATTTCTACAATGACATATTACTCGCATGAATTATTTTCTGTTAATTCATCTGGGAATTATTAAATTTTGTAATCGGGTCATTCATTTCAGATAACCTAGTATATTTATAATTTATAAGAGTAAATGAACTAGTTTATTTTTACCAGACTTATGATGTTTACGTAATAAAGTTTTCAATATGCATAATTCAAAATTTTTCAAGAAATTTTTTGTTAGATGTAAAAAAGAATTTAGATAAGGGATTAGTTTACTAGCATAAAATTTTTATTGTTGAGGTTGCCAATTGTTTATAAACGATATTTCTTCGAATCAGAAAAAAACCTCGGTGAAGGTAATATTTAATGGCATCGAGGTACGATGCGTTTGGTTACTTACACATTTTTTGTTGTAATGTTGTTTAACTATTTTATAATATCAGGACTGAATACGCATTTATTTAAGAGGAGAACCTAATTATTTCTTATATTAGCAATTATCGGCTGGGAAATATCAAATGATAGCTACTCCACTGTTCCATCTATTAAACCTTGATGTTGCAATTAAATTTGCCTCAAGTTATAGTAATTATATTTCGCAGTAGCTTTTATTGAGAATAGTTAGCGGCGTAGACATTTATATCTTATATAACAGCTAATAGGTGTTGAGAGATTGATCTATAAACCACATTATATATGCATTAATATTATGATATGGAAATATACGAAATGATTAGGTTTTCTCTATTCATTCTTTAATTTTTAATCATTTATATGAAGTCTCATTGGATAGGATCCTTTTAATCGGTTATGTAATAGTAATAAGTAATTACATCAATGGATTGTGAGTTTGCTTAGATTGATAAATACGTGGCTAGACAATGCGACCGCATTGAATATATATTTAAGTCGATATTACGATATCACTGCAGCTATATTTTCAGTACCTATGATCATTTTGATTGATCAAATTTATGATTCAGAATTTCAAAGCAGTGCAAAAAATTTATTACGTTCGGTATTTTGCTACTTTAGTAGGGAAAATTATTCCTTAAAGAGTATATTATTAAAAATAATACTAAATAAACACTCAGAACCAGATTACTTAGTGCATAAAATTATTGAATATGCTTCAATAACATCTTTTACTCAAAAAATTAATCCAGTGTTTTAAGTATAAATGAGTATAACTAAAACAATATACACTCACCAAGATAAAACATACGAACCTCTCCACACTTTTCAGTGGATTCGTCTAGATGACGTAGGAACAGCTTGATTATGAGAGAAGGATATTTAACTGCTGCCGGAGAAGATACGCTATCCTTCTTGTACTTACCTTTGTAAGTAGGAATAAAGGCGGCTGAAAGAGGACCGAAATACTCGGAACGAGTATCTCTGAAACAGCATCACTGATAAGTCGAGTGTTTTCTGCTGTTTTTTAGTGTTTGCGCTAATTGGATAAACATTGGTGAAACCAGAAGCAAACTCATAGCTGTTGGACGCGTGCGCAAAATAAAAAAAAAATTCTCCGGAAATTGCCCCACTTGGTAAAGCAAAGTCAACGCCATACAGTGGGTCAGTTGATAGTCCAAAAAAGATGCTGGTTCAAGTACAAATGTTTCGGAGCACACAGCTTAAATGTGGGACTGCGCAGCAAACGCCCCACTTGCGGGCCACTGCAGAACGAGCGGTATTGCCAACAACGCTTAGAGTGGGATCAGAAATATTAAGTCTTGCCCATAAATAAGGGAAAGAAAGTTTCTTTGTTGTATTGATTTTCCATTTATCACATTGATGGTTGTTTGAGGAAGCACTGTCTTCCTGTCAGTTGCTCCCTCCATGTAAACAGACTGGTGATGACACTATTATGTTTTGGAGAAGATTCTAATGGGTGATTCTGCGAAACTAGTAAAAAGTGAAAGGGTCGTGAAAGTAGGAGACTATCAGTATAATTGTGGATCAGTTGCACCCTTATATGGAGTATATTTTCCCAACTGGAAATGGAATATTCCAGCAAGACAGAGTTCCATGTTAAAGTGCTATAATTGCGTTAGCAAGCCTCAAGGTGTATAATGATGAATTCCAATTAATGTCTTATCCACCTTACTTAGAAAATATTAATCTGATAGGTCACATTTGGCTTTTCATAGAAAAACGGTTCACATATCAAATACTTTCATGTTGGAATGAATCGATTTCACGCGTCCACTGTTTGGACAATTAGTACAACTTGTCTTCATTCATGTAACAAGAACTTGTGGTATCCATGCTAAGGCAAGCTGCAGCTGCTTTGCAGGTAAAAATGGGTGTAATTGTGTTATGGAGAAGGTGTTATTAATATTTTGCCTTTTAAATTTATAAAATAAATTATTTGAGATATATTATATTTGTATCTATTTCAAGAAGAGAGATTAATATACACCTGTTTGGCACTAAAAATGCAGCACCAAGGAGTAACCACAAAGTGAAAGTACTTGAAATCAGGGATAGACAGCAGTAAACATTAAGTGTAAGTTCTTATCAATGAAGGTACTAAACAATAGTTTGTGTCATTTTATTTCTTATGATAATACTTCAATACTTTGGTTAAGCTCATAACAGTGCTTCTCAATCTTTTAATATTGGCGGCCCAGTTTTCAATCCTAATTTCCATCACCCCCCGCACAATGGCAATGTATTGAATACAATAAAATATACTTTAACGCTAAAGCTGCAATTCGATTTTTTATGAACTGTAAAAATTATCAGTACAAGCATTAAATGTTGTATATGTTACTTTTAAGTAATAAATATTTATAAAATTAATGTTAAGTGATAGGAGAAGTATTGAGTTATTTTTTATAGCTTAGAATGCATTTCTATAAACTCATTCATTTCAATAAAATAATATTCTTTTTAAATAATCTTTTATTTTAGACTTTTCAATGTACTCGTTCGTTTATGGTGACCCTCAAGGGGGCGCGCCCCACAGTTCGTTTGAGAAGCACTGGCTCATACGATTCCATGTTTAGACCCGATGTGTTAACGCAAGCAAGATCGTGCATTGCAATTCAGTACTT
This sequence comes from Trichonephila clavipes, assembly GCA_019973935.1. Taxonomy (NCBI): domain Eukaryota; kingdom Metazoa; phylum Arthropoda; class Arachnida; order Araneae; family Nephilidae; genus Trichonephila; species Trichonephila clavipes. The sequence goes on along the minus strand of BMAU01021332.1, from coordinate 735,958 downwards.
GGTTCTATTCTCTGAAAAAATATTTTGTAACAAAATTTTCATCTACAGTTATTTGAAGTTAATTTTGGGTCAAAAGGCATTGGAAAATTTGCAATTATTTCTTTTGAAATAAAAAGGTACTATGATCATAAACACATACACATGTGCTATGTACCATAATGAAAAAAATGAAGCACATTTTTAGACATCTAGGTGACCCTATGTTATTAAGAAAATGTTTACATAAAAAGACACATAACCAAATGAGTCAGTTAATAACATCATATTGTCAGTGATTCCGAAATCTGAATTTGTGGAATTGAAAACTCTTAATTTAAGGATAAAAATGGCTATTACACGGCTGAATATGAATCATGTAGCAAAATTAATGATTTTAAAACATTGTGATATTGAACCAAGGTATAACTGTGTGCCATGCTTCAAAAAAGCATATGCCCGTAGGATTCATGTAGTCTAGTGAAAGCTGCTTGAGAAAATAAAAATGCCTTAATTGTTGAAAATAATGAAAAAAAAAAGAAAATTAGAAAAGTGCTTTGTAGCATCAGAGTGTAAAAAAATGTTTCATATGCTTCTTGAAAGTACTAAAAAAGTAAAAGTTCAAAAAACTTTACATTAAAGCCTGTTTTCTCAAAATGCAATATACACTGTTGCACAATTGCTAAGGACGGATCACAAATTGCTATGTAGCATAACATTAAGCGAGACATGAGGCCTAGTAGGATAAAATATAGTTGCTACACTGTTCAGATATTAGAATAAAGAATATTTATTATTTTGGAAAGTACAAAAGCTGTGAAACATCTGAAAGAAAAAAAAATGTTCATTTGATCTGCGTACGGAGAAATGGAACAATGCATCTAAAAGTCAGCAGGCAACTTAAAGAAAGGTATCAGTACGGGATATGTCCACCGTGGAGTGTGATGCAACATTCCACACCTCGTACCATACTTTCCACAGCATTATCCAGCAGCTGTTGAGGCAATTTATCCCATTCCTCTGTGAGTGCACGGATGAGGGTGTTCTTGTTGGTCGGAGGATAGTTTCGACCTGCAACTTGCTTCCCCAAAGCACGCCACAAATTTTCAATAGGGTTAGATCTAAAGAATGCGCTGGCCATACGAGTCGTTGGATACCCTCGCTGTCTAGACAATCCTGAACAGCGAGTGTTCGATGACATGTTTCGTTGTCGTCCATAAAAACAAATTTATCACCGACAGCACCACGGAAAAGACGAACATGAGGAAATAGAACTTCATCAATGTATAGTTGGCCCGTCATAGTCCCATTCGCAACCACATGTAGGCGCGTGCGGCCATTGATCATGATGCCGGCCCACACCATGATACTGCATGTCGGATATCGGTCCTTTTCCTGGATATTTTCTGGACGATAAGCAGTACCACTCTCGCGCCAGATCAGTTGGCGTCTAAAATTCGATGACAGATTGAACCTATTCTCATCTGAGAATAGTACGCATGCCCAGTCCTGTTCAGTTCAATTGTGATGCTCACGACACCATTGCAAACGGGCAGTACGGTGCTGTCTGGTCAATGGGACACACACAACAGGTCTGCGTGCGTATAGCCCTCCTCCCCTCAAACGTCTGGCAACAGTTTTTCGGGTGATCTGCTTTCCTGAAGCAGCAAGAAACTGATTTGCCACCTGCTGAGCTGGGGTGCGCCTGTTCCTTTTTGCTGATAGGACGATATATCTTTCTTCTGCAGGCGTCGTACTTCTAACAAGACCTCCCACGTGCCGTCTACTACACATTCCAGTAGTTTTAAATGACTTCCACAGCCGTGAAACAACGCTGTGAGCGATGTCGAACACCCTGGCAACATCTGTTATTTTTCGCCCTTCTTCGATCTTTCCAATAATTCGGCCACGCATAAAATCATCTATGTGATGTCGGGAAGACATGCCAAAAATTGTAAGTTCGTCTATTTAATCTTTCCTGTAAAACTTTGACTTGAAACAACAACTGTCCACACGCGTCAAAACCTTTAAAGCTCTTATGAACTCTATCACGTGATGAACAGACGTGAGAAAAAAATTTGCATACTCATACTTCTTCTTACTAATATCCCGCACTTATTCTAATTGTCCACATTTTGCTTTCTTTCATTTTGTGGTTGCTATGGATGATAGTGTTATCCGTCCTTAGCAATTGTCCAGCTGTGTATTTTTTTCTTAAAAACCACTAGATATATAATCCTCAAATTTTGAGTAAGAATATTTGTAACGTATTTAAATATTTTAGTGGAGGGTCTTAGATATATATCTAGCAAACTGTTTTAGGTAAGTGTTTTTTAAATTAATTTTAGAGAAAAAATGGACATTTCTAAATAAAAGTTCATAATTACTTTAATTTTTAACAAAAAACAAAGCATTTTGTTAAAGTTTTGTTGATAGTACACAGAGTCTACTGTAAATATTTTATCGACGAGAAATAAATAGTTTTTGAGAAGAAGTAGATGAACTTACATAATTTAAACTCAGGTTCCTAAGGACGTGCCAGACTCAATTTAGCGAATCTTAGTGCTTTATCCCTTTTTTTTTGAGGATTGGTTTTGTACAACAAATTTGCTCCTGAAAAATAGCACTGCTCTTTGAGACTAAGAGCATGAAATTTTTTATTCTTGATAAACGTAACAAATTTTTTTTTGCGTTTAATTTTCGCGGTCTCCAGTTACATAGTTTTCATAGATGTGAAGAAAGTGTGCAAATGGAGAATAATAAACCACGACCAAAATGTAGTATAATAGACTTTATTCAAATAAACTAAACTCAAACATAACAGAAACATATATGAAAATTTTACAAGGCATTTGGTTACCTTATGATTGTTCCGTAGAGAAGCTGAGATAAATACTTTTTTATCACATGCCATTTCCATACGGATTTCTTAGCCATATTTTTTCCAAATTTATTATACATAAATGTACAGACACAGATGCTTGCAGAAGAAATAATGTTATATACACTTTTATACTGACAAAAAGAAAAATGCATTTCATGCGAAAGAAATTAAATGAAATTAAAAAAAAATAATAATAAAACAATGTAAGAAATATAAATTTATATGATTATATTAAACGTAAATATATAAATCGATTAAAATTTGCTAAAAATGTTACTTTAAATTACAGTATGTGAACGTTAAAACGCATCTTACACTGAATTACATTTCTACGTCTTATTCTAAATTTTTAAAAATCTTAAGACTCTTATGGCATGCCAAGAGAAATTCTATAATACCTATGTGGAATAAAAGAATTAAATCATATTTACATAAATTAAAAAAAGGTTATGCATGTGTATATATATATAATACTTGAAATTTCGATCACACACATTTTTCGCTTAGAGTTTCTGGCTTAGATTTATCCTATGGTAAATTTCTCAAATCGAAAAGCATTTACTAGTACATTTGAAATGAAGAAAAAAATATAGTTTCAACATAGTTAAATGAGGTAAACTATGGTAAATTTTGAATAACATTTTTATTGGCTTTTTAATTTGGATTAAAAAAGTCCAATTATTTTTTTTTATAATTCAGAGACGAATATTATATACGAATCGTGATTTAAATAAAAAAATTATTTTTGTATTTACTATGCATCCGTTTTATTACTAAAATTGGGCTTTAAAAACCCAATAATTTATTTGATACTTACGTCAAGTTCCTCGACTAATTTTATATGATTTGCAAACAATGAAATTACAGTTTAAATAGTACAATGACAAATAAAACTATTAACATGCAACGGCACAATTAATATAATAAAATGAATATTCAAAATAATATTTACGATACTTAAGATATTATTATAGATAAAGTATTTCTACATAAAAAATTATAATTTCTTATGATCAATCAAACAATAATTTGGCATGTACCTTGGTTTCTAATCTTTATTGTCATATGTATATAGGAGAAAGCCCTTTTTCTAAGAGAGAATACGTAAATTTCATAGCAGCTATACTCCTAATAAGAAATTCGACTTTTTTAAGTCACTTAAGTTACAAGAAATGCAATTATACAAGTTGAATTTTAACATTAACATAGCATATATTTAGCAGTTGTAGCATTGGTGCTCTTCGTGGCTTGTTGTAATACTTACATGCATGCATGCGAGTAAATATTCAAGTGAGTATTGTTAGCTCATATTAATACAGATATTTAAAGATTTCAAACATTCGTGGTATGAATATTTGATTTTTTTTATTGTTATAGCGTAGTAAAAGTGTTCAACTGAATATTGATCACATTTTTTTATAGAAAACCTTAGTTCAGCTGTAGTTTTCTCTCCTCTTTTTATTTTAAGATTATGTTCAAAAGAGAAGCACATCAAACAAATTTGCCCCTAAAGTATGATACATTAATCATATAAACCTTACCCTGCAAGCATATTTTTCACAGTTTAAGTAATGTGAATTCTTGGATATTCAGTCCATTATTTTTTAATTTAAAACACAAATATATATAAAAATTACACTTTTTTTCTGAGAAATAATATTTTTCAGTAGAAATTTGAAAATCAGATATTTCCAAAAACTTGGCTTTTCAGATATATCAAAGAAGTTAAACTTACATATTTTGACAGACTAAATATTGTTAATGTTTTAAAAGAGATTGCATTAATAAAAATTGCAAATGTCGATTCTAGATAAGCACAAGTCTTGATTTTAGAAGGTGTTAAAAAGCAGAAAATTATTTAACCATACTTTAATTAAACTTTCATAAGCTAATGTTATTAAAATTATAAATATCAATTACGATTAAATTTATATATATATATATATATATATATATATATATATATATATATATATGTGTGTGTGTGTGTGTGTGTGTGTGTGTGTGTGTGTGTGTGTGTGTGTGTGTGTGTGTGTGTGTGTGTGTGTGTGTGTGTGTGTGTGTGTGTGTGTGTGTGTGTGTGTGTGTGTGTGTGTACGGAAGATTCTTACTTTATGAAAATGATTTTGTTGATTTTTATCAACAAATACCGTATATCTTTATGGAAATTTGTTTCTGTCTTTTAGCCATGATTCTCGGCAAAAGCTCTAGTTCGTAAAGTACATGAAAATAAACTTTTTCTTAGTGCTGCCATACAAGTTTTAAACCGTTGCTCTTGAACCATTTTCCAAAGTCCGGTCAGTGTTCATGGATGCCGTTCTCCTAAAGCTCGTTATAATAAACCTAGATGCTTGAAGCTCAAATTCACTTTATGTACTTTCATTATATTCCTTTGAATTTATTCTTCAAAATTTCGTTCTAAAATATTTTGCTGATATTAGAGTGAATTAATTTTGGCTTTACTTGTGAATTTTGATTTTTAATTGTCTGATGGTAGAATATACCTGCTACTATCATGACTATCTCAAGGAGTTTTACTGTACACTGAAGAAGCTATTTCGTAGAGTCATTCCCGTCAGCTGAGTAATAAAAATTTATCTTTTTTTACTACACTTATTTAAATATACCCATTCTTCGTCGAATGTTACCACATTTTTTCATTTTTCAGCAGATAAAGTGTTTTTTACATAATTTTCTACAATTTGCTTTTCTTTCAGCAATAAGTTTTTAAAAGGAGACAAACTTTAGAGATTTAAATATTTTTTTAACTTTAAATCCAACGGATTAATTTTAGTTATTGTTCCGGAAAACATTCCTGGTTTCAATGCAATGAATTTTTGAATCGGCGGATTTTTTGTTTTGTTTTGTTTTGAATCAGAGACTCCAGTTTCTCGATATTTGCCTGTGTTTGAACAGCTTCAGGATGAAGTTTCGTGGTCTTGTTTTTATTTTTACTTTGTGCTAGACATAGTTTCTGTTTCAAATTTAATGTATTAAAAATGCCTTTGATTGAATTGCAATAAACGAGATTGATAAACTGCCTTTTAATATGCCGATACGAATTTTTCTCCTTGGAGAGCGTAATTACTTGACCTTCTAGCCATATATCATTTTTGAAATAAATCTTTTACTTTACATTCCAATCAAAATAAGACCTTAGCGCATGATTATTTTCAAATTATTTTCATGTTGCCAAAATATTACTACAAAATGCAAACGAGAAAATTAATTACAAATTCGTTTCCATAAAGTGTGTGTGTGTGAACGATATATATATATTCTTAACTAGGAGAATAATATTACATCATTTTAAAGATTATACGAAGTAGGGGAAGCTGTTTATTAAATCTTCCAATTGACTATTTAAGAACTAATAGGATGATTTCTTAGAAATTTAAGTTTTTTTGTTCTTAAGTTAAAACTTTAAAAAATTATGTAAATTATGTTTTTTATCCTTCTTTTAATATTCCATCAAAGCATGCTTTCGCGTTTAAGCTTAGTGAATCTTAGGTTAACTATATTTAGCGGAACTTGAAAGTGGTGAAAGCATTTTTGCAAATTATAAAAAAATAACCGCTATTTAACTTTGCTTTGGAAATTTCTGATTTTCTTAATAACTAAAATTTAATCATATTTACATTAATAGAACTAAACATTTGTAAATGTATGTTGGTTCTATGTATGTAAGTATTAAAAAATATACGCATGCTTCAAACAGAAAAAAAATAGATTTTAAAACTTTCATTAAATATACGAATCAAATTAAAAAACTTGCAGTAGTAACCGGTAATATTCTTCAAAAACAAATGAGTAATTGAATAAAAAATGATTTTTTCAAGCTCTCATTTGTTATCAAATAGCTAATATTTTAACTAGAATTATAATGTTAACCTTCTTCTAAACTTAAGCAATTACTTATATTTAACACCATAATATTGATGAAGCACCACAGTTTAAACACTATTTTTAGTGTTTTTATTTATTGCAAAGCTAATTAATCCATTGTTCAAAAGAGAGTATTGCATTAATATATATGTACATTACTTATAGGCTAGAATGATGTAGCTACAATGCATATATTTCTACATTTCCATCTTCAAATAATCATGTCAATATATAAATATAAAAATAACAGTGACAAAAGAAAATCTAGAGCACCACTTTCAGCAGGAATTAGTTGCAACTTAGAAGTATTTCTGTACTATTGATGATCTATTGCAACTGGTAATTTTTAATGAGGTGTTCTAATTTTTTAAGCAAGCATTATCCATTGAATTTAAAATTATTTCCTTCGAATTCACAAATAAGTACTTATCAGTTCAATGAAAAAGAATGTGCATCTAGCATCTTTACTTTTTGTAGGATTTAAGAGGTTGAAACAAATCGCGCTGCTGGCAGATCATTCATTGCATAACTTATACACTCTGTCGCAAAAAAATATATGCACCCAGAAGAAATCAAGCTACAATCACGAAACTCGGCAAGAATGTAGTCTGGTAAGAGATATGCAAATGATTAAAATTTCGAAGCCAATGAGACAAGGCTAAGTGTGCTATGCGCATATTAGTTGCGCAACTGGGAGAGTTTAAAAGCATGAGTACGAGCGCCGTACGGCTATCCAAACGAATCTGATGACTTTGATAGACGATATTGTAACTTAGGATGCCTCTAAGACGTAACCGGCGGCAGTACGAGCAGCTGACGGACTTTGATAGGGGCCGTATAATAGGCCTCAGAGAAGCAGGTTGGTCGAATAGACGTATCGGCCGCCACCTCGGTCGGAGCGATATGGTAGTTGCTCGGTGTTGGCAACAGTGGATCACAGAAGGTAGAGTGTACCGTCGCAGAGGATCAGGACGTCCCAGGAACACAAATGATCGCGAGGATCGTGCAATCAGAAGAGTGGCCACTTCGGCACCAACAACGTCGCTAGCATCGATTCAACGCCACTTACCTCCTTCCAGACATCCAGTGCCATCAAGAGAAACCATAAGGAGACGACTGACCGAAGTTGGCTTGAGGAGCCGACGTCCGCTAAGACGCTTACCACTGACCCCACATCATAGGCAGTGTCGACTGGATTTTGCCGACCTCGGGCAACTTGGAGTGTGACAGACTGGAGACGTGTCATCTTCAGTGATGAATCCCGATTCAGTCTCAGTGATGATGACCACCGCACACGTATCTGGAGGCGCACCGGCCAGCGGTCCGATCCGGCATTTATTGTCGAGCGGCATACAGCAATTTCATAAGGTGTGACAGTGTGGGGAGCAATTTCTTGGGAGACACGATCATCTTTAGTGGTCCTTCAAGGCACTTTGACAGCTCGCAGATACGTGGACGATATTTTAACGCCGATTGTGCTACCCATGCTATCAAGTCACCCAGGTGCCATTTATCAACAGGATAATGCTCGTCCACATACTGCGCGACTCTCCCAACAATGTCTTCAAGGATATGACGTCCTACCATGGCCTGCCAGGTCACCAGATCTTTCGCCAATAGAGCATGTCTGGACGCGCTGGGAAGGCAACTGCAGCCGTCCCGAGATACAGGAGAATTAACTGCGCAGATGCAAAGACTATGGCAGGATCTTCCACAGGGGGTCATAAGTGATCTAATTGAATCGATGCCACGCCGAATTTCGGCTTGTATAGCTGCCAGAGGTGGCTTTACTACTTACTGATTTTTAACCTTTTGCAAGCTGTAACCGCTTAATAAAATGATATTTTGTTCTGAATTTTTAATCATTTGTTTATTTTCATATACACTACATGCATACCAAATTTCGTGAATGTAGCTCAATTTCTTCTGGGTGCATATATTTTTTTGCGACAGAGTGTATTTAGAAGTATGTCATATAAATATATTAGTTTTATCTTGCAACTTTTAAAACAAAAAGAAATAAAAAAAAAAAATATATTCGAACACACTCATTGGACATATTCCAAAGTAAAACATTATTTTAAAGATGTCCATTGCTAATTTTAATCATTTTAAACCAGGATACACGAGCTGAAATATGATATTTTAAGAATAAAAATTACGTATTTTCGTTTTTTGGAACTATGTATTTCTAAAAGGTTGGAATGATAGTATATAAATAGAAAGTCATCTTAGTTCTTATGCATATATATATATATATATATATATATATATATATATATATATATATATATATATATATATAAAAAGAGCATTGGATTTTAGAAATTAAAACTAAGTTTCGTACAGAGAGTTTCTCTGGATGAGGTATTCTTAAGGGCTTGATTTACATATGTCTATCTATTTCGTAGGACACTCAAATATTAAATATTATCTGCATTAATTTTGTAAGAATTTGTCTGAAAACTAATGCAATTGAACAAATATGTTCAGGTTTTAAATAAACTACAACTTTAGAACAAAAAATGTTAAAAAAAAAAGAAATTATTTATATTTATGTTTATTATTTACATGTAGTTGAAAGTAATTTAATCAATCACTACAAAACAATTTTCATTCCACTGACTCTTTCAAAGTATGATTTCTAAAAATAACATTAAAATAAAAAGAAATACTGAACATATTAATTAACATTGAACTTTAAATTGAACATGTGTTGCTTTTAGCAACTAAAGAAATGAGGTTACTAAAGGTTTAAAGTTGTTAATGCACGTTTATATATAGATATACAGTTCACACTATTTAAAAAAATATTACTTAATTGTCTAATCAGAAATTAAAATTTACAATAGTAGACATTTTTATTATCAATAGAATTATTTTTAACATTAATTACGAATTATATGAAGGAAATATCATGATCTGATACAAGATGCTAGCTCATGTTTGAGTGAGGGTTTTCAAATATGAACTTATTACTTATTAGAGAAAGGTGATAATTTTTTTCAGCATATTAACATCTTCTAATGCGGAAAATATGTTCTAAAGCAGAGGTCAGTAACCTTCTTGCTGTCGTGTTCCAAACCAATCTACCAAAACAATTCAGAGTGTTACACACTGGAAGAGTTTTGAAGCAATTCGATTCTTGCAAAATTAGAAGATAGTGGCCTATAATACAGATTTACAGTTTATTATATATTACTTTTGGCTCATTTTTTAATAAATTTATTAACATAAAATAAACATAAAACGTAACAAATCTTTCAACATAATTAAAAATCATAATTTGTATTATATATCTTATACACTTAATTATTAAAATAAAGAATAATTAACGAAACATAAGAATTTCTTCAATATAGTTAAATGCAAAGCTTTTATTCGCGAAATTTTATATTTTATATCAAAATATCAGGTTCATAGTTTGTGACATTATTTTTCCCACGATTTTAACTGTTCAGTTGCGTTTGCAAAGGGGTTACTAAACAACTTCTTTGCCGACTCAAAATATTTTTCAATTGAGAAAAGATTTATAGGTTTTCCACAAAAGTATCTAGAACCAAAAGCGGACTACAAGCAATTCCATCTTCAAGTAGTTATATCTCTCAAATAAATGACAAAGAATTTGAGACATTTAAGTTAATCTATCGTTAGAGTTATCTTCTAGATTTTTTAATAATTCCATAAATTTACCTTACCATCATACTGAAGATTTGAATTCAGCAAGCTCCATTCCAAAATTATCAACTTCAATCAAAAAATGACTAATTTGTTGAGAGGTGTGGAGTGCCATTGAGAATGTTATCGCGTGCCACGTTTGGGACGTGTGCCTTAAATTACCGGAAAAGAAAATAATTTTAAAAAAAAGTTGAATGAATTTTAGGAATATGAGTTTTGATATGGCAACAATTGAAAGGAATGTCTTTCAAGGTGGAACGATATTTTACAAGAATTTTTACATTTACTGTTTTCCCGATTTCCTTAGTATTAAATCAAAAAAATTATGTATACTCTGTCAAAAAGACAGTGCACAATAAAGCTGACAAGGGCCACCAGTTCGGATAGAACTGCCGGGAATCCAATGTACCGGGGAAGAGAGCTGGGTTACGAAATGTTGCTATGTTGCAGTGTATTATTCAATAATCATCACTTATGATTATTTGTATTGTAAAGAAATAATTATTAGGAGTCTAAATTTATCCACCCAAAATGAAGATGTTTGAAAAATTCAACCCCTTTGCGGCAATATTAAATTTTAAAATTAATTGTTTTAAGTATTTTTTCTCCAAATTTCTATACCATAGGACAACTTTCCCGCATACTAAGGTTCCAATTGATTATAGTTTTTCTCCTTCTAACCAAGATCCACTTTCTTACTTATTTTTTTTTAAGTTTTACATTTTGCCTTTTATGTAAATTTGCCATTTCATAAAACAATGTGCTTCATAACATCTTCATAAGGTTAAATTCCATTTGCTATTAATTTTGAAATAATATCAATTTCGAAAACAATGCTTTCAATAACTTATATTTGTTACTAATTTTTTAAGTTGCTTAATTTTTTCAATATTCCAATTCGATATTTAGCGAAATAAATTTAAATAAAAGCAACACAACACATATTCATTGTTTCGTACGGTTTTCAATATTTTATCATTTGAATAGCCACTAAAATTATAAATGCAGTTTTACTCTAAAATTCTGATCGTTCTCTTTAACTGACATTCTTAATAGGCAAGGACTCAATAAATAATAAAAGCATCACGTTTGTTTGAATATAAAAAGGAAAAAAATTAATAACAAATGCAAATCTTGGGAGGTTTCTACTAAACCAAATTTTGAAGCAGGAATCAGTACTCAAAATCTGGGGAATTTTTTTTTTAACACGAGTGGGGAAAAAATATTATCTCATATTATTCGAAGCATCAAATGCAAGATGTTAAATTGAATGCATACAAATATCTAAAAATCCAAGGTTTCCAATTAAAGCCAGTGTTTCAAATCTCTTTATCAGCGCATTTGTAAATCGACCAAGAGAAATTGCTGATACCTTCAAACCAAGACAAAAAGACTCCGCTTGCAAAAATCATATTCAAGTCTAAAATTTAAAATATATGATTTCAAGCATGTTATAGTACGAAACAGAGATGCATTCTACGTCTATTATTTTTATGATGCATATTTTACAGTTCCATAAGAGCAAAAAAAGAATGTATATCTCTTCTTGGAGAGTATTCACAGACCATCTGTACATTGATCTACGCATCGTCTAGTTGTGAAACAGCGCTTGGCGTCCAGAAGTCGCAACTCAATAAAAGAGTCGGCTGCAGTAAAATGTTTATATGAATCCATAAGAAATTGCGTTGACAAAACAAAAAGATGGTTCTGCAATGTCCCTTGTTGATCACAAGTAGTTGAAAATGTCGAGTCATTAAAATGATTTCTTCTGGGTAAGAGAGAAATGTTTATTTCATCCATTCCACTACGTTGGCAAAACTTCGAGGTAACCTGAGAAAAAAAATCAATGATTAAATTAGAGATACTCTGGAATTGTTTAAATTATATAAGCAAATATAAAAGTGGTTTGACATTTAAGGTTGGGCAAGTAATATTAAAATAAAGTAAATCAACTTGTACTTAAGTCAAAAGGAAAACTTTATTTTAGTTACTTTTTATTAAATAATTTCAATTAATGTAAATATGTATATGCATAGGACAGAATCACAATATTAAGTGACAAAATAGAAAGCGATCTTCATTGTAATTTTAATTTTCCTTTCTATATAAGGTGTTAAACTATTATTTTTGATCTATTATTTATTTATTTATTCTTTTAAAAATTTAATTATTTCAATAAAATAACAAATAAAAATAAATCACATTCTCAGAAATTAGGCCATCCCAGTATTAGGATTCGAAACCATGACTTTTAGAATAAAAGACCAACGCGGTACCCATTGCGCTACGGGAGCACAGCGAGCGATTTTCCTTTTTATATATAGTTCTGGATTATAATTTTTGTTACTATTGATTCATCAATTAAAAATAATTAATGACATAATATTTGAAAAAAAAACTGTATTAACATCAAGTGTCATCCACAACAAGTTTTAAAAAATGTATTTGAACTTGAGGGGATGAACAAAAGTATTTTATTAACGATTGAACATTTGAACAAGATATATAAATAAATATACAGTGTGATCCCGAATTCATGGTGCAAACTTTAAAGGTATATGCAGGGCATTGTTGTTGTTTTCTGATGCCACCTGTCTGACGTAGTCAGATCGAGGCCCACGAAATTCATCGTGGCATGGGCAAGAGGTACGCCTGTCGTTGGCCTTGAGCACCATACAGGTGACAGAAGGATTTTAGCTCGGCGAAATTCCCCGAAGGGACGATAGATGGCGACACCACCTCTATCTCCACCTCCACAATTTCTGCATGAAACTGAAGGGGAGGGAAATATTCTCCAGTCCCTGCGCTCGTGAATAAGCCCACAAGACTACGGACCCACTGATTTAACGAGCACGTACTCCGTGTGTACTCGGTGGGTGTTTGGTGGTATCGGGCATCGAACCCAGGCCTTCCGGTCTGGAGTCCGATGCTCTAACCACTAAGCTACCCACGGCCTTGCAGGACATTGTAACAATTATTTATTGTATAGGAATGTGTGTGAGGGGGAGGTGCAAGTTCCGCGGTAAGGCGCAAAGAGGAAAAATACAAGAAAATAGAAATTTAGTTTTCGGTTGGCTGAGTTGAAGGTAGGGGACAGTATACTTCTAGCTATCATTCAACATGATGCATCTCACAATGAGAAAGCTTCATTCGCGATTGTACTGACGTCTACGATGAGAGACTAAGTATGCCGAAAATGCAGACATGCATTACATGCAAGACCGAGCAAATGGTAACAGAAGAGATGCACTACGAATGTACAACATGCAATTTCCTGATAGACGAATGTCGCGAATCACAGAATTTTCCAGAGGTTACATCGTCAATTTCGTGAAACACGTTCGTTCCACGTAACCAGACATGATGCGACCCGATGAAGAATTGTACGCAGTTTAAGCCTTGAAGAACGTACCTTGAACGTTGCGGCTGATAGACCCAAGTGCAAGAGCTGTTGCTCATCACGAAAGTGCGAGTTGTCAGACCGTTTATAGAATGTTGAACGAAAATCGCTTACACCTCTTCCATTTCCAGCGAATACAAACTTTAAATCGTGCAGACTATGTTCTCCGACTACCAGTGGATGGCACAACAATGTACGTTGCAGCTGAACTTCATGTGCTAAACCGTTATTGTAAACATTACACTTCTTAACGACGTCTTCAATAAACACTTTGTCTTTCCTTTCATTTCTTGTTTTTTTTGTGTTTGTGCTTCATCGCGTCATTTGTGCCCATACATCTCTATAGAATAAGTGATGTTGCAATATCCTGTACCTACCCTGAAAGTTTGCACCATAAATTCGGGCCACCCTGTATATAGAGAGAGTGTGAACTAATAGTCGGAATTGAAAAACAAATGTCAGTACAATTTTTTATGCATCAGTTACAAGTATTACGAATGTCAATAAGTTTGCCTCTTGGTTGAGTCTTAAAAATGTAACAAAGTAAGTTATTCGAACCTTTTATTTCTTGTTTTATTCAAAACTAAAATTAATATTAGTAGAAAAAATTACTGCATTTTTTTCTTTACAACACTAAAATCCATTTCAAGTTTATCAACTTGCTTAAAACTGTAATGAATACATTATGAAATGTAAAAACATAATATTGCAGAAATAGTACTCCGCTTAAGGTATCCGACTACGTTCAGAACCGTGATTTTAAAAAAGCACATAAATGGATAATATTCATGATATTAAGTGTCACTTAGATTAGAAAATATGAATAAAATTCCTTAAGAACATTTTGTCAAAAATTATTTAAATACAATATTTCGGCAAAAAATTAACTTAGAACAACCATTTTTCAAAATGTTCTCCTTTTGTGAAAAATGTTTCTATTATAATAATATTTTGCCTGTATATAGCTCAGATCTCTGTACATACCGCAATTATGAGTTTTGAAAAATTCACATTATTAAGAATTACAATTAATTAAAATAATTATCGGCGCTTGTTTTCTTAAAATTTCTCCCCTCTGTTGTCGTAAAACATGGATAACCCACTTCTAAGTTATATATATCAAAAATTCTAGTTGAGCCTCTGTACAGAGGTTTGAGCTATATACAGGCAAAATATTATTATAATAGAAGCATTTTTCACAAAAGGAGATTATTTTTCAAATTGGTCATTCTATGTTCATTTTTTGTCAAAATATCGTGCTTAAATAATTTTTTTAATGTAATACTATTCTTAAAATAATTGTATATACATTTCCTAATCTAATTGACACTAAATATCGTATATCCCCTTGAAAATTTTAAAGGAATATTTTATAACAATATAGCTACATTTTAAAACTCAAGAAATAAAACGGAGGAAAATGAAAAGAAAACAGTAACAGGTGTCAAAAGAGATGAAGATTAAAGTATCTGACTACGTTCGGTACTGTGATTTTGCAAAAACGTATAAATGGATAATACTTATGATATTTAGTGTCACTTAGATTAGAAAACGTATATAAAATTGTTTTAAGAATAATATTATAAGAAAATTATTGAAGTACAATAGTTTGACAAAAAATGAACATAGAATGACCAAAATATTCTCCTTTTATGAAAAATGCTTCTACTATAATTATATTTTGCCTGTATAGAGTTCAAACCAATGTACAGAGGCTCAACTAGAATTCTTGAAATATATAACTTAGAATTGGGTTTATCCATACTTTACAACAAAAAAGAAGATAAATTTTAAGAAAAATACGCATTTATTTATTTTAAATGATGGTAACTCTGAAAATAATGTGAATTTTGCAGAACTTCTAGTTTAGACTCTCAGACGAAGTCTTTACTTTATATTAGGAAAACATTATTATAGAAGCATTTTTTACAAAAGAACATTTTCTGAAAAGGTTATTCGAAGTTAATTTTTTGCCAAAATATGGTTTTCAAATAATTTTTTGTCATAATGTCCTTAAAACAATTTTATACATGTATTCTATTCTAAGGGACACTAAATATCATGGGAATTATCCTTTTATGTGCGCATTTTTAAAATCACGATTCCGAACGTAGTCGGATACCTTAAGACAGTGCTTCTCAAACTTTCAATACTGGCGCCCCCCTTTTCAATCACAATTTTTATCGCGCCCCCCTTATACATTAATAATGTACAGAATGTAATAATAATGCACTTTAACGCTAAAGCTACTTAACGCGATCTTAATTATAAACCATACAAATTAATAGCATAAGTATTACAGTTTGTATACTACTTTTTTGCAAAATAAATAAATTAATTAAGACAGTGCTTCTCAAACTTTCACTACTGGCGACCCAATTTTCAATCATAATTTTCATCGCCCCCCCAATAATAATGTATTGAATGCAATAATAATGCACTTTGAGTATCAAATTTTGTATACGTTACTTTTATATAATATATATTTTAAGAAAATTACTTTTAAGTAATAATTATAATGTTATGTTATTTTTCCTTTCTCATTTTTTAAATTGGGACAGATTGCAAAATGACATTTAATTAAAAATTTATTTCGTCCATTATGCATTTCTAAAAGTACAAATGTCATTAGAACAAGTAATATAAAAAATAAATTTTAAGTCAATTCCTACTTAGGCCAATAAAGAAAAACTTATTTTAGTTACTTTCTATTAAATAGTTTAAATTAATACAAATATGTAATACATATGATAGATTCACAATGTTAAGCGACAAAAGAGAAAGCGATTTTCCTTGCAATTTTTCCTTTTCTTTTCTATATATGGGGTATTGGAATATTCTTTTTTCGTTACTATTTATTCATTAATTAAATTTAATTAGTGTAAGAAAATAGTAAAGTAAAGAAGAAATCACACACATTCTTAGAAATTAGGCCATCTCGGATGGAATTCGAACTACCGTCCTTCAGATTAGAAGCCCAGCGCGCTATTCATTGCGTTACAGGGGACAGCACGAAAAGTTTTCTTTTCTATAAATGCTTTTGGACTATAATTTTTGTTTATTTTTTATTCATTTTTTTAATTTAATTAATGAATTAAAATTTGAAAGAACTGTATTAACATGAAGTGTCACCCACTACAAGTTTTACAAAATGTATTTGAACTTGAATGAATGAATAAAAAGTATTTTATCAACGATTGAAAATTTGAACAAGATATATATGAGAGAGTGAACTTATAGTACAAATTGAAAAATAGTCTACTTTATGTTGCGCTCTCTCATATCCATCACATCTGGCATTCTCGCGAACGTCTGCGTGATTCTGGCCAAACTATCGGACGTCTGCGCAAAACATGTAATAATGCTGTACCTCGTACAAATCCAATCAGTCTTGGTCCATTCGATGCTTCTATAGCTACCAAATTTATCTTGAATGTACATTTTATAATTTGCGCGTTAGTTGTAATTCACACTATTAAGGATTACTGCAGAAAATTGGAACAAAAAAAATCATGGATAAATTTTTAAGTCGCGTAAGCGAACATTCGACGATAATAAAGCATCAACAAGTGCACAGACGAGCATAGTTCCGAAAATTAAATCAAGAAAATATTCTCAAGAATACTTGAATTTTGGATTTACCATTACTGAAGTAAATGGAGAAGAAAAACCCCTGTGTGTTATTTGCTCAAAAATATTGGCAGCAGACAGTATGAAACCTAATAAACTTAAAAGACATTTCGAAACGCTTCATGGTGAGTACATTAACAAACCTCGAGAGTTCTTTGAATCAAAATTAAAATCATATGGAAAACAAAAAACATTTTTAAAAAAAACTTGTTCAGTGAATGAAAAATCTTTACTTACTTCTTACAAAGTATCATATAAAATAGCCAGATGTAAAAAGCCTCACACTATTGCCGAAGAGCTTATTTTGCCTGCAGCAATTGAGATTGTAGAAACTATGTTTGGAGACAATTTTGCCAAAGAGTTGCAGTCCATACCCCTATCAAATGATACTGTTTCCCGTCGAATTGATGATATCGCTTGGCTGAAGATGTAGAGCAACAGCTTTTCTGTAAGTTGCGTGATAGATTGTTTTCAATTCAGCTTGACGAGGCAACGGATAGCAATAAAGATGTCATTTCATTGCGTATGTTCGATTTTGGGATGGTATGTCAGCGGTAGAACTACTTTTTTGTAAACCAATAAAACTTAAAGCAACAGCAATAGCATTATTTGATATTTTAAATAATTTTATAAACGAGGCAAATATAGAGTGGAAAAATTGTGTCGAAATATGCACCGATGGTTCTCGTACAGTGTCAGGAAGATTTAAAAGTATACAAGCACTTGTGAAACAAAAATCTCCACTGTGCATCTGGACACATTGTATGATCCACAGAGAAGTTCTGGCTTCCAAAGAAATTAGTCCTGGCCTGAATATTGTGCTAATGATAGTTGTGACTGTAGTAAATTACATAAAAATGAGACCCCCCTAAA
Source organism: Trichonephila clavipes (assembly GCA_019973935.1). NCBI lineage: Eukaryota > Metazoa > Arthropoda > Arachnida > Araneae > Nephilidae > Trichonephila > Trichonephila clavipes. Next base: position 717,632 of record BMAU01021332.1, on the reverse strand, counting down.
ATCAAGAATCTTTTCTGGACTTTGCAAAGACATGGGCGCAGTGCATTCATCGTTGCTATTTTATTGTGAAGCAAGATGGTTATCACGCGGGAAATTTTACAACGTGTTTATGAATTAAGAAATGAAATTACCATTTTTCTAGAAGAGGAAAACCTACCGGAAGCTGAGAAATTTCGAGATAGTTTATTTCTGATGAAGTTGAGCTACTTAGTCGATATATTTGAGAAATTAAATGTATTGAATCTTCAACTTCAAGGATCAAATGTACATATGCTTGACACGAGTGATAAAATTAATGCTTTTTTTTGTAGAAAATTAGAATTATGGAGCCGAAATTTAAAGCAAAAAAACCTAGAAATGTTTGAAAATGCGGATAAATGTGTAAAAACTTACAAAACTGAAGAACAACATGTGGAAGTAGTTTATAAAACTATTGAATATCATTTAGCTATGTTAGCAAAAATTTTAAAAATATTTTTTTGCTGAGGACAACTTGATAGCAAGTTACGAATGAGTGAGAGATCCATTTTAAAATACCCCAGAAGGGCTCTCCACTATCGAAGAAGAAAGTTTTATAGATTGCACATCTATTGGCGAAATTAAAGGACAGTTTTGTAATAAAACTCTCTTTCAATTTTGGGCTGAAGTAGATGATGAATTTTCTGAACTGAAAACAAAAAGCATTTCGTATACTTTTACCGTTTTCAACACCGTACCTTTGTGAAGCCGGATTTTCTGCGGTGGCTGCTTTGAAGACAAAATATAGATATCAGCTAAATATAGAAAAAGAACTCAGAGTGTCAATTTCTAATATTAAGCCTTCATTTGAAAACCTTTGCTCTGCAAGACAAGCCCATGGAAGTCACTAATAATAATTAAACTTGCTCTTAAATTAGTATTAATAAATTAGTTATAAAATACATTGTGCAGTACTGATACATTTATAAGTACACTGGCTGAAGTATCCGTTCTGCGATTATTTTCTTAAAAAATAATACATTATTCTTGATATAATAGCTTAATTGTAAGAAAAGTAAAACCAAGTGCACAACAATGCATACAAACATATAAAATGATTTTTTAAATGAATGCTCCTATTATAAATAGTTTAAAACGAACTGTAATTTTAAGCCTCACAGAATTAGCATTTAGAATTAATATTAAATAAGGAAAACGAATGAAAAATTCCAATGAAGAATAATTGTGTAATTTTTAATATTTAAAGCGAGAAACCTTCAAAATGTTTTAACCCGGAAGCAGGCGCCCACTCCACACTAACGTTAATGATCGCGCGATCACTTCACCAAGTCACCCCAATCCTTTTTTTTTTATAATTATTTTTTTCTGTGCTCGATAAAAATCACAATTGCAGTGAATAATTTAACTAAGAGAAAATATACTTACCTACTTTAAAGGACTTTTTAATTTTTCTTTGATGATTTGAGAAAAAATCCAATAAAACTAAAGAAACCGTTCCAAATGTGCGTGACCTTAATAAAGAACATAAATCACAGACACTTTTCACTAACAATACAAGAACGTTATTTGCAATCAAAACTGTCATATTTTGCTCACGTTATTGTAATTTTTCTATTCTTCGATGATCTACAAATAGCATGTGTAACCTTTTCTTGCTTGTGTCTTTTTGACAAGGCGAAGGGTTACATTTATGGCTTCTTAGTTTTCTTGATATCTTAATTTTCTTGATAGAGTTCTTTAGGCAGCATTTGAAAATAACAATTCAACTCAAACGCTTCATGTTTATCACTTTTGTCATATTTACTTTCGCTATCACGATTAATATGCATTATTTCATCAGGTTGTTCAATTGCTTGATCAGTTTCATCTTCCTTCAATAGAGAGATCACAGAGATGCCCATTTTTTTATATTCTGCTCATTTACATTTATAAACCATAATAAGTTGTACAACACAGCAATTAAAACCACAAAGTTAATCGTAGGGGAAAGTATAGCATATTCATAGAAAATATTTTTGAACAAAAGTGGTCGTGAAGGGAACTCGATCAAAACAAGTACCTTGATTGTAAAACACCGTTTGCCACTCTCAAAAAAGAGGCATTAATGTGACAAATTCATTTTAGTTTCCATTAAGACTGTCATATCGGAGGATACTGCCAAGAAACTGTTAACGAATAAACAGTTTTACCAGAATTTGGAGTGATTCAGCGCCTCATGCGACCGCTCCCATGAAAAAAATGTATTCGATACAAAAACATCGATGTCAGTTATAAAAAAATAATTGAGTAAAACGTTTTTTATAATGCAATTTCAGATTACTCATAAAATACATCTTGGCCAATTAATCCTTCTAATTGCTCAATATGCTTATCCATACATCATAAAACTCATTTACATGGGGGGAAAAGCAACAGAAAAATATTATTTACAACTTTCCCAAAAGAAAAGTAGACGGAGTTAAGCATACCAGTAAGTTTGAAGGTCAAAGAGATGATAATCAAAAGTACTATTCTAGAGGTTACAAGAAACGTAATAAAAAAATCTCTCATCGCAGGATTACAGCAAAGCAAACAAAATATCTTTTTTTATTTTGTTTTGGGATCAAAGATAGCTAATGAGCGTTTGAAGTGGAATCTTTTGAAACTGGAAAACCAGATGATATAATTTATATCAGTGTAAATGTGTATTTTTTATTTTATCAGAAAGCATTTTGTTTTACTTCATTCCAAAAAATAATTTTTTAAGCCTTTTATATTTTCAAGATGCTCGCGCCCCCCTTGAAGGGATATCGCGCCCCCCCAGGGGGGCGCGCCCCACAGTTTGAGAAGCACTGCCTTAAGAACAAAAATCCTAATGCATTAAGAAATTAAAAGTGTTTCAATAAAATTTACATTTATGTCTTTTCACGATTTAATAATGATTTAACCATGAAATACTTTAACATTTAAGATTTATGATCATCTATTTAAGAAAAATATAATACTTAATGCACACTGACATTATTTTTATGCAATGGGGAAATGAAACATAGTCTTTCTAAAAGCAATACAAAAATGTAAGACAGTAGACTGCCGCCCATTTAGTATAGAGATTACTGACGCTGACTGCTATCCCGTAGGACATGGGTTCGTATTCCAGAGAATACATGGGTTTTTGTAAATACATAGTGCCTTTGTGGTACTCTAAATAGCCGTCTTTCCGCACGTCATCTTGTAAGGTTGGTGGAAGGGGAACAGAGTTAAGAGGCTTCTGTCCCCAAGGTGTTCTTCCTCTAAATTGTTGTGAAACTGACCTGTATGGCGCTGAAAGCTATGTATAACGACAGGCGTACTAATCTCTTTCTTTGGAGTCGCACAGTTTACCCAAGGGACTCTTGAAAATGCCTATCACATTTAAATGAATGGGTAGACAGCCATGGCCGTTGGAGCTTCAAAAATCGGCCACAGCTTTATCTCGAGGCCATTTTACAATATGATGAACTATGCAAAACCACACTTTTTGATTATTCTTTTGGCTGAGTTTTGACCAGAATTATATCTAGTACCGTAGACTTTTTTATAATTGTTTGGGCGTTATAAGAAATAAACTCTGTTTTTAGAGGTTTAAATGAATTTTACCCCCTCTTTGCCAATCAATTGGTATTTTCATTGCAATCAATGTCACAGTTGGATGGAATCCATCGCATGGCAATGTCTGTCTAGCCCTGAAATAAATCGTCAATTAACAGATGACATTTGCGAATATCTACTCATATAGGTGCCTCAAAGAAAGATATTGCTTAGAGGGACGTCCTTGAATCACTTACCCTTTGAATGAAATAACTACCTTTGAAACACGATCCGTGTGTCAAAGAAGTTGAGATAGAGAAATGTGTATTAGCTGCGATTTCGGCATCAAAATAAGTTCTGTGAACTCCTAGTGGTGTAAAAAGAAGGAGAATAAATCACAGCATTAACAACTGTAAAACTGATTATTACGCTTATTATCAATTAATTAATTAACAACGGATGCAAGCACATATTATCAATAATTATTTTAGGCCAGTTTTAATTCAGCTAAATATACACAGTGATTTTATCATGTGTAACAAATATTGTAAATTACAGCTATGAATATTGATTTGTTTGGTTTGAAAATGCTTTTTATCAAAGTAACAGGCAACATGGAGAATATAGAAAATCCAGTGTGTTGTTTCTTTCATTTAAAATTTTGCATTTAAAGTAGCTAAAAAATCCATGTTTTGGAAATTGAGTTCTGTCAAGTGGTTAAGTTGAAAAATAATTTTTAAACTAGTCACTCACAGATATAATTTAAGAAACAAAATACTTTGAATCACAGTGGAGAGAAAGTGCAAGAATTTATCGTATTAAACAAAAGAGAAACTATCCAAACTATAATAAGTGAGCTGATCTTATTTATGACAGTACGTTGAAAACTATTTACGATGAACTGAAATGTCAAATGTGTAAGCACGCTGTTTGCTACGGTTTTTCACTCCTTTACAAAATTAAACACAGCGCATCCTGTCAAAAACCGAATTTCAATCGAAACTTTGAAAACACAAAAGTGAAATTTTAGATACAAATAAATTCGTTTTGACATTCGGAGGCCTACCCTCCTTACCTGCATGCGTTAATGCTCATTTGTATTGTCTTTCAAATGGAGCAAATACCTAGTACGATCCAAAAATTCCGGGACTGTGACTATTGCTGACGCCGAACGCACACACAATTACTTAATTCCCCCAAACCTTCCCTATCTGGCCAGGTTGGTTTAGTCCATGATATGCGACTGAACCGCATGCTCAGTTCTTATCTTCCGAAACTAGATAGTTTTGCTCCACGATCTAAGAAAGTTGACTTTCCTTGAACAGCGTTGAACATTATATTATGTCAACGCTTAGGTAAAACACCAATACCAAATGAGAATTGGGAAGTGCTGAGTAAGGTGCATGGTAAATCTACCATAGCGATACACAAGGTTTATGATTGTCATTGACGTATTAAACAGGGCTAAGACTTTATCGAATACATTGGACGTGTTGGCCAGCCTTCAACTTCACGGAACGAGGAAAATGTTGCATTGGTGTCTGGATGTATTCGAAAAGTTCGTCGCCAAGCACTAGAACAAATCTCTAAGGCAACACAGTTCTCAAAGACGTCATTTGAGGAAGTTCATTCATCGTAAGCGGCCTAGAATCAGGAAGATTGATGACTGCCGTCTGAAAGACAAAACAACAGCACATCGATCCCAAATGGTAAGATTTCCTCACCAAAACCCGCATTAACGTGCTTCCGCATTCCCCTTTTTCACAAGACTTAGTACCGTGGAAAATTTGTCTGCCCCCAACAATGAAAAAACATTTACATGAACATCAATTTGTGTCATCAGATGAAGTTAAGGCAGCATTGCATGGGATTTTACAGGTGATTGCGAAAAATTCTTTTCCAGCTGTGTGCTTCCAGAAGTTAAACTAAAAGTAGTAGAAGTTTATCGTCACACTAGGGGACTACTTTGAAGGTGGATGTGATTTTGTGCTGTGAGCTATTCAAGGTAAGGTAATATTTTCTGCACCTTGTGGATCGTAATAAATATAAGTAACGATTTATTTTAATTGTGTACTATGTTAGTGGTTATATTGAGCATTATCTTTTTAGAAGTATAGGAATATTTAAATTACATTTTTTAGATAATTTTTAAAAATATTTTAATTTTAAAGTTTTGAAGTTAAATATGTGTTTTCTTTAGTTCAAGAGTCATATATTAAGCCAAAGCTTAAATCCCTTTGTTTTATAAATCAATTTGAAAAAAAAAGCTAAGTTTTACTTTATGTATGAATTGTAAATATTTTTTTATATAAAAAATATATTCCACTTGTAATTTAATGTTTCATCGTGCATATATGTTATAAAGGTGACATTGCAATATATATAAAGTCCAAATTCTTAAACATAGGAAAATATTCACTAAATAAACTTTTTCCTTAGAGAAATGTAAGGTACTTTTTGAAATTTTTAATCTAAAAGTAGTGACTGCATTTTAATTCTAAATAAGGTAGAAGTACTTCTTTAGACGGAGTTACTCTATGGGGGGAAAATGAGTTATTTTCATTCAATTCAAAGGTTTAATATCCGCATTTCAATTCTAAGACCACCAGTGAGTTTTCATTTCCAAAAAGTTTTAAATTGCTACACATTAACTGAGCTTTCTTTAAGATATATAGTCCGCTTTATATTTTTTTTATTCAATTGTGTTTTTTTTAACTTATGTGCTTTTATTTTCATTTCGTGGGATTGTAAAAAGAAGCAAAGTTATCTGAATACAGGTTGCATAAGTGTATGTTGTGTGTGTAAGCTCATAAAGATTTTTGTACCCCAATTCTGCTTAAAGATAATTTATTCAATTCATTGTGTCTTGAATCTTCCTAAGAGACGTCGCATTATTCTTAATATTTCTTACTATGCATATACAGAGTATCCGTAGAGTATTAATAGATTATTTGTAACATAACTAAAACTGTATGCTTTCTCAAAACGTTCCAGGGAATTTTAAAAATTATAAATAAATCAAGTTCCTCAGAACTGACACGCAAAGATTCAATTAAGTGAAGGATAATTTATAATGTTCTAGAAAGGAAAAGTAATAATTTGTTCTTTCTAAGCTTGATGATATGATTATTAAATTTTTGTTCCCATTACAGCACGTAAATAAATAATTGTTTTGGTAAAATAAGCTCTTGTAAAAGGGTTTTCATGATCAGAAATGTATTGTAAAATTTCTTCACAAAATAAGTTGCAAGGTTTTTATAGAAATATACACAGCTGGACAATTGCTAAGGACGGATAACACTATCATCCATAGCAACCACAAAATGAAAGGAAGCAAAATGTGGAAAATTAGAATAAGTGCGGGATATTAGTAAGAAGAAGTATGGGTATGCAAATTTTTTTCTCACGTCTGTTCATCACGTGATAGAGTTCATAAGAGCTTTAAAGGTTTTGACGCGTGTGGACAGTTGTTGTTTCAAGTCAAAGTTTTACAGGAAAGATTTAATAGACGAACTTAAAATTTTCGGCATGTCTTCCCGACATCACATAGATGATTTTATGCGTGGCCGAATTATTGAAAAGATCGAAGAAGGGCGAAAAATAACAGATGTTGCCAGGGTGTTCGACATCGCTCACAGCGTTGTTTCACGGCTGTGGAAGTCATTTAAAACTACTGGAATGTGTAGTATACGGCACGTGGGAGGTCTTGTTAGAAGTACGACGCCTGCAGAAGAAAGATATATCGTCCTATCAGCAAAAAGAACAGGCGCACCCCAGCTCAGCAGGTGGCAAATCAGTTTCTTGCTGCTTCAGGAAAGCAGATCACCCGAAAACTGTTGCCAGACGTTTGAGGGGAGGAGGGCTATACGCACGCAGACCTGTTGTGTGTGTCCCATTGACCAGACAGCACCGTACTGCCCGTTTTCAATGGTGTCGTGAGAATCACAATTGGACTGAACAGGACTGGGCATGCGTACTATTCTCAGCTGAGAGTAGGTTCAGTCTGTCATCGGATTGTAGACGCCAACTGATCTGGCGCGACAGTGGTACTGCTTATCGTCCAGAAAATATCCAGCAAAAGGACCGATATCCGACATGCAGTATCATGGTGTGGGCCGGCATCATGATCAATAGCCGCACGCGCCTACATGTGGTTGCGAATGGGACTATGACGGGCCAACGATACATTGATGAAGTTCTACTTCCTCATGTTCGTCTTTTCCGTGGTGCTGTCGGTGATAAATTTGTTTTTATGGACGACAACGCAACATGTCATCGAACACTCGCTGTTCAGGATTGTCTAGACAGCGAGGGTATTCAACGTCTCGTATGGCCATCGCGTTCTCCAGATCTAAACCCCATTGAAAATGTGTGGGGTGCTTTGGGGAGGCAAGTTGCTGGTCGAAACTATCCTCCGACAAACAAGAACACCCTCATCCGTGCACTCACAGAGGAATGGGATAAATTGCCTCAACAGCTGCTGGACAATGTTGTTCAAAGTATGGTACGACGTGTGGAATGTTGCATCACACTCCACGGTGGACATATCCCGTACTGATACCTTTCTTTAAGGTGCCTGCTGACTTTTAGATGCATTGTTCCATTTCTCCGTACGCAGATCAAATGAACATTTTTTTTCTTTCAGATGTTTCATAGCTTTTGTACTTTCCAGAACAATAAATATTCTTTATTCTAATGTCTGAACAGTGTGGCAACTATATTTTATCATACTAGGCCTCATGTCTCGCTTAATGTTATGCTACATAGCAATTTATGATCCGTCCTTAGCAATTGTCCAGCAGTGTATTTTAAAGATTTGTCATGAATTGGGTTTCGGAAAGAAATCAAAGAAAATATTCCCATATAAATCTACTTTTTTCTCTATGACCCATTTTGATAGGAAAAAGTAAAGGTCACATATCATTTCCTTGAATAATGTTTTTAAACACTTAAACTAACAGTTCAAGAGAGCTAACTTTCACTGAAAAAATTGTAATTGATGACACATATTAGGTTGAGGAAAAATAATTCCATTATTTTTGCATGAAATTCAAAACTTTATTTAACATGTTTCGGATTGTCCGATTTGGTTCAAATATGTACAATTTTAATGTATAATTTTTGCCATTTTAAAGATATCTTCATATTGCCTCTCTCATAGAAGTATTGTCCTTTTGGCCTTTATTGGTGAAAAACTCTAGTAATGAATTTTCACAATCTTCAATTTATTCCAATTTCTTATGATTCTGAAAGTCTTGCAATGCGAAAAAAGGTGGCAATCGTTCGGTGCCAGGTTCAGACTATATGGTGGAGGCATTTAAACTTTCCAATCAAGCTCCCAGAGCTTCTGGAGAGTCAGTGCATTCGTGTATGGCCGGGCGTTGTCCAGGTGGAACACAACACCTCATCAGTTGGCCAATTCTGGCCGTTTCTGGTCAGTCACTATCTTCAAATGGTCCAGTTGTTGACAGTAGATATCTGAATTTAGTGTTTTGCCCCACGGAAGCAACTCATAATAAATTATTCCTTTCCAGTCTCTCCAAATACAAAGTAGAACCTTCCTGGTTGTTATTCCGGGTTTCGGCATCGTTTGAGATGCTTCACCACGCTTTAAACACGATCGCTTTCGCACGATATTGTCGTATGTGATCCATTTCTCTTCACCATTGATCATAAGCTTAAGAAATGGGTCGATTTTATTTCGTTTGGTCAGGGCTTCACAGATGGAAATTCGATCCATCATGTTTTTTGATGTTAATTCAGTGCTTCTCAAGGTTTCAATATTCACGACCCAATATTCAATCATAATTTTCATCGTGCCCCCTCATACAATAACAATGTATAGAACTCAATAATACTACACGTTGATGATAAAATTACGATACAATTATAACCTCTTAAGTGTCACAGGTGAATATAAACGTCTTTCTTTGACAAAGCGTTTATTTCGCCGCGCATATGTATACGTCTTACCGAAGTACGATTTTTTCTGTGCACTGCTATCGATAAAATTATTCAGAAGTATTTGAAATGCAAAATGATTTCGAAGAATTTGCTTATTTCAGATTTTTTGCTTCTTTATTGCCTTTTCCATTACATCACATACGCTCGCCTACGTGGAAAACGGTTGGCATTAGGAAGAGAATCGCATAACTTTTAATCGGCAATTAATAAATTAACTCTAAACCGTACAAATTATCAAGGTAAGTAATAATTTTTGTTTGTAATTTTATATGAGACAATTCCATGGGGTCACTGGTACTTATTAAACTTGTTCTTAATTTAGTATTCTTAAATTAATTATAAAATACATTGTAAATAAGTGATACATTTATAAGTGTAATATATCAGTGTAAACGTGTATTTTATTTTTTTATTATGTCAGAACGTATTTTGTTTGTTTACATTCCGTAAGATAATAATTTTTTGTTTAATTATCTTTTGTTTTCGACTTCTCAAAATCCTCGCGCCCCCCTCGTAGAGTTGTCACGCATCCAAAGTGGGCGGGTACCCCCACAGTTTGAGAAACATTGTGTTAATTGGTGTGGCACGCAAATATCAAGCTTCTTTTTGAATCCAACGTTGCGCAATTGGCTTAAAACTGCTTTATGTTCGATCTTTAGCTAATGGGCGATGCTACGACTACTAACATGCCGGTCAACTTCGATTATTTCTGCGATTTTATCGACATTTCCGAAGACGGTTGTGGGGCTACCTTAACATCAAAAATGTCTGAACGGAATCAACGAAACTAAAATTGCACGTTATTAGCTGTTACAGTATCGGCACCATAAACGCCATTAGCAATTTCAGGCGCCTGGCTTTCATTTTCGCTTTTATCAAAGAAAAACTGTAAAATGTACCGAATTTTCTCTTTGTTGACTTTCATTTTTAATACCCTGTAACTCACAACTGAATGGACCAAACAAAAAAACAGCAAAATAATTTTTTTATTGTGAAATGTCACCTTGACAACGAGCATAAATTTGAAATTGTTTGAGTGATACTTCACGATATATCGACACTACAGCCATCTACCAAAAAAAAATAATGTATTTCTTTTTCCCCAACTTATATATTTTTTTATTTGTTTTTAAAAATAAATTAATTCATAATATGATGCCTATGCGAAAAGCACCCCCAAATTATTTTCTATGAGAGATCCTAAGCTGTGTTTCTCTGACGTATGAGATAGTCACATCCTTTGAAGGATTTCTCATTTTTGATTGACTTCGAACACTTTGAAATTATTTAATTCATTACAATTGGAATGGAATTAAAGTGTTAGGTGATTATTTAGCAAGGTAAATATGATTTTCCTATTTTCTAACTACAAGATGACACAAAAAGAGCAATACGAAGTGTGTAGCTTGAAAAAAGAGTGGAGTTGGAAACAACTGTTTGGTGGCAACATCTCACGCACCACCTTAATCCAAGTGGCTAGTTTCACCTTACTGATCACAGCAGTTGGGAGTATTGTGTCATTGAGTTAACACGTGCAACTGCATTCTGCCGGAAAAATGTCGAATCAACGTCAAGTTTCTTGTGAAACTTAAGAAATCAGCCGCGAAAACATTTAGAATTTTAACCGAGACTTATGGTGATGAACATTGTCTCGTACACATGCATTTGATTGCCATAAGTAGTTTTCAGGGGGAAGATGATGAAAGTGCTAGGCACCCATGGTAAGCGATAACAGACCAAAAAAAAACATTGCCAACATTCATAATATAAATGGGTTCCAATGCACATCAGTGGTCAGACTGTTTATCGACACTACTACACTAAAGTACTAAAAGGATTTCGTGACAAAAGAAGGGAAAAATGCCTGAATTGGAAAGTGAGGAATGGCTATTACAACTAGACGATTATACGGCTATATCTATCTAGCTGTTTCTGACCAGCTAAAATATTACTGTGGTGAGGCATCCTCCTTATTCAACGAATTTGAGTCCATGTTACTTTTGTTATTTCATACAGTTAAATCTTGCTTGAAGGGGACCCACTTTACCACAGTTGACGAGGTTCAGTCCAAACCGGACACTCTCCCGAAAAGACTTCAAAAACCTCGTTCCAGAACTGTTGCCTGCAATGGCAGCACCGAATACAGAAGTATGTGAATGCTGAAGGGAACTACTTTGAAATGAGTCATTGAAAACTGATTCTGTACTTACAATAATTTATCGGACCAGTCTCGTTTCTTTTTTTTTGTGTGTGTCACACTTCATATCTAGCCGTAAAATGTTTACTTTAAAGCATACAAATATAAAAAAAAATTCATATATGGAGAAAAGCAAAACAACATTTATGCTTAAAAAATTTAAAGGTAAATTAATGGTAGTTATTAAACGAATACTTCATATAAACTAAGTCTATCATTTTGTAAAACTGAATTTAAAAAGATTTAAGGAGATATATGAGTACAATTTTTTAATAATAGAGTGTTTTAAATAACCGAAAAAAATTATATATTTAAAATCGTATGTTTCTGAACACTTTTCCTTAACACATTTTGAATGTTTTATGTAAAAAAGTGTTTAATTCTGGATTATACAAGCATGTAAATTTAAAAAAAATGTGTCAATAAGTTTTTTGGTGGAAAAAAATGAGTATGCTTATACCATTGTAATTAATAATTAGGCAAGTGGATTCAAAACATTAGAGATATGCGTTTGAAACAATGAATGGAATTGATATATATTTTCATGTTCGTAGGGTAGAATTTAAAACTAAATGTATCACATTATTTTAAGAATATGATTAAGACAGTGCTTCTCAAACTTTTGACATTTGCGACCCAATATTCAATAATAATTTTCATCGCAATAACAATGCATTGAATTCAACAAAATTATACTTTGACGCTAAACCCACAATGCGACTTTAACTTCTTAAGTGCCATCGGCGTATACATACGTCTCACTCAACCATTGTGTTAAATGCCCCGGAGGTATGTATGGGTCTTTCCAAACTATGAACTACTTTGTGGAATGCTATCCATAAAATTATTCAGATGGCTTTGAATTTCAAAAAAAACGTGCGAAGGGCTGACTTGTATCAGAGGATTTCCTTTTTTTTTTTGTTCCTCTCCCTACACACAATGCACGGTAGTCGTCCCTTCGTGGAAAATGGAGACATTGGGAAGCGAATCACGTAACTTTTAGTCGGCAGTGAAGGGTTTATTTGTAAACCTAACATTTTGTCAAGGTAAGTGGTAATTGTTTTTAATAATTACCAGTCACAATTCGAAGGTTGTGGAATCCCAGTGGTCAAGGTATCGGATCATGACAGGCATCTGATGATTTCGAGCCCCGTACCGCTAAAGACCCGTCGTGTAGGGAAGCAATGCGCGTTCAATATGTCGAGAGCTTAAACGTACTCCCATTGGTGTGCTAATTAGGAGGGGTCCTCGTCACTTGCCCATGGTCCAAAATGGCGAGGTCCGTCGCCAAAAGCCCTCGAGTAGCTAAACACAGTGCAACGTTAATATTCATTCACTCACCGGTGTCAAGTCCTTGGACAGTAGTAAGTATTAAATATGTGCTTAACTTAGTATTGTGAAATTAATTGTGAAATACATTGCGCAGTTATGATCCATTTCTAAGAGTATTATCCTGATGTAAATGCTATTTTTTATTTTACATTATGCCATGATATATTTCGTTTACTTTTAATAGAAAAAACTTATATATATATATATTCTTTTAAATAATGCTTTAATTTCGTTTTTTCAATAGGCCCGCTCCCCTCCAGGGAGGTATGCCTCACAGTTTGAAAAACGCTGGATTAAGCAATTACTAGTATTATTATTATTTCACAAAAGGTGTTACTTGCTTGTGCACTTATAATATTTGTCTTTACTTGGGTAGTTTGCTATTTATATATTATAAGTACGCTTGTTGCATAGATTTCAATGCACCATAAAATTTCTATATGTCCTGCTATGATTTATATATGTTGTCACAATATTCTAGTTAAAACCTACTCCCCGAAATATTTAGGTTTTGGATGTTAGATGCAATATTATCATTTGTTTTGAGTTTAGAAGTCAAATCAATGTAAATCAAATTTCAAAGAAATATAATTTTTATTTTATTTTAAATAGCTATTTTTGGATAATTTTGTTTTTGTTTTTGGATTCTTTTAAAATTAGTAAAAAAGAGCGAACTGGATATAGGGATGCTACGGGCCAAGTGCTCTTTGGTGCGATTTCTTAATCATGTCAAAAAGCGATTGATGTTCAATGATATGAAATCCAAGATGGCGGTATAGCAGTAAGAAATCGCCAGGAAAGTAACTGTAAAAAACTGCATTGAAATATTTATGAAGAACTAGCTGGTATACCCGTTCTTCGCAAGGGTGAACTGAAAAACCAAACAACACAAATTGAAGGATAAAGAAGTTTTTAATAAGTTAATTTTACGTGAATTGCAAATTAAACAAAAAAGTTTTTGCATATATCAGCAAAAAAAAAAAAAAAACAGAGAAAAAACACCTTTATTAAATTTTAAGTATATAGATCTAATAAAAGAATTTTTTTATTTATAACTCCCCGTAACACTCTTGAGGGTCGACTTTTGTAATACCTCTCTAAGCTGATCTCTGCTCAGAAAAAGTAACACATCGCTAAAAGTTGTGTGTAATGAACGCTTAAAATAGTGTAAATAGTTTATATCTGAAAGTGTAACACATTAATATTACTTTCTGTTGTATTTATTTTATGTTAAAACTAGCTGGTATACCCGTTCTTCGTACGGGTTAATTGAAAATTTAAGCAATACAAACTGAAGGATAAAGAAGTTTTTAATGAGTTAATTTTACGTGAATTGGAAATTAAACAAAAAAAAAAACAAAATTTTGCATATTTCAGCTGAACAAAATCCATGTTTACTAAATTTTAAGTTTGTAGATATAATAGCTGATAAAAAAAAAATTTTCTTTTTATTTATAAAGCCCCGTATTTCTCTTATGGATCGATTTTTGAGAACACCTTCTTTCTGCTCAGCAAAATTAAAACATTGTTACAAATTTTGTGTAATAAACGCATTAAAATAATGTAAATAATTTGTATCTAGATGTGTAATACGTTAATATTACTTTCTGATGCATTTATTTTACGTTAAAAAACTGTTACCCGCGACTTCGTCTACGTGGAATTTAACAAAAAAATGTTTATTCAATTTCCAGAGTTTACGAAAACTTAATAATTATATATTCCACATAAACAAATAACTATGCTATAAGTATAATGTCATTCCTCTACTTTGCGAATCACAATGTTTCTTTTTTGATTTACTTTTTTTTCTTTGTTTTTTTGTTGAGCTAAGTGTGAGAGGGTTTGATTGATTTATTATTAACGTCGCACTGTTTAGCTACACGAGGGCTTTTGGTGACGGACCATGTAATTTTGAGCCATGGTCAAGTGACGTGGACGACACCTGAGCTGGCACCCCGTCTCCTAACTTCGACACCACACTAACGGGAGGACGTTTCAGCTCTCGACAGATTTAACGTCCATCGCTGCCCTACACGGCGGGTCTTTAGTGGTACTGGGCTCGAACTCGTGACAAGGCAAGCCACGGTCCGATACCTATACCACTCGGCTACCACACCCACAAAGTGTGAGAGGGACGCATGGCCTTTGATACTGTCCATGGGTGAGGACTGTAAAATCATTTCAGTGTTTATCAATGAAATAAACAATAGAGGTATGAAATTGGCTTACCTCTATTTAAATGTGGAGCCTTGTGAGAAATCAATTGACGTAAAACCCAAGAACTTTATAATTTAAGTTTAAACGCTGTCTATGTTATGGAAATTGATGTTGTTCAGTGTTCTTGAGAGAGAATGAAATCAATTTGGAATGATTATAAGCGTTGAATGCAACAGTGCAAAACAGGTCTAAGTAGCAGTGGGGTGAAACGAATCTGTAAGCAGGGGGAGAGTGTCGCGTGACCTTTGACACTTTCGATGGGGTGAGGACTGGGTAGGGCGAAACGAACACAAACGAAGCCGCAAGCAAGGGATAAGAAAGATGCATGACCTTTGACAGTGTCGATGGTGTGAAGACTGTTAAAATCATTAGTATCAGACATGAACAGGAAAAATCGCGAGTGTCAGTAACCTAATTAAACAAAAAATTTGATATAAGTGCTAGAAACGTTGAGACAGAAGGCTCGCAAAATAAAACAATCCTTATTGACTAAAAATAATCCCTATTGAAATAAATAATCCCTATTTGAAGCGGATATTGTTCCCCATTTCATTCGTTTAAATTTTATTTTCGCGGAACGCTAATTTTTTTTTCTATAATTAAAGTAGCCTAAGTTATTCCTTATATAATATTCGCTATCCTTATAATATTCGCTTATAAATAGGGATTATGCTGATCACGGGAATTAATTAGAAGCGAGCGCCTTGCTTCGCAAAAAGAAAAATAGTTTCTTCACAAATTAAAGAGAGATATATGCTGTCGTGGGCTTTTTTGCAGTGCACGCCTGAATTGCTTGCAGATGGCAGAGTGTTTTCCTTATTACTTGGGAAATATCGTTATATTTAGGATACTGCACTCAATATCTTTATAAATTATATCCTATGTGTTATTCTGGTGTATAAGCTATATTACTGTAAGGTTTCATTAAAATCCATTATGTTGTTTTTGCGTGAAAGACGGCCAAACATCCTCACAAACTTTCGCATTTTTAATATATATCTAGATATAGGAGTGAAGAACATAGGAATAGATTAAAAATAACCAATAAGAATTAATAATGAATATAAATGTAATATAATAAAAATTATATTAAATAATATTAATATTATGTAATATATAATAATTATATAATATAATCCGATGCTTATTATTATATATTAAATCCACATACTCTAATATAATAGTAATCATTATATATGAAAATAATCATATAATTTAAAGTTAACTATAAGAAAGAAGAAGAATCGTTATGTAAAATAATAATAATGATATATATGACTACTAATATAACATAATAATTATAAATAAATAACATAATATGTAGTAATATTTATTAATAAATATTATAAAAATATTTATTATAAATAAATAACATAAATTAATTGTAAAAATTACGTTAAAATTAACAATGAATATTAATTAAAAAATGCTTCGATGACTTGCAATATTCCAAAAACTACGAGTTCTTTCAATGAATTGCATCAAACAAGGAACTTCTAAAAATGCATTATTAAACGTTAAAATAAAATTTAAAAGCGAGATGTGCAGCAGTAATAAGAAGCACACGTCGCATAGTTTTTAAAATAAATATTCTCGTACTTGCCAATGATTTTAGAAATATCCCTATTTGAAAATAACACAAAATACAGCAGAAGCATAAATAAGCTATATTGAAGGACGATTGCAACGAAAATGACTTAGGTTTCAAAGAAATCGAATTAAAATCATCTGAAATTTGTAAGTTTACAACGTGAAAAAAAAAACAATACAAATTAAGTCTAATATACGTTACCCCCAGTTCAACCATATTGCCACTCAATAAAAATATCAAGGTAACCATATTGTAATGTTATCGCTCATCTTGTCGAAAAAAAACAACAATTAGGCGCATATAACCCCTATAGTAAATTAGCACCAGCAAAATGAGAAAAATATAGTTAAATATATGTTAAAATTCAATTATATATATATATCAATTTAACCTAATTTCAATTACGTTAGAATTCAATTATCATTTGAATACTGCCAAATCTATAGTTGTTTAACATAAATAATTATATATCATGAAGATTATATTATTTTAGAATAAACATTTAACTAGAATCCAAGTCAAACATTATTGTGCCCATTTTTGCCCAGAGATTTTAAATTCGGTAAATCAAAAAAAAATGTCACAATTTACTTGATCGTTAAATCTTGTTCATTTCTCTTTTAATAAATAAGTTAAGGCTTTACGAATTGTCTGTCATTCTCTTTCATTGTATACTCAGCACACATTTAAAAATCACATATTTATCTATGTAATTCAGCCATTCTCAAACTCTGAGGTGCGCCCTCTAGGGGAGCGTGATAAACCTACGTGGAGGGTACGAGCGTACGAAAAAGATTAAAGTGAAATAATTATAAATTTACTGAAGAGAAGAAATGCAAAATATATTCTCATATAATAAAACTGCACGTTACATACTTAATGCAATCTGTCTTAATTTAAAAATTAGTAAGGATGCATAACATAATACTAAACCTAATACTTAAAAGATTTTTTCTTAAAATATCTATTATTTAAAAGTTAACATGTACAGCCATATACACATGAATATTTTTATCTTGATAATTTGCACCGTTTATGGTTAAGGTTGTATTGTGGCTTTAGCGCGGGTGCGATGAAAATTATGGTTGAAAATGGGGACGCAAATATTAAAAGTTTGAGAAGCATTGGTGTACTTCGAATATCTTGCAAAAACGATACATAAATGAAAAATTTAAGCTGATCTAGTAAATTATTTTCTGCACATCAATAAAACATGCATATTAACCAAGTTATGACACTTTCAGTTTTTCAGTTTACTAGGTATCACATACAAACTGGGCTTAAAGGAATTCTTTTAAGGGTAGGGTATGAGTTCAGGGGACACTGACTCACTGTCACACCAGGACGCACGTCCGTCTTTCACGGGGTGCTGCTTTACCTTCGGGCTCGGATGCGGAGGTCGTCCTGCTCTTCGCTGGACTGGGAGTCGGGGGTGGAGGAACCTGATTCGAATCTGTGGGGTCTACTTCAACGTAACAGCACTCATCGCTACTGTCTCCCCCGGAACATGGTTCCACGCGCACAGAACGCACTTCGGGAATGGAACACGCGCCCATGATGCGTGTGTGCTTGGTTCGAACGCATCCATCTTTACCCACGTCCGCCGTCACCTGTAATTGAAAAACCACATTAATAAGCTAACTTTTGTGGGAAAAATACCACTACTCCCATTTAAAGAAGGAAGTAATCATTCTAATACCAGAGAATGATAGGTATAAATTACAAAGATTTAATATAACACACACATATAGGTGGAAATTTTTTCTTCCGCCAAGATAATTCTGTCAGTTTTTTAGGCAATTATATACTTTGATGACCATATTAAATATATGTATATTATTTTAATATTTTTGTTAAAATAATTTTTTCATTTATTCTGAATACAATCGCATTCAATGAGCAATGGAAGCAAGTCCTGTACTTATTCCTAATTACAAATGTATTGCTTATATTCAGTATGTTCGTAATTCCTATCCAGAATCATGAAAACTATATTTATTGTTGCATGAGAATTCTGTACAATCTGCCAGAGTGTGTGAACACGGATATTAATCTCAATGAATCAGGTAGTGTAAAACTTATAACTTCGACTTGTAAGATTATTAAGAATAATCTGACTTTTACGTATTATTTTTGCAGAGTACCCAATTCTCTCTCATTAACATAATCAAATCAATTTACTTCGATGCCTGAAACGGCTTCGCTGATCACCAGATTTAGTGAATATTGTTATTTTAAAATTCAGCAAGTGATGTAAGTATTTAATTTTCAACTCTGTATCTAATTCTCTAAATCCATCTAGCAATAGATTATCCTTATTCCTTAAGCATTTTATCACAACAACATAATTTACTTATATCAATGGTCTAGGCAATATCGAATTGAGTTCAGAGTAAATTTGATTTGCAACATAAGAACGATTCGTTTAATTCTGAAATACGATCAAGTAACTAGGATGATATCTACCATTCAATTCTTCTATATCACACAAACAGGAGGTTTTTGTGTATCCCTTTATATTTAACACACGTCTACCACTGATGTTGTGTGATGTGTCTTTAGTGACATTAAGACTTGAGCCAGCGACTCAGCAATGCCGGCCGCTGGTTCCCGATCATTGCCTCTCAGACACTGTATCCACAAGTTAAGAATTAAAAAACACTAGCTTTTAACTTATACTTCCTTTGTTATTCTTCCATACTCCGCCATAGGAAAACTTTGGGGCTCAAATACACTGGCCTCAAAAAGTTAAGGTACAACATGTTTTTCGAAGCTCACCATAAAAAAAATGGCAGTAACAATAAAATGCATAGTTTACATTAATGATAATAACGAACTTTAAAAACATTAATGCAAAAACGATTGCTACAACTTTTATTTTATAGAAAAGAACGTATATTTATGAGTGAGAGAAAAATATGCAAATATCAAGCTTTCGTACTTTTGTGTGTAAGTTGTGTTGATTTTCAACAGTTGTTGGCAGTTTCGGTGACAATAGTCAATAGAGTTTAGAAAATGTCTCAGAGACGTCGTTTATCCAATTCGTTAAGGTGGTGGGCAGTTGGATGGATGGAAATGGGATTGTCGCAGGCTGATGCTGTTAGACGTCTCAATGTGTCTCGTAGTGTTGTTCAGCGACTTTGGGATCAATACCAATCCGAAGATTCTGTATCCAGAAGACCTGTTCCAGGCCGACCACGAGCTACAACACCTGCAGAAGACCGTTTTATAGCTCTTTCGGCACGAAGGAGAAGAACCACTACTGTGCCGCAGCTCGTTGCAGACCACTTTCAAGCATCAGGAAGAAGAATCTCCGCTACTACGGTGCGAAATCGTCTTCACAGTGCAGGTCTGTATGCAAGAAGACCAGTTGTGTGCGTTCCCCTCAACGGACGACAGCGAAGGAACCGCTTATGCTGGGCAAGAGAACATGTTTCTTGGACGCAGCAACAATGGGCTTCTGTGCTGTTCACAGACGAGTCCAGATTTACAATGGAGAGTGATTCAGGGCGTCTACTGATCTGGAGGGAACAGCGCACTAGATACCATCAATCCAACACTGTTGAAAGACACAGTTATAGAGGTGGTGGAATCCTAGTTTGGGCAGGGATCTCGCTCGGTGGCCACACTGACCTGCATGTGTTCCATGGAGGAACCGTAACTGGTCTTAGATATCGGGATGAGATCCTTGATCCATATGTCCGCCCATATGCTGCTGCTATTGGTAACGACTTCATTCTGATGGATGATAATGCACGACCTCACCGAGCTCGGATTGTTGAGGAGTATCTGGAGGATCACGGTTTGGAACGAATGGAATGGCCAGCTCGATCTCCAGACCTGAAACCGATAGAACATCTTTGGGACTATCTTGGCAGAGAGGTTGCTGCTTTAAATCCTCCTCCAAGGTCGTTACATGAGCTGAAACAAGGCTTACTCTGTGTCTGGTCTTCGCTTCCTATTCCGGTGTCCGACAACTTAATAAACAGCATGGGAAATCGATGCCGCCAATGCATTCAAGTTAGGGGTGGACACATTCCTTATTAGAACCCATTTTTGTATTGTTTTTATGCCATTTTACCACATAACACTGTGATGTGCTGTTTTCTCCAAGAATGGTCTTTTCCGCAGAGATTGCTTTTTTTGTTATAAATCGTTTTTGCAATACACTTATACAAATTTCTATGGCGCATTCAATAAAAAACTATTTAATGCACATATCCTCCAAATTTTTTGTTTCTACATTCATTCATTTGCAAATTAGACACAAAAACCCGGTTGTACCTTAACTTTTTGAGGCCAGTGTATGTTTGCATTCAGTAATTTGTAATATTTTTCTCATATAACTTCAGTGGAACGATCCTCACCATAAGTATGTTAAGAGTTACAGGGGCCATTTTAAAAGTAACCATGCTGACTCTCTACTATGCTCTCTCCAAGAAGTTCCACCCATATACATATGACATCTCTCAGAAGCACCTCATACTTATTTTTGAAGATGATTTAATCATTTTAATGTTGGAATTTGATATTAAAGCGTAATAATATATTTAAATTATTGACAGAAAGTGCAGTATTTGTTTCCGAAACTCTTAATTTTAGTATTATCTATAGCATTACTTATCTATCAAAATAATGTATTGTTTTTTAAGAAAGAGATAATACGTAGAAGTACCTTTAAATGTGTAGCCCCTAAGCACTCAGCTGCCCTTAGGAATTAAATGATACAAAGAAAAAAGCTATACGATGAGTTAAAAGGAATGGTGGAAAAAAAGGAATGTTGAACAAAAAAGTTTCTTTTTTTAAAAAAAAAAAGAAAAGTATCATGTATGAATTGTCATATATTGAAGAAACAACAACGTAATAATATTGAAACCTTTTTTGGTAACCATCTCAATGAACAAAATTAATTACGCCCAAAAAAATAATAAAAAATATATACTTATTACTTAAAATATTTTTAATAAAATTATTTTGGCACAAGCGTGCCTTTTGGAGTACATACGAATGTTACACATGCGTCGTAATATAATACTTAACTGCATCCTATGCTACAGAAAAACTTGAAAATTAGCGAAAAATTGGGAAGACATTAAACATTGCGTTGTTGGGCGTGCTGAGTCTATCAAATTCAAGGGTCCCTGCTACCTAAATTGTAAAGTGGTTGACCGCGACGCTAGCACTAATCCCTACTGCAAGTGATGAAAGACAAATAGAAAAACAAAAAGTGCAACTCAGAGAATCGTGCGCCTAACGGAGGGTTAATAGAACGTGATTGGACGTGAACTTGATTTTACCTTTCATTAAAATGTGTTATTTACAGCTAAATTTTAAAATAAGTTTTATTTAAATTCTCATATGATATCTGATGATGATATCTTTGAGAGGTAAACGCTTAGATACCATCGTATCTGTTCAAAATTAAAGCAATCTTCACCAACAGTTTCGTTTTGCCCTATTAAAGTATAATTTAATAATAAAACAAATTTGACTATTTTTTTAAAATATAAAACGTCTTGTAAGTATCTAGAAACAATAATGGACTGTAGTTAAAACATTTGAAAAGTCTCAAAACAGTGACCATCACATTTATCTGCATATCATCAAACAATATTTGAATGGGAATAACATGAATAGAAACTGTAATCAAACTTTTTTATAAACTGCAGGGACCTACCGTCTTCTTAGAAGTAATGCTCGGGCTTTTGGAGGAATTGAGTTTCTCTGACTGCGACGAGGATTCTTCAAAACAGGGCACGATGTAATTGATGTGGGAGTCATCTTCATCGTCATTATCCAAACCATCCTTCTTAGGAGAACGCCCCATTTCAGAGACGCTCGTAGGGCGATTGAAGTCGGAAAGCGTCTTTTTGCTAGGACCAGGGCTTGTGTACCGATTATGCCAGCTGTTTGGGAAAGCAAGACTAGGTGTACACGGCGCTGAACGACCTGGAAAGGTGAATAAATTAACCATTATCAAATCACAAAATCAGAAAAGTTGTCGAGCATTTCAGATCATTCCCTTTTGGCGAGGCTCATCGCATTTTTTAAGCTTCGTAGTGTATAGTTGGGCAGGAGGGCCATAAATACATCATAGAAAGGATGTCAAACTCGAAAGTTGACTTGAGCCAAACAAACAAGGTTTAACTTAAGATGGGCCACAAAAAAAATTAATATTGATAGAAACTTTGTGTATTTCGATTAATAATTTAAAATAAACATATATGAAAAAGAACGAGACAAATTTAAAAGTTTACGTCGTGACACTTGAGACCTTTTATCACTGTTACCATATCTCCAATTATGGTAGAATCTTTTTATATTTTTTGTACATAATTTGTACCGATACACATGTCAGTTAGCAAGTTTGACACTCCTGTCTTACAGATCTAATATGGATGTACTAAGAGGGACCCAAAACTAACCGGCATCAAATTGTTGCGTTCACATGAATTGTAGTTATGAACTCTGTGCTTTTAGGTGGTACTCTTATGACCGTTAGTGAACTGACATTAGCCTGAGTTAAGTGGAGTTTATGTGGTGTCCTTCTGTGTGCATTCCTGTTTAAATTATTTGGCAATTCTTTAGAGAGTCGAACAGATAGAACTAATATTGTGTGTGAAATATTGCTTTCTGTATAGAAAACTGCAGCCAAGAACATTGAGATTCTTCAACGAACCTTTAACCCTTTAACCGGCACAAACGTAAAATACACTTTTATGTGATAAAGCACTTGATAAATGTAGTGTTTACTTCCCATATAAACATTATTTAGTCACAAAAAAAATATCTCATCTAAGGTTTTTTTCCCTGGGTGGTGGCTAGACGTTATAGCCACTACACACTTTGGACATTTAACTTACTATTCAGGACAGAAATAATGAATCCTATTACAATACACTTTTTATTAAAAATTGGCATTTATGTAATAACTATTTCAATAACAATTAAATATAAAGTACAGGTGTAATAAAATAATAATAGAATAATTATACAATATATAATACTTACTAAAATATACATTGAAATTGGTATATATCCACATTTTATATTTTATTTAATTTTAGTATAAAATGTTTGAAATTAAGTAATATTTTTGAGAATTTAAATTAATTATTTCACAAATTTGATGCGCTATTTACTGTGGAACTTTATAATATGCGAACGCTTTCTCCGAACAGAAAAGCTATAATGAAAGATTTTCTACCCCGAAAATTTTCTACCACATATTGTAATTAAAGTTTATTTATGTTTCCGACCCCCAACATTCTCACATGATTATAAATGTGAATAAAAACGAAATTTTCTCGGTCATTTTTCAGTTCCCTGTGGGCAGTGAAGAGAGCCTCTATCGACTTATATAAAACCTTTCCAAAAACCTAAATAAAATCTATTTTTTAATTGCACATTCACTTAATTCATTCACGAAGATATTCCAGTCTACACTTTGGTGGTTCTACCTTTCTTAACAAACAACAACATTCTGTGTGTGCTTCATTCACCGTACTCACCCCATAGGACTCCATTGGACTTTCTTTTGAGGGAGCTTGATTGGATGAAGAGAAAGTGATTCAGTGATGTTGATGACGTAAAAAAGACACCCTAACAGCTTTCAACAGTATCTTACCGCAAAAATTCCAGAACTGTTTTGAGCTGTGGCAAATGCATCACTAAACATGTAAAGAGTGTTTTTTTTCCAGGTATAGAAGTTTAAGTTGGCTCTACTTTCCAAGATGGCGACTGATTTAACAGCTGCCAAGTGATTTATTCTCAGTTTGGTTTGGCAATTCATCAAAACGATCATCAAGCAAGGCGTAGATTCGTCGAATGGGCCCAAAACGAGATTGCCGATGTTCCCGATTTCCATAAGCGAATTTTGTATAGCGATGAAGCGCCCTTCTAGTTGAATGGCTACGTCAATAAACAAAACTGCCGCATTTGGAAACTAATCCACAAGTTATGTCGAAACACCGTTACATCCAGAAAAACTGACTGTTTGGGGCGCTTTATGGGCTGGTGGAATCCTTCTTCAAAAACGATGAAGGCCACAACGTTACAGTCAATGGTGATCGGTATAGAACCATGATTACTAACTTTTTCATTCCTGAATTGAACAATCATGATGCCCAGGAGCTGTGGTTCCAACAAGACGGCGCAACATGTCACACAGCTCGTGCCACAATCGATTTATTGAAAGACACGTTTGGTGACCGTCTAAATTCACGTTTTGTGACCTGTGAATTGGCTTCCAAGATCTTGTGATTTAACACCGCTAGACTATTTTCTGTGAGGCTATGTAAAGTCATTGGCCTATGCGCATAAGCCACAAACGCTTGACCATTTGGAAGACAACATTTGCCGTGTTATTGCCGATATACGGCCACAAATGTTGGAAAAAGTCATCGAAAATTGGACGTCCTGATTGGACTACATCCGAGCCAGCCTTGGCAGTCATATGCCAGAAATTATATTTAAAATGTCATGCCACAAGATTATCTTTCGAATAAAAAAATATTCATGTCAATCGAATAATACATCGTTGTTTTATTGCAATTTAAAATTTAATGCCTCTAAAAAAACACCATTTACAATACCTTAAAGGGGATTAATGAAGAGTTGAACAAAAATGCAAAATGAAAAATAAATAAATTCTGCTTATTTTGGATCTTCTCTCGTGTATGCCATTTTTATTTCTTGATAATGCCAGATCTTTTCTTGCAGCTGCACTTACTAAAGTGTTTCTTTTGTTTTTCAAAATCGAGCAAGTTTAAAAGTTTTCTGTCTAATTTTTATTAACTAAAAGGGATTTGATCCATTTGGTTTAAATATAATTTCAAATAAAAATTTGTAATATGCATTTTATTTATTTTTATAAGATTTTACCACTTTATTTTTTTATAAAAAAATAGGTTTATTTTTCTTTTCCTTTTCCTATCGATAAATATGCATTTGATTGAAGAAATAAAACGATGATAATCTATTGTTGCATAAATAAAAATTTCATAGTTGTAAACATAATATTTTTTCATTTATAAGTAGGATACACACAAACACGTGTGTGTGTAAATGTAATTTTAGAAAATATATAACCCTCTTTCTAATTAAGGCATTGAATATATATGAAAAAATGTACATAAGTACTTTTTTTCAAAAAAAAATGTGCATACCTATTTTAGTATTATATTACAATAATAATTGTTAAATAATTTTTTTATTTAATTCCTCATTTATAATTTTTTTTTTGATTCCTGTATAATAATGGCAAGAAAAATGAATGAAATGACTGGTTTATGTTACAATTTTGCATTAATTACAGAATAAAAATATTTATTTTTACAATAATATTTTTTAGCAATATAAGTCTGACAATATAGAAAAATTTCGTATCATTTTGCTATAATGTATATATATATACTTTTAACACTCATACTGCTCACATTGAAAAATTTTAGTCATAAATAGTAATCAAAGTTCGAAACACATTGTGCTTCAAAGCCCACTCATGAGAACACGAAAATAAAACAACATAGATTACCTCTCGCAATTGCATACTTTAAAGAACGTGTGAACATTGAACGATGCTTAAAGTGTAACTTAAAATGTGAGTTTTTGTATTGTTACGAATTGTGTGTAATTAGTGCTTAATTTTACCTTAAACAGTGTAAATAATTTATGCCTGAATATTTAATGTTAATATTACAATATATATATATATATATATGTTGCATCTATTTTATGATGGATTCTGTAATACATTATAATAGCGTTTCAATGGGGATTTGGAGAGATATTGAAATTACAGCCGGTTGGCATCATTTTTGGTGACTAAATTTGGGAACTTGTTGACCGCATGGACACTTCTAAAAATTGCTAGAGGAATCTATGGCATCATAACCTATGAAGTAAACGTGTTTTTTGAGAAAGTGCAGGAAGGTAGCCACGTAGGCTGTAAATAACTTTTAAAGGCTATAATAAGGTCGCTTTTGAAACTGAGTCAGTATCAATTCAGTTGTTGACTTGCCTCAAACTTTAAAATCACTTATTTAAATTTTTAGACACTGATAGTTATGTCTGAGATCTGTAAAAAGTGTGAACACCTTTTACATATTATGCTAATTTTGCTGCTGTATCATGTACTGTTTAAGGAGTGTTTGTGGAGATTGTTTGTGGGTAAACTTTAACTTTAGTTACTTATATTTTCAGACACTGATAGTTGTGTATCAGAGCTATAGAAGGTCTGAAAACATTCTGATGATTATTGTGCAAATTTCACTGCCGTGTGTCCTTTATTTTTAAAGATTATTTTCTATAGAAAAATTCATCAATCTTTAGAAACACTTTAATCCTTTGGTATTGATAGCATAAAATCCACGAACCCCAATCAAAGCAAATATATGCTGATAACTCGCACATCAGTTTTATCCGATTTCTGTTATGGAGGCTTATTGATATCACTAGATAATCCCAGATTGCGTGAACAACACATATGATTATATGCTGATTAAATTTATAAATACGTTTCTGAATTGAAAGTTCGTTTACTCTAAAATTCCAGCCAGTGTTTTTGTGTTCTGAGATCTAAAAATGTAAACATTTAGCATAACACAAAATGTACTATCGTACATAATATTCAGCAAATTGTCCTACAAATCATTTGTGGATAATCAAATATTTATTTTCATAAGAATCACCTTATGAATGTATTGCATGTGTTACGTAATTTCGTTTTCTTAATAGCAAAACAGAGACGGACTCACCCTTGAAGTTCCAAGTTTTCCCTCTACCATGTGAGACCTTTGATGGAGAGTTTCGGAAGATCTCGTGTTTGGCAGAGGACTGCTGGATGGACAAGACGGCCTTTCGCGCTGACCACAATTCCACTATTCCCTTTAGTTCTCGGATGATTTCTGCCCCTTTTTGGGTGCGGAATTGGAAGATTCCTTCGCCTGTTGCAGACCGCCTACAAAGGGAAAAATCGTCTATGAAAACTGTCGTTCTCAAAAATGTTCATTAAAAAAGATTATTTCCAAATTGATGCTAGTTCAAAACAAGTTTAAACTAAGAATTATTTTAGAAACCATGGTAAATTTTGATGACCACGCTCTTCAAGTATATACGCTCTTCAAGCGCACTTACTTGCTCCTCAAATTCTTGCTTGCACTAAAACCGTAATATACCATTTAGTTTGACATTTAACTAATTCATTAAAAAATATTTTATTAAGTTTTATCCCAGATTATCATTGTTCAGGTTGTTGAAGCAGTTTTCAAATTGTTTTCAAAGGAATATTTTTTTAACAGTTTTGAGAAGAAAAAAAAATATTAGATAAATTTTAAATATATTATAATATCTGATAGATCTTTTCTTAAATTTTCACTTAAGTAGCCACAAAATCTTTTTTTTTTTTAAATTGGCGATTTAAGAATATTCAAATGTTGATGATTTTTAAGAATCCACAAAACCAAGTAAGAATATTCCTAATCTTACTGGGAATTTTTTCTCAAAACTATTTAGATATATTTATATAAATACATGAAAAAAAAAGGTATACACTACTTATGTACATAAAAATTTTTGCTTGCATTCTGGTTTGAATCTAATACCAAATATTTAAACTCTAATGTGAGAATAGGGATTATTTGGATTAAAATGACATTGTGGGAGTTATGAGCAATACAGGAGTGGTGATTGTTGTAGGAAATATGAAAACATTGTTCCGAAATTGTGAATACCATTACTTAATTTGAAGTATAATAGAATGAATGCTCTTGGGTAAATTTTGATAATTTATTCTATGTGTTTTGATGTTTTGAGGTAATTCGATTGCGAATATACTGGGTTCTTAATTTGAACTTTCAGATTTTAGATATTTTTTTTCTTTCTATACGGCTATTTTAAAGATGGGTGCATCACCTTTGGTGTTTGATGGTTCAGTTGTAATAAGCACTTTATTGTTTTATAATTTTAGCATTTGTATGTTATAATATTTTTCAGAATGAAATGGCAAATAGATTAATTTTTTTGGTATTAACTTTTAAATTTTTAATTTTTGAGAATCTGATATTTCCATATTAACTCACCAAGCTACAATATGGGGAATGTTTGCGTGATCAATTTAGTTTAGCCCCCCTTTATCGGTCCTAAGATCGAGGTTGCACTTGGATATTTTATAACTTTTAAATTTTCTTTGAAAACGTTGGAATTTTATATTGCTATTGATATCACTATTGATATTTTGAAATGGGATTTAATATTATAGGATTCATATAACTTCAATGGTTTTCTTAATTGTGAAAATGTGACTGATTTTATATATATATGACATGTTTTTTTGAGCCAGAATTAGACTTAGTTTGAAAAAGGAACTTTATTCAATCATTTCTGCATCTCTTCGGACGCTAAGAGCAGAGAGGAAAAAGTACGCCACGGGATGTTTTATATTGGTTAACACTTAAAACACAGATGCGGTAAGTATCGCGAATTTTATGATTGTATTTGAAAGTTAATGCGGCCATATAGGGCTTTTAAATCGAACGATCTGGAATTAGACATGTTTATTGGCTAGGCCATACGTACAAAAGATGTAAATGGGTGATTAGTTTGATACTTGAAGATGAAATAAAAATTATGAATTAAGTGCTAGATAGAGAATTTAATTTTTAATTTAATTTAATTATCCTTACATGTGCCCCCCAATTTTAAAAGGGGATCAGGGCGTAGTTTTTCTCTCTTTACAAACTTAATCAATTTTCAGCATATATATATTCGTTAGATCGGAGTCCAAACAAAATAAAAAAAATTACATTTACTTTTTGGAAATTTTAAAATACCAACTGATAGATGTTCGAAAATCTTTTAGATTGATGACTCTCGAAAGAGTTATTTTTTCTACTTTATACTGAGAAGAAAATACTATCTTACTTACATCCTGCATAAGGTAAATTTTCTCAGTTTTCAAACAATGCAAGACATCAAAAAATGTAAAAGTTTTGATAAAAGTTTCATTATCAATTTCATTGGAATCGCTATTCATTTCTGCGAAAAATAAACAGTTTCCCGAACTTCAATTTAAAAGATAAGCAATTTATCATCGAATATAACGTTATCGTAAAACTCTTAAAATATTTTACTTTATTGCGCGATGGGATAAGAAATGAATTTCTTGTCTTATTCCAAACTCGCGTGATATGTTTCACTCATGACATATCTGCAATTTTTGAGGTGAATAAGACTGCGTAAACTTTATTTTCAAAACTTGTTACTTAGAACAAAAACCTTTTTTGTGTTCCAGACGAAAAGGATGCCATTTGAAGGAAAAACTAATAAACTAATAAAAAAGATTTTCAGCTGATACATAATTCATTAATTCTGGGTTAGTTATTTGTTAAATAGCAGTTTTCATCTTCATTTTAATCGAGGAAAGAGAGCATTTCGTTCAATAGGAGTTCTTTAAATCAGAGCCTGACTGCATATATATATATCAGGCGTGCTGGTAAATGAATTAAGTCGTCATCTTCTTTAGAATATATGTGCTTTAATATTCTTTAAGCATAGCTACTCCAACATGTTGGCACCTGGATGGATCAAAATAAATCATCACAGCCAGGATCTACAGCGTCTCTTCTGAATTATTCTTTTTATCTATATCATTGTGCTCTACCGTTAACAACCCAATTCATCCTTAATTCTCTACGCGGTGGTAAAGAGATCACTTAATATTTAATTATTATTCAATTAATTTCTAAGTCAGACTTTTCTTGACCTGATATATACACTGGTGTGCAAAAATTAAGGACGAGACGGTTTTTTCAATATAACTTTGTACAAAAGCTTTCCAAATCAACACATTTAATACCGTAAGATCCCCAATACGTAAGGACATGTGTAATGTAAGCAACACTTACTAAAAGAGAAATCAGAGGGATAAAAAGAAGCTTGATTGAAAAAGTAGCATGGAGCGCAGTGCGACTGAAGGCTGAAACATCCCTGTGATGGGTGTCCAGCAAGAAACACCCGGTCTTTAGTAGGGGATATGATCTCCCCTGACTGCTAGGCAGGTTTCACAGCGTCTGCCCATGCTGAGAATGAGGGTGTCAATGAGTTGTTGAGGCCTTGCTGCCCATTCGTCTTGCAGCGCCAATCGAAGCTCCCGAATCGTTACTGGTGGTAAGGTACGAGCTGTCAAGCGTCTGCCTAGAAAGTCCCATACATGCTCGATGGAATGAGATCCGGAGATCATGCCGGCCAATCCATACGTTCAATATCCTCACTCTCTAAGAGCTGTTCGGCAGCTACTGTGCGATGACATGGTGCATTGTCGTCCATGAAAAGGAACTGCAGACCCATAGCGCCTCTAAAAAGACGCACATATGGAAGAAGAATCTCGTTACAATAACGGGACCCGTTGACTGAACCTGCGTCGAAGATGTGAAGGTCTGTACGACTACCAAGCATGATGCCTCCCCAAACCAGAACACCGCGACCTCCATACCTGTCCCTTTCAATGATGTTCGAGGAATGATTGCGGCTTCCCCGCTCTCTCCAGATGAGTATGGGATGAGAATCGCTACTCAAACTGAATCTGCTCTCATCTGTAAAGAGTACTCGTCCCCATTCATTGTCTCTCCAATTCCAGTGTTCCCGGCACCACAGAGAACGCCTTCTCCGATGGGCAGGCGTTAAAGGTACACACCGTACAGGTCGTCGTGCAAAAGGACCACCACCGTGCAGTCTTTTGGCCACGGTAAAACGCGATATCGGTCGTCCAGTCGCCTGCGTCGTGTGTCTAGTGATTTCTCCCGCTGTCTGCTGCTGTTTCTTCTGACCTGTAAGACAATGTACCGGTCATCTGTGGGTGTGGTTCCTCGTGTACGACCACTACTGAACCCCCGGATAGCTGTTCCTGTAGTTTGAAATTGTCTCCAAAGTCGTGAAACGATGCTGTGAGCAATTCCGAACTCTGCAGCCACACTTGTCACACTGCGGACTTCCTCCAACTTCCCAATGATTCGACCTCGGGTAAAAGCTTCCAGATGTCGTCTAACAGATTGATTATTCGCCATTTCTCGCTGAGGCGGCAACTCGGTGTGATTTTAACTGCTATACGGCGTGCAATCTCTTTGCCAGAAATACTGATCTTACACCGACAACATGCTTTATACTACTCAGACACTTCCCCATTACGTGTACCTGCATATCTGCGCATGTGCTACCGTACATCACCTTACTTAATCTCCTGATTGGTCTTTCTGTCCGCTCTGCCTCTTCGTCCAGCTGATATGCTAATTTTTCGACTTCGTCCTTAATTTTTGCACACCAATGTAGATATAGATATATTATACGAAACACGTCCTTTTAGTACGAAGTTTTTTTTCATTTTTTTCTTTTATTTTTTTGTCAAATTAAACATTTTTTTTTTGTTTGTGTGTTGCATATTTTTATTTGGATTATTCGCATATCATTCTTGGAAAATATTTATTTATAACAAACTAAAAAAGATACTTTTTAAATTTTTTTCGAAACTCACCTGCCCACTTCTAGGGACACAATCGTGGTTTTTGTTCGGCCCGAGGACCCCGTTGACTCATGCAAATACTGCCGTATATACGCCACAGGCCACACTACGAAGCAAGAGGCCATGCCTGGCTTAGCCAGCCCAACGCCGTGGCTGAAGATGGCCAGTTGCAAGTCGCCACTCATCCCCAATCTCTGAGAGTCCTCCGTCGGATTCACCGACACTTGAAAGATTTCTCGGGCGAAAGACACTGCAAAAAAGGTAAATGGATATATATTAGAATTTGTACTAGAAAACTCGAATTTGTGTGTCACAAAACATAGCTATTGAATAGAAAAATATGTTGCAGGGACTATCGTATTCTAAAGCCATCTGGGCTCAACACATACAGTCATTCTACAAGGTATGACACAAAAAAAACCAAGACTAAGTGTAGTTTGTAAGAAGAGTGGAGTTGACAACAATTGTTTTAGTGACGCCATATCACGCACCTCCTCTATCGTGTGGCCAGTTTGGAGTACTAAGTCATTGAATAAACACCTGCAATTGCATTCTACCAGTAAAATGTCGAATCGACATAAAATTTCCTTTGAAACTTAAAACGTCTGCCACAAAAACATTTCAAATACTAACCGAGGCTTATGGAGATAAACTTTGTCTCGTGCACATATGTTTGATCGCTATAATAAGGTTTCAGAGGGAAGAATCAGTGTGGAAGTTGATAAACCTGCTGGACACCCAAGGTAAGTGATTACTGACCGAAACATAGCCTAAATTCGTGATATGATTAGATATCACACTCATATCTCAAAGTGGTTAGACTGTTAATAAATTCTACTACATTACACTAAAAATACTTTGTGAAAGAATTAGAAAAAAAAAAAACTGTCAGAATTGGTGAGTGATGGGTGGATGTTGCACCAAGAAAATCCATACGCTCACGAGGTCGTATCTCTGAAGCAGTTTCTGACCAGCAAAAACATTACTGTGATGGGGCATCCTCCTTATTTATCTGATTTGGCCCCATGAGATTTCTTTTATTTCCTGAAGGTAAGGCTTGCTGAAAGGGAGCTCATTTTTGTCTGATTTTAAGAGGTCCAGGAAGAAACAGAAAATATCCAAAGGGACTTCCAAGAACTTCGTTCCAGAACTGCTACCAGCAATGGCAGCACCAAATGCAGAAGTGTGCCAATGCTGAAGGGAATTACTTTGAATGTGATACTGTCACGGATAACTCTTTCTGTAAGTATAGTGATTTATTGAACCAGCCTCGGTTTTTTTCCCTTGTGTGTGTGTGTGTGTCACACCTTGTTAAACAAAAATAAGTTATGTTGGCTAAAAAAAATCTTGCTATCTCTCCGAATTATCAACCGCGTATCATCTTTTGCTAAAAATACAGGTTTACATTATTTTCAGAATGGAAATAATTGTTCATCAAAGTAAATTGTGGAATTAGTGCTAATTTTTCGAAATAATTAATAATTAAATTATTTCCGTTTTTTTCAGTGCAATGTATGAACTCTTTTAATATCTTATAATTTTCAAGAATATTCCGTTATTTTTAAATATAGTAATGAAAGATAATAAGTTGTAACTTATAATAAAGTTTTATTCCTTTTGGATAAAAAAAGTGATTTACTTTCGTTACGTCTGTCCAAACAAATTGTTAGCAACTATTATTTCGATGCTGAATTTTAACTTGAAAATTTACAGAAAACTATTATTATAACGGGTATGTAAAATGTGACCTACAAAACCTTTTCAATTAAAAATAGATGGTATTAAGGTTTCAATTAATCAGCAAAGGGAATAGAAGTGTAGTAAAAGGGAATATACTGTGCAACGCAGGATATATTGATTTTATTTTTTATGTAGGTCATGTTTTCATTTATTTTACAAGCTATTACGAAATATGAGACTCATTTAGCAAAAGTGCCTTGTTGAGTAATTGATAAAATTTAATATATGTTAGGATATATAGACATCACAAATGCTTAAATAGAGTTTCGCTGTTTTAAAGTCTTAGCGAAATTATCTTTAAGCATTCGATAGGATAGTATATGAGATATGTTTTATGAAATTATTATTTTAATTTCATAAAACATATCCTTTAGGTTTTGGTAAAAACGTAAATGTGTAATTTCTTTACACATTGCGCTTTAAATGTTCAAGCTGAATATTTGTATTATATCATATTAGAAGAAAGCGTATTATGGCTAATATATAGCAAATCTAACATGTTGAGTTTCTTTCTCAGATCTATGTAATTTATTAGATCGATGAAAATTTAGTTTTCAGAACTTTTACGTGCAAATTTTACACTTTATGGACGTTTATGAAAAAACATTTGGCATCCAAATTCTATTTGTGTTTACATATAATGGTTTAATTTAAACCAAAAAAAATATATGATGCCACAAATATTAACCAAAAGTGTGTGATTATGTTTCACAGCTTGAAACTCATTTTATTGAAAGAGAACCAAAATTCCCACACTTTACATCACTTCAATTTCATGAACTTGGTATTGATCGTATGATAGTAAAAGTCAGAAAAGAAAAGGAAATTCAAAGAGATTATCGAACACTGTAAAAAAATTTACTTTCGCTAGAAAAAAAAGCAAAAAAAATAATAAAATAATAAATAAATAAAATAAACCTTAAACAGAAATTTAATCATAAAAATAATACTGTGCTTCTAAAGGAATTCAGTCAACTATCAAATATACGGATGGCTTAGCTTGATATTGGACATAACATTTCAACCATCTACAAACTTCTCGACTATTTTGCTATTTATTAAGCCGCTATATTGTTAAATGAAGGGCAGTATCCTAATGCAACTTATCTCATCTGGAGTTTGAGTAATTTTTTCAATGGCATATTATGGCTTGCAACCGTAGAATTATCGATAATTAATTAGAAGTACACCATTAAAAAATCTGTTTGGGAAAAAAAACTGCAAATTAAGAAGTGTATGAAGGAACATATGACCAAAGAAAGCGGTAAGGACGTTTAAAAAAGAAATAGGAGGATATTTGAAATCTGAAAATATCTTGCTGAATAATTAAAATATGCGTTTCTGGATTTTTACTTTTTTAGTATTTCTTTTTTTCTTCAGCTTTTTCTAGGCATTTGTTTTTATATATCTATACATTTAAAATAAATACACTTCATTATATTGAACAATCACAACGTGAATCCATCCTTCAATGCTGATGGAAGCACACAAATAAAGTGTTTTTTTTTTTCAAATTGTACAAAAGAGTCCTATGTTATTGAATATTGAGTTTGCTTTATACAAATATTTCAATAGGTTATTCTCAAAAAGCAAGCATTTTTAAAGTTCTAGTACTATATACATAAAGAACTAATAAATTTGAGTATTATAAAGTTTGATGAAAGGTGAGGGTATAAGAGTTATTTTGTAATTTAATATATCTAACTATTCTATTCGTTGTCAGAATGGACGAAGACCGTACCACTAAAGAAGTCTTCAATGTCCAACTAATTGACACACCAAGAAAGGGCAGGCAAACTCTTAGACAGAATGATGATCCAGAAAAAGATATCTCGTTTGAGAACTAAGAATTGGAGTACACTAATAGGAAGAAGGCTGCCCCGTTGAAAAATCTTCTTAAGCAGGCCAAGACCCTCCCTGGGCTGTCCAGCCACTGAGGAAGAAAGGAACTATATTCTATTTTCACAAATTTATTTTTCAAAACGCAATCTTGAAATTATTCCTACTTAATACAAAACCTTAATTAAAAACCACATACCGTTAGTTATAACAATATTGCCTACAATTAACGCATTTTATTTTTTACTAACCACTCCTATATTAATATTTTAGTTAAATAAACATGTACTTTTCGAAGAAAATAATAAATTCTATCATATGATTATTAGATATGCCTGTGTCTCAAGAATTGCTATGCATATGACTTTTCTTTCGAAAGAGAGACATTTAATAATGTTACAATGCATGAACATGAAACGGGGTTTGATAAATACCATGCAAAAGAAAATTATTTAGTAATTACAAATTATACTACAAGATTAAAAAAAAGTTAAGAAATCCATTTTTCATTTTATTTGAATAAACCATTGTTATTTTATTCAGTTCATTTAAATGTTTCTACACAGAGAGAATATTGATCTTTCTTTTCCTCAATAAAAATAGTGCATTTCCTGTTTGCGTAAAACTTTATCTTAAAACAAAATTAAAAAAGTACCTCATGACAAATTTTTTGTCTACAATTTCTTTGATAATATATAAAAAAACAATACACAAGAAGTGGATAAAACTTTGAATAAAGAAAATAATTATAAAAATGTGTTCCCTTTTCTCAGTTCTGCTAAAGTTTTTTCTTTATCTTACCAAATAGAAAATGAGGAAACTTCCCCAGAGAATATTCAACAAATCCAAATAATATTAAAGGACATAGAACAGATAACCATTACTTTCTTCTTTTATGATCAAAGATGTGATACATATTAGCCTTAGGCTTAGGAAAAGAAACTGCGTAAATGATCGGTACAATAAGTCTCTCAGAGGATGCAAATACTTTCTGATTATTATTTTAACTGGAGTTTATTAACTCTTTTCATATGTTACATTAGTAGAAAAAATTTCTTTCATAAATATGTAAAACTAAATGCATAATGGTACAAAACATCCTGTTTTTTGTTGCTTAATTAAACATGATTGATTATTTAACGATTTTTCATGTTTCCCTTATTCTGATTGGCTTTGCTGATTATATATATATATATATAATTTCAAAAATCACCCATTAAATATTTCATACTGAAAAACAAATTAACAGTGCTCTTTTTATCAATATAGTAACACGCTCTCGAATTAACCAAATCCACTTCCTGAGAGAGGATCGTGAAGGAGTGAGTATAAACGAAGCACAGAGCGGGGGGACTACAAACACAGATAATGCATGTAAAAATAAACAATTTGAATTTCAATAGAGTTTACCATGAATCATTGCAAGTACAGAGCAGTGTTTAGAAATATAAGCAGCAACCCTTCAGGCTTAGCCGAAATTAGAATATGGATGTTATCCTGAAGAACGGAAGTTAATTCTTTTAACCAGGGAACAAGCGCGCACTACATACTAACATTAATAGCCGCACCGAGTGACTGAGTCATCTGAATCCTTTTTTAATGATTGTTTGTATTGCACTCGATAAAAATCGTGATTCCAGTGAAACATTTTATTAAGATAAATTATACTTACCTACTTTTAAGGACTTTTCAATTTTTCTTTAATAATTTGAGAAAAAAATCAAATGTTCAAATGTTTCAAATGTGTGTGACCTTAATAAATGACATACATCAAGGAGACCTTTCTCTAACAATACAGGGATGATATTTGCCGGCAAAACTGTCATATTTTGTTCATGTAATTGTAGTTTTATTTTCCTTTGGTGATCGACAATCAGTACGTTGAACTTTTGCTTGCTTATATCATTTTGACAGGGCGCAGTGTGTCTTGTGTACACTTGTAGCTTCATATCTTTTCTGATGGGTTTTTAGGTAGAATTTGTGAACGTCCCTTTCAATTCGAAAGTTTCATTTTCATAACTTTTCTCAAATTTACTTTCGCTATCAGAATTAAGATCCATTATTTCATCAGGTTCTGCTCTTGCTTAATCAGTATCAATTTTATCCAATAGACATCACACACATGCCCAGTTCTCTCTTTATGCTCTATTCATTTACATTTTATGTTCTGTTCATTTACACTTATAATTCATAACGAGTCGCACAATATAGCATTCAAAACAACTAAGGCATTCACAGGGGAGAAAAATGTAGTCTTTCCATAAAATAAAGTATTTTGGAACAAAAGTGATCACGCAGGGAATTCAATCCCCTCAAGTACCTTAACAGTGTAAGAAAACGTTTGTCATTCCCGAAAATAGGGACATATGTGTCACATACATTTCAGTTTAAAGGATACTTCCAATAGGAGGATACTGATAAGGTCATTTGTAACAAATAAACAATTTTCCCAGAAATAAAAAATATCGTGAGCCTGGGGTGACTCTGTACCCCGAGCGAGATCTTCTGGTTTAACCGTATTTTACAGCTAGTCCACCTATTAAGGCTCGAGCAGATAAAAAAATGACAACATATCGATTCCATTACATCTCCGATGGATGATTGATCTTGAAAGATTGGTGATCAAATAGGTATAAGAGTATTTTGCAGCACTTGCTTGCACACCATTGTTATTCACGAATATGTACTGTTTTCCTGGAAAACCATAAATCTCAGAACCAATTAAACCTATGAACAAGAGGAAAGTTATAGCAGCAGAAATACACCCAAGTACCATCAGGGTCTCGGCTATCATAATTATTTAGTCGTATCATCTAGGAAAAAATCGCCCACCTTTTTCTAACTTAAGGTATCCGACTACCCTAAAATCAAGATGTCGGACTTTAAAATGTATTTTACTCGGAATGTGTTTTTTTTTTTCGAAAAGCTCAAACGGGGACAGCGATTGCTAAAAATATTTTGAAAATAATCTGCTGAATTTTTTTGTTTAGGTTCTGTATAAAAGTGGAAGTGTTTTGTCCTTTGGATTTATGAATCCCTGTTTTATTTCAAAATATATAGTCTTTTATGTGAATATAATTACTGGTTTTATTAGCAATTTCATATAATTACTAAGATAAAGTGCTCTAGATTTTGTAAAAATTAAAATATCTTTTATACTGAAGATTATTTCAAAAATGAATAACAAAGTAACTGATCAAAATTGGAAAATTGAGAATTTGTTCATAAAATATTTGCACAGAAAATATTTTAGATAGATATTTGCAGACAGATATTTGCCCCGTTTATGAAATTGTTTGTACAATTTTACCTGTTTTTTTTTCCTTTTTTAATAATAATAACTTTTTCCTGTTTTCAATGTTAGGATTTTTTTCCTTAAAATATACAAAATAAATCTAAAAATCACAAAAAAAATCCCCATATCTCCATTTTAACAAAAAAAAGTGTCATATAAGTAGTCGCATACCTTAAACGATTTCTTTTGGAATAATCTAAACATACTTTGAATTATCAAATATTAAAATTTACAAATAATTTCCCCATCTTCTCTTATAAATTTCCCCATCTTCTCTTCTTTTCTATCAACTATCGCGCATCTCTAGAGTTTAGTGGTAGCGGGCTACATAACATATTTCATCATTGCACCTCTGATACAAAATAGGAGACGACTCCCTTTCGATGAGAATAGCACCTCAAATCATTGCATTAAACTGTTGGCCAAACAACATTGGTCAGTCGTAATAGTATTGGACCCATCTCCACGTGGACACTCTACTCTTATTATATGTTTATTACTACTTAAACAAAAGAGAGACACGTCGCTGCAACCAAAACTCTACAATTCACATTCCAAACATTACAATTTCTTATGTAAATACTTCTTGCATAACTTGGAGAGTTCAAGGATACATTCACCGAAAGTTTGGCTTATGGACTGTGGATCTCACAACATGCCTCCAGATGCTTCATTCTGATCAATATCTATTGACCAATAGCCCCACATCAGCTTGCTGTAGCTTTCTTTTGAAATAAAGAGTCCTACACAAAAGCATTTTTTTCACTCCGGAGATCTCCGCTTGTATATTTTTTTAACCTTAAGCCTAACAAATTATATTATTTCCTGTAAAGACTTTTGTGATTTGTTAGAACTGTTTGGTGATACGATATTGCATTATTTTATTTTAAACTACTTAAACGATGCAGTTTTTTAGCATATAAAGTTGTTGTTAGTGGTATATATCCCGTTTTGTGCGTGGACTAAGAATTAATTCTCTCGCGAAATCTGGAGGGAATTAAGGCCATGGATGAATTCACATTTATATATATATATATATATATATATATATATATATATATATATATATATATATATATATATATATATATATATATATATATATATATATATATATATATATATATATATATATATATATATATATATATATATATATATATATACTGAAGAGCTAAAACATTATGAACACCTAAAAACAAAACACGTTGCATCACTTTCTGCCTGCAACTCGCTTTCTTTTGGTGCCCCAGTTTCTTGATAGATGAGTGGAGACTGGTCGTACGAGACATATAAACAGTGGTAAGTTGAGTTATCCCGATGTGAAGTTTAATCTTAGAGCTGCCTTTGTTTGAAAACTCAACTGTAGTCCATCATATTAAGATCCACCGTTGGGGGTCGATGAAGGAGAAAACGTGATTCATTTAAACATGAAACTTTGCTTCTGAGCCTACTAAACGCGTAGTTGGCACTGACACTTGTTCAACTGTTGGAAGTAGGATGCCTGTTTTGGTGTCTGTCTCATAACCAACGGTGTCCGCTGAACTGTATGTGCCGAAACACTGTCAACTGTGTTAATGTCTGGCGTAAATATTGCATTACTAAGCGAGACCATTCCCGACGTTTTGTTTTTTCTTTGATTATAAGTGGACGCCAAATAGCGAATCTCTTCTTCTGATTTCACCAGTATTTATCGACTTTGCATAATACTAAAAACAACAGAACATGAACAGCCTACCAGTCTTGTTGTTTCGGAGATGATCGTACCAAGTTTTCGGCCCATTCTGTCTGCCCTCTTTCAAATTCACTTAAACCAGCGGTCTTTCCCCTCACTTGCAAAAGAGAGAGCAAGAATGAGAGCGTAACTTTTCCATCAGCAGTTAATTACTATTATCTCTTAATCACGTGATTTATCTGTCACCCAGATGAGCTTATTGAAAAGTGTCAAAGTGTTCTTAATGATTTGGATCGTCAGTGTATATGTATGACCGTATGTATCTAAGTATGCAGATTGCATTTAAATCGTGCACATAATCTGTTCAGCATAACTAAAATTGTCTTTCAGAAATGCTAATACAGTTCTGTGTTTTCAAATAATGATGTTAATGCAACTCAAGGGGTTTTAATTAGAAATTTAATTAGAAAATATGAATTATCATTGACAATTTTAGCACAAATAAAGTTACAAGATGCTTCTAAAGAGCTTTTAGGTATAATATATTAAGAAAACGTTAACTCGAACTTGTATTAAGAAACTGAGACAACAGACAAGTGGATTACATTGATATGAAACACAGCATATAAGGAAACTTAAATTATGAAAAGGATTGCACACATGGTTTTCGTTTACAAAATGATCCTTCATATTATTTATCATAATTTCAATGTTATGGATAAATATTTTGACTAAAAACATCATTTTTAATACAACTATTGGTAATATTATATGGTACAATAAATTACAGTATATGATTAACTCTTATTGAGTATCTAGTTTTCGAGATAGAATACTTTAAAACGTTATTAGTCTTTTATTTAATGTTTGAAAACTTATGAAGCCAAAAAGAGACTTTTTGTGTTGCGTAATATAATATATGAAAACCCATTGTTGTATACAGTATTCTGGTTAATCTACCATCTTCTGAATAATGCTCCAGACAGTACGCAAACCGAGTCTATCTCATAAAAACAACAATATTTTAAAACAGTTATCTAATTTTATAAAGGTTCCGAGGTACTTAAATTACCCCTCGTACTTTTTTCAAAGACATGTTATGAAGAATACTTAATGTACGTTGCGTGTGCTAATAATGCTAGGTTTTCTTGAAAAGCGAACCCCAAATAACATTTATTTGTGTATAACCAATAGGAAATATACGGTTCGTGTTAATCTTTAAATTGCAGGACCCTAATTGTTCAAAGTGTAAAATATGCATAAATTTTGAGGGGGTAACAGAGTTTATTTTTTACTTTAATATTGGTAACTTTATCTCAAAATATTGATATTTCTTAGGAAAATCCAATCACAGTCTTCTCGTTGTACGGATCCCGGTGTTTTGAGAAATATGGTATTATATCTGCAGAAACGGTTCACCGAGACAGAAACAGTGATCCCCAATATCGGCAATACCTCAAAAGAAAACAGCGTCCATTCAAAACTAATATTTAAGACCTCTGAATAAAATGGGTTTGTCTATTACAGGGACAAAATTGTATCACAATCTGTGAAATGGAACAGAAAAATCCATTTTATAGATTACAGTCACTCAGAGACTTCATGTAGGTGGCACGCAAGTCAGGCGCTTCGTAGTCTGCACCCCTTTGACTGGAAATCATAAAAAAGACTGTCTAATATTTTGCCGGAAAAATCTGTCGTGGACAGAGGAAAATTGGTGTTGGGTTATTTTTATTGATGAGTCGTAATTCACAGTCTGGGCAGTGATTAAAGTCGTCTTTACATCTGGAGGGAACTCGGGAGTCATATGGTGTACGGCAGTGTTTCTCAAACTGTGGGGCGCGCCCCTCTGGGGGGCGTGGTAACCCTGCGATGGGGGCGCGAGCATATTGAAAATAAAAGGTTGAAATAATAATTTTTTGGAATGAAGTAAAACAAAATGCTTTCTGATATAATAAAAAATACACATTTACACTAATATAATTTATTTTTATCATCTGGTGATCATCAAAAATAAAAGATTCCACTTCAAACACTCATTAGCCATCTTTGATCCTATAACCAAATTAAAAATTTTTTTTTTGCTTTGCGGTCAATATGAGAACGATGAGAGATTTTTTTTTTACGTTTCTTTTAACGATATCAAGCGATGAGAAATTTTTTATTACGTTTCTTTTAACCTAAAATATTACTTCAGCTGACCTTCGAACTGACTGGTATGGTTATCTCCGTCTTTTTTGTACGGAAGTTGTAAATATATATAATACATATATTTCTGTTTTATCTTTTTCCATGTGAAAGAGTTTTCTGATACATGGATAAAGCATGAGTATTCTGAAACATATAATGCATAATCAAAAACCTTTTACACAATTATTTTTAGAACATGCTACACTTTCCTTCTGAATAATTTTCTAGTTTTGATTGCTGTGTTGTACGACTTATTATGGTTTATAAATTTAAATAAGCAGAATGTTTAAAAAAAATGGGCATCTGTGATCCCTATTGAAGGAAGTTTAAACTGATCAAGCAATTGAAGAACCTACTGAAATAATGAATATTAATCAAGATCACGAAAGTAAATATCAGAAAAGTGTTAGATATGAAACGTTTGAGTTGATTTGAAATTTTCAAATGTTGCCTAAAGATCTTTATGAAGAAAACTATGAAGCCATAATGTAGCACTTCACCTTGTCAAAAAGACACAAGGAAGAAGTTCAAAATGTTATTTGTAGATCATCAAACAACAGCAAAATTACAAAAACGTGAACAAAATATGACAGTTTAGCTGAAAAATAACGTTCATGTGTTGTTAGCGAAAAGTGTCTGTGATGTATGTCTTTTTATAAATACATGCACATTTGGAACATTTTCTTTAGTTTTGTTAGATTTTTTCTAAAATTTTCTAAAAAAATTGAAAAGTCCTTGAAAATAGGTAAGTATATTTTCTCTTAGTTAAATTATTTACTGGAATTGTGATTTTTATCCTGTATAGTAAAATAACTATAAAATAAATTATAGTTTTAAAACAAACTAAAAAACACGCTTTTATAGTGAATCGAACTAAAAAGTAAATATATATATATATATATATATATATATATATATTACTTAAAAGTAACATATACATAATTTAATACTTATCTTGTTAATTTGTACGGTTTATAATTATGATCGTATTGTAGTTTTAGCGCTTAAGTGCATTATTATTGCATTCAATACATTATTATTTTTAGGGGGGCGCGATAAAAATTATGATTGAAAATTGGGTCGCGAGTAATGAAAGTTTGAGAACCACTGGTGTACGGGCAAACCAGTTGAGGGTTTATGACCAATTAGAATCCATATGAATCCAAAAACCACCCTACACAATATCTATAAAGAGAAACTATGTTTAAAATAAAATCTGGATTAGATATGCGTTTCCCTAACATTTTGTTGCAGGCATTGCTCTTGGGATACATATTTCTGAAAGATACTGGGTGATATCGAATTCATGGTAATAACTTTAAGAGTAAATACAGGACATTGTAACAATAATTTATTGTATAGGAATGAATGGGTGCAAGTGACGTACTTAGACGAAAATAGGAGAAATAAAATAAGAGATAAAGGAAATTATCAGTTGGTTCGTTGCTAGGAGTGGGCAATTGATTTATAGCCGCTGTTCTGCATAATGCATCTCAGTAGGGAAAATTGCCATTCGCAATTGTGCTGACGTCTACGATGGGAGACTTAACGTATGCCGAAAATGCAGACATGCATCACAGGTACGATCATGCAAATGGTAACGAAGGAGCTGCACTACGAATATATCAAGCGCAGTTTCCTGAAAAACGAATAACAGATCAAAGAACTTTTTAGCGAAATGACATCGTCAATTTCTTCAAACACGTTCGCTCCACGTCACCAGACATGATGCTGGTCGAAGAAGAGTTGTACGCAATCCAAGCCTGGGAGAAATCATCTTGAACGTCGTGGCTGATAGACTAGATTCAAGTATGAGAACTGTTGCTTATCACGTAAG
Organism: Trichonephila clavipes; assembly: GCA_019973935.1. Taxonomy (NCBI): domain Eukaryota; kingdom Metazoa; phylum Arthropoda; class Arachnida; order Araneae; family Nephilidae; genus Trichonephila; species Trichonephila clavipes. The sequence continues at coordinate 672,710 of BMAU01021332.1, read as the reverse complement.
TGTGACTCATCAGACCAATTGTAGCGTGTTAGACGAAAATGGTTTACACCCTTTCCATTTTCAGCAAATACAGACAATCCCAACAAACAGTATTCTCCGATTGATAGTGGGTGGACAGCGATGTGCGCTGCAGCTGGACTTCATAGCTCATGTGATGAACTATTTTGAACATTAATTGTAAATTTTACACATGTCAACGCTTTCGTTGTCAGCGCTTTCAATAAATGCTTTATTTTTTTTTACCGTCTCTTACTTTTATGTTCCTGACGCCTATGCATTCCTATACAACAGAAGATGGAAACAATGTCCTGTACCTACCCTTAAAATTTATACCACGAATTCGGGACTACCCTGCACAATGAACGCGTGTTCTTACATTATAAGGTTTGGTTTTGTATAAATATGTAATTAGATTCTCAATGTCTGCACACGGAATATTGCGTGATTTAATAAAGTAAAATAATATAAGCCAATTTAAATTGTATAAAGTAGGCTTAGTGGCAATTAATATTAAGTATATATAAGTATTTCGTATTATATTTTTAACTTTTGTAATCCGATTATTTATTTATGTTAGACAATTCCTCAATTTTTGAAAGCCAAATAGTTTATCAATGCAAGACTTCAAATGAAATTGTTCAAGCAAAATGAATGTAGCCGCACGTTTATAGATAATTCATCATATCATCGCAAATTATATTCCACGCCAGATATCACTGACTGAGAAATGTGATCTATCATCCAATGTAGAGTAATGAATGACAGTAAGTCATGGGTTTCACTTGATAAATAGATACAATTTATCATTACTATTACACAATTATATTCGAAAATTGCTATTTCCAGAACTTAGTATGATAAAAGAGAAACCTATGTGATCAGCAGATGGATATAAATTCTAAAACAGAAATTATTTTAATTTTCTTTCTACTACTTTTCTAAGAAATAGTTATTCCTCCGTATGGTCAATTTTTTTTTTTGTTTTTCAATTTTAATGAAGGCTAAATTTATTTTTTTTCCCTATCTAAAATCAAAATATTGCAAATCCAAAAATTTTTCTAGCTTAATACAAATTTTGGTTAGCTAGAATTTTATTTATTTGTTTACCGTAAAATACAACGTTTAACACGCCCTTTAAACACAAAAAATATAATGGAAATTTTATGGTGCGCATTATACGCCGGGTATAAGAATGATCGCTTTAAAAATAACCAAAGAGATCAGCATTAAAACAATTACTTCTATATGTATCAAAATACTGTTTATTTAGAATAAATGACTTGCCTTGTGAACTAAAAGAGTTGTACTTCAAAGAGTATACTATTTTTTTTAATTGGTTGGGATAATATCTCGAATACATGACTTCAAAATATAACAGCAATGTATACTAACATTTTATATTTATTCCTAAGAGGGCGAGGCTGCGCGTTATACGGGGAATGTACCTAAAAATTAAAAAATGCAGCTTGAAAGTAGGGGTGCGCGTCACACGCCGGATTTTACGATAGAGAAAAAATTGAACTTTTGTGTAATTTAAATAAAATTACTTAACGTATGTAATATTATTCCTTTTTAGGGAATATAATACTATATAAAACAAGTGTACTTCAAACCCTTGTTGACGAAATGTTTTCTTGTGGAACTCATTTGTAATATGCTGCTTGTCCGTATTAGTAAATGCTTAATATCTTATGCTTAATGCTTATATATAATTGGGTGTTCCAAATTGTAACTAATTTAGAGGTATGATACATAATCTCGAATGTATGTACCCCTTTAACGCTTGAATTGTGCCCCCTATAAATTTGAAGAGTCTCGATAAAGTAAATTTATTATAATATGTACCTTCAGTATATGTTTGATATATATCATGTTTAGGCATTTTATTAAGATTACGTTCCATACATTAATAATTCTACGTTTTGAACTTCCATTGTCAGTAACTAGATCTATTTATTCCTAAATTTTTGTACAGATATGTTTTCTACGCAATTGCCTAGTTTTAATGAAGGAGATAGAACCGCTATCAATATGTTGTACCAACAAATAAAAGATAACATTAAATGTAGTGATAAATATTTATGAACATAACCAAATTCCGTCCATAACCTTAGAATGGGAATCCTTACTATAAATGAATCGTGAAGAATTATATTAAATTCAATTAAACACTAACATACAGTCCTTTAAGAATTAAAAGCTTAAGCTAATTTTTCTTTCGAACGTAATCTTACTGCTCTTTGAGGAAATATAAAATACTTTCATACACTAAAATATGCCATAAAGAAGAAAAAAACCGTAGGCTTTCTTAAACAACATTATGAGCAGAAACAATGCATTCAAAGTTTTGGAGCTGCATTAAATTGAAGAAATGTGTTTTTTTTAATTCAATGGCTCAAGACAGCGGTGGGCAAAGTGCGGCTCTGGTACAAATATCCACGGAAGGTGCAATAATATTTTCATTTTAAGAACTTGATAAGAAAACAATTACATCTCTAATTTTAATAAATTAAAATTCTTTAATAAATCGAGAACATGTATATTTTTTTCTCTTTAAGTTAATAGATAAATAGGTAATTGAAATTTTATATTGTTGTGTGTGTGTGTAAAAATACGTAACGAACATCGAGTTTAATTTTATTGGTTTTTGTAAACGTAAACACAAACCATGTACAAGCTACCGGCTTGAATTGTTCGTATGTTTTCAGCGTACTCCGATGTGATACAAATGTACCACAAGCATGCGCACGCATACTTTTTCTAAAGTAGTGGGGATACAAATTGGCATCACAGACCAGCAGTTGTAGTGGGAACAGGTTTGTCTTATCTACCGTGTCTGCCATTGTCCTGTCTTATTAAAAGTTTTTGTATTTTTCAATCTAGCTCTACATCTTACAGGTATTTTTATACGATTTTATTACACCTACCATATATGGTTGTGGTTCTGGTACAAAATTTGTAATCAATTTTTCAATAACTTCTATTTGACGAAATGTTGGAAGTTTTCTTCCATTTTTGGTCACATGGAAATTTTTGTTATTCTGATGATGGAAAAAATTATTTTTTCTCTTTTTTAGTGCAGTTACATATATTAATGTAATTGTACTTTTTTAAAAAGATTTTTTTTTAAATTTTTATTTCCATCAATTTAATAATGATAATAATTTTGCACTGGTGGCTTTAGAAAAAATATATTTGGGATATTTTGATAAGCCCCCCAATTAACATGGCTACCGAAAAAAAGCAAAGGAAAACGGAAAATGAAAACCGCGAATTTAAATTTGAGTGGACCGAGGATTTTGCGTTTATTCAAAATTTGAATGGATTCAAGACATGTCTTATTTGTAAGGAGAAATTCGCGCATAACAAGAAGCCAAATTTAGAGAGACGTTTTACAAGAAAGCACGCGTCATTTAGAACTAAATATCCTACCCGTGATGTGAGGAAGAAAGCAGTTGAGGAACTTCAGAAGTGTCAAGAGTCGTCAAATTCTGTGTTTAATAAATGGATGCAATCCTCCAGCATTATTAATATGGCAAGTTTTGCTTTTAGCCAAGAGATTTCTAAGAGAGGGAAACCGTACACAGACGGCGAATTCATGAAAAATTGTTTTATAAATGCATCTGAATAGCTATTTTAGGATTTTAAGAAAAAAAACCCAGATATTCTGAAAAGAATTAAAGAGAGTTACTATTGTCAGCCAAAACCATTAAACATATAACAATTAAAATTGTTCGAATATACCCACCCAGCATATCGAAGATCTAAAATTGGTTTCGGCTTCGTCAATAGCAGTTTACGGGTCTTATAACATAAATGATACAGCACAAGTTTCACTTTTTGTAAGATTTATATCTCATTCAGGCCCTAAATAAGAACTATTAGGATTATTATCACTCAAAGGTCAGACGCGTGGAGAAGATATCGCAAATGCTGTAATTGAGAGTATGGATTAACATCATATTCCCCTCGATAAAACTGCGTCGATTTCAACAGATGGGGCCAAAAGTATGACCGGCGTAAGAAAAGGGCTTGTTGATGTTTTGAAATAAAAAATAAATCTCGAAATACTTGTGTTTACCATTGTATCATTCATCAAGAAGCACTTGGTGCGCAAACATTTCCGGATGAAAAGTAAGTTATGTGGAATTAGTGATTACCATTATCAATTCCATTTTAACTAAATCTCATTAATCATCGCTAATTCAAATAATTTTTATTTGAATTGAAGAGTGAGTATACGCTGATCTTCTGCTTCATAACAAGGTAAGTTCGTTATCAAGAGGGAATGTTTTAAAACGTTTCACATCCCTTTTTCAGGAAATCAAAGCATTTCTTTTTGAGAAGGGAATCCCGAACTAACAGAGGATCAGCGGATCCAAAACTTTTATTTCTTGGTAGACGTTTCGTCTCATCTAAATGAGTTTCATTTCTACAAGGGGAAGGAAACTTTTTCGTTATTAGAAGAAGTAATAACATTCGAAAACAAACTATCCATTTTTGCTCAGAATTTTGAAAGGGAAACATTGTTTCCCTTTATGAGCCTTCTGAAGCATCGCCAAGAAAATAATTCCTCCATTAATAAATACCATTTTAAAACAATAATTTTAAATATGAGGGAAGAATTTCTCAGCAGGTTTCAGAAATTTAAAATCAGCAGAGCAGATTTAGTATTTGTCAAAAAATCTCTTAATGCTACGATAACCGAGTTGAAATTTTCTCCTTTTGAAATTGACAATTGCTGGATTTAAAAAAACAAGCACATATGGTGCTCTACATTCGAACGTATTTGTGTTGAACTGGAAATGTTGCCGAAGAAAAAATGTGATCTTAGTTCACAACACAAGTGGTCTGTTTTGAATGTCCTTTAGAAGGAAGACATGATCACTTTGAACGCTTGGAATAGTATTCCTGACTCTTGCGATCAGCTGAAAAAGCTCGCGTTTGCTGTTCTTTCTACTTTCGGTTCTACATATATATGCGAACTATCTTTTTCAAGCATGAACATTATCAAAAGTAAACTGAGAAGTCGTCTTATTGATGAGAACTTAGAATTATACTTAAATTTAAAAACAACAACATAGAAACCTGATTTACTCAAACTTTCCAAGTAGATGCAAGCACATTGTTCGCGTTAATAAATATTTATTAAGTATTAAATTCAGTTTTATTTACTCTACTACTTATTTAGTGCAATAAAAGTTTACTGAAGAATCAGATTTGGATCCCATTTTTTTTAAAATTGTTGTAATGTTCATATTTGGCTCTTTGGCTAATAAGTTTGCCGACCACTGGCTTAAGATATTGGATGGTCCATGGATATCATTCAATTCAGTTACAGTGAAAATCGTTTAATACGAAACAGAAGGGACTGAAATATTTTTTTTTCATATTAACGGATATTGCAAATATATTATATATATATATATATATATAATAACTCCAATAGCTTTTGAATTATTTAAGGTCCAGTCCTTCATGACAACCATATAATTATTTTAACTGGTTACCCGTCTACTGGGGACTTTAAAAACTATCTCCATCCACCTCCTAAAATCATGCGACGTCCCATTGGCTGTAAATATCGAGATCTGGAAATCAAGCGCAGTCTTCTGCTCTCTGCAATAATGTAGCTAATCGGCTTCTGCGCTTTTGTGTGTTGTCATTGTCTGTGATTGATGTCCAGTCTTCGTTGTTTGTAAGATGCATCTGTGTTTCAAGAAGTGAACAAATTGGATTAACTTTCAAGACTGCTTCATCAATTCCTTAAAATATGTGATCAACTTTGCCGTAATACAGTATCAATCACTTATCACGGGTCACACCCTACCTTTGGTTCTCCATGTTAAAATCAATCACTCGTCACGACAAATTAATTCACACAATAAGTTTTTATATTACTTATTATGTATTATATTACTTATATTGTAATATATATATATATATATATATATATATATATATATATATATATGCGTGTATGTGTGTGTGTATGCATCCAACGAAATAAAGTTTATTTATTTTAATAAACTTTATTTCGTTGGATATTTATTTATACAAATATAGACATAAGCATGGGTTAAATAAAAGACAATGAAACATAAACTCTCACAAAAAACTTAATAAAATTTGATGTTTTATAAAAGTACAAAATTTATTGAATTTTTGGAAAATAATCTGTTATTTTTCTTTCTATTGTCTTTTTATTATCATAAAATAGTCAACAAAATTGTTCTTTGCCACCCATTTTGCTGTTCATTTTACCATTGACGAACAGAAATCACACAGATTGTTACTCACACTGGTATAAATACTCGTCATCGAATTCCAAATCCAAATAATAAGAGATGAGATGCTTCTGTGTAGAAATTGTAGGGGTGGTAGGTGAAGTAGCTTAGATAAAAAAAATGGCTAGTGTCACATGCTATTTCGAGGGTATTTCACAGGCAAGTTATAGCATCAGTTCCAAGTAACGCAGGAAACCACGTCCATTTCATTTCACATTTCTCTTAAATTTCGCCTGGGTCGCTAGACTTTCCGTATTTCGTTCATTCCCAGAAGGGAAATTTTTCCGTGTAAAGATATTTTTGTTTCGTGTTAAGAAAAAAAAAGCGTTAAAATACAGAGTAGTTTTTCGGAACCATTTTATTATTTCGTGTGAACCGATGTTTTGCCTTAACGCTTTTTTGCGTTAAACTTATTTCAATGTATGCCATAGCTGAGGAGTGCAAAAATTAGTAGTATTCAAGAGCATTCCCATATATTTGTAACCCTTTCAGCATTTTCAGAGAAAAATGTATTTCTTGAAAGAAGTATGGAAGAAAAACGCATAACGAGAAAATTACTCAAAATAACTATTTCAAAAGGTGAACAACTAACTGAAGATGAAAACAAGATATGTTTAGATGAGCCAATCTGACTTTTTAATTTCTACATAAATATTTAGTTTTCTTAAGTCATCATTTGTCCATTCGAAAACAGAAATGAAAATATTCAAATTAACCTAGCCTGAACATTGTTACAGTTATCTTACAGAGTAATTGTGAAGTTGAAAATAATATATGTACATTAAATCTAATCTATTTAAATATATATATATATATAATTTGTAGGAAATTTAAATTTTCAGCTTACTGAAATCTTTAACGCATCTCTTGCAATCTTACACCCCACAATGAAAAGAAATGAATTTTACATTTCATTAGCATAATTTCATTTTAATAAATCATACCAAATACTTTTAAAATAAATACACTTCCATTTATAGAATACATAACAAAATACTCACAGTCCATATCGTTGTCATTGTATTCATCAGGGAGCAAGGTGGCCGCAGTGCTCTCCACCGAGAGGGGTGCAGACGATTCCTGTGGGAGGGAACATGTTTCTCTGTAGACATTCTTGTTACGTCGACGACCCCCAGCCCCTTCCAGCAACAGAGAGGGAGGAGGGTTGAAGGAGGTGCGCTGACAGTGACCTGTAGAAAATCAGCAACAAAAAAAAATGTCAACACTTCTAAAAGGGTCTGTTAAATCATTCTATTCTCTACGGTATAGTGTTTTCGGGAAAAGTAAAAATACTGTTACTATCGGAAGCAAGCGTAACGAAATCAATGTATCTCAAGTCGCTTGGAAGGTGAAAGTTTTAGTTCTTTTCTTAGGCAAGTGCATATAGATTACTTTTATGCTGACCTTACTTGATTTATTTAAATGGATTTTCATCTTCATTTTTTTAAATTTCCTTAAGCCTGAGTTAATTTGTTTCTCTAAAATTAAGACCCTATATTAGGTATATTGGCTTTAAACTAAAAAGAAAATTGTGGAGAAACTGGAGGAAAAAAGGTAGCAAAATTGTTCCTTTGTGCATCTTTAACAAGTGAAAGAAAAGAAAAAAAACGTATTGATATATTATTATTATTTTGCCACTTTTTTTTGCTGAAAGAATTTATGTACGATGTTTAAATCAAAATGCTTGATTAAAAGATGTTGAATCCCCATGAAATTTCTTTAACTTAAAACTAGTTTATTAATGAGTGTGTTTGTCCTAAATGAGCAAATTGTTTTTCTTAAAAAAGAGACTAATTTTAAATGTAAACATCTACTTTAACTTTAGATCCATATGAATGAATTTAATTTCACTTACGGAAGACATTTCTAGTTAAGATTCAATGAATTTCTCAGTCGATGAATTTTCCTTTAGGACGAGAAATATCACTTTCTTGATACTTGCCTGTATTTGAGCAGTCTTTGGATGAAATTTTGAGGTGATTTTTTTTCACTTTTACTAAATGCTAGACACTTTTTTCCCTTTCAAATTTAATATACCATAAATACCTTCAAAGGAAACACACACAAGTAATGTAAAAAAAAAATTAAGTCAATTCTTATTTAGATCAACAAAGAAAATTTTTATTTAAGATACTTTATATTAAATAATTAAAATTAATATAAATATGTATATACATATGACAGAATCACAACATTAAGTGGTAATTTATTTTTATTCATTATCATTAAAGTATCGTATTGTCATCCAAAACAATCCTGTGTATAAAATTTTAGTTCAACTGAATGCTTTAAAACGTGAGAAAAAAATCCTTTTAAAGTTTTGACCGAAGCCGCCAAAAGGGTCGTTAAGTCACCAACAATGATGCCAGCGTGGCTGTATTTGTAATTATTTAAATAATTAGTTTTAATCAATTAATTTTTATTATTATAATTAAGTTATTATATTGCCATTCAAAATGAAATCATGTATATAAAATTTCAGCTCAATTGAGCGCTTTAAAATGTGTTTTACTAACGATTGAAAACTCCACAAAGATAAGCATATAAAAGAATATATAGAGTGTGTGAGCTAATAGTAGGAATTGTATAAAACAACCGAGCTTTTTACACCACTTTTTAAACTGCTGATACAAATATTTCTCTTTGGAACAAGTAATTACGTAACCTTCGAGCCATATATAATTTTTAAGAATCACTATGACAATAAATCCTTTATTTTGCGTTCCATTTAAAGGATTTCATTTGTACACGATTTCTCTGAAGTTGTCAAAGTTTTATCTCGAAATGCAAACAAGAAAATTAATTACAAATTCGTTTCCATTAAGTGCGAATGACCTTCTTTAATGTAAATATTGTCTCATGCTGCATTTAGAAAAAGGGAATCAATTGTTTCTGTTTATTAAGCTTTCTAATATCAATTACAAACAAGAAGTACGTTTACAATTAACATTTCATCTTGATACCAGAAATTTAAACAAATATTTAGATATAATGCAAAAATATTTGAGCTCGGAAGAAAATGTTAATTGTATACTCTCTTACAAAGTAGAAATGAAGAGACTTTACATCAAATCATTTCTTCTACATATTTATCTTATCATAATTGGAATTTTGATTGTTTGTTTCACATAGTGCACAGATGGCTTTTATTTCCCATCATATAAAAATGCCTTCAGTATTCATTATTTATTTCTGAAAATGTTGATAATTCTGAATTTTAATTTAAATGCCTCTTGAAAAATTTCAGAAGCAGTATTATAAATGAGTACAGTACATCAGTCATCTAGTTTAAAACAGAAGATCGATATTTTTTTTATAGGAAAATTAGATTATGCATCTCTTCTGAATCCATGTTACGACAATTATGGTCAATTAATTTTAAACGAAAATTCTTTCCTTGAACTTATGAAACAGTTGCATATTTAGGCATAAAATCGCTATCCATGCTATTCTGGGTATGCTAATTAAACTAAATAATCTGCATTGAATATTTGGATATGGAGAGATATCGCTATGTCGAATTATTTTCCAAAGCTTTAGAATAATATCATTAATTTCTTCTCCTGTTGAAGCTGTTCAACATTTTTTTAAATACTCTAAAACTCTAATAATCTGAACGTTATATATTTTTCTTTCTTTAACCTATTCGGTGCTCTAAAAGCTAATCGAGAACAATCGGAAACAAGTTTAACGCTTTTAATTACAAGTAATATCTATGTGATACTTTTCACATTTCTTCAGAATACCATGCAGTTACTTGGAGGACCTAATTGATTAATTGAAAGACAATAACTCTTTTTTTTAACAAACAGTCGGAAAGAACAAGTATTGAAAAATAACTTTGTACAGAGTCGATAACTTATCTCAAAATTCCACCATTGTATTGCCGCAATGAATATGGTATTTATAATACCTAATAGCACCTCTCGGGAATTTTGTGTTTCGACTAAACATTTTATGAGTTTTGATTTTTTCTTTTAGTGTTGAAAAAAAAGTTTATTTTTACTTCTTTTGGAAACACTAAATAAGTAAACCAAATGATTTCTGAACTGTGATTATTGAATAATGTTTTGATGCTTTGGCACAGTAATAAATAATCTATTGCCCCTTTTACTTGGGATCAAGGCAGCCGAGTGATCAACATGTCTGAATCGTAGCTGGCATTTTAAGAGTTCGAGTCTACTACCGCTGAAAAACCACCGCGTTAGGACGTCAAATATGTCGAGGCTTAAAAGTCCTTCAGTCATTTTTATGCAATTATTTCAATCTTTGATCAGAACACGGATAATAATATTTTACAAAAAGAAAACAAAATTTCATGTGACTATTTTTGTAAATGACGTAGTTATTAAACGTTTAATTAAAATTTTGAGCATATTTGAAAAATCGTAAAAATGGGTTTTTGTCATTTTATATTTTAAAGCACTGATTCTAAAATCCCAAAGTATGAACTATTTCAGTGTAGGATATGGATTCATTACAATGATAAGAAGACCGTACATAATAATTGAAAAATTCTTTTCATAAAAATGCATTTTAGAAATAATCGCAAATACGGGGCCGTGTAGGCGAGCGATGCACGTTAAATCTGTCGAGAGCTCAAACGTTCTCCTATTAGTATGGGGTGGTAGTTAGGAGAGGGGGTGCCAAATAAGGTGTCGTTCCCGTCATTTGACCATGGTTCAAAATTACGTGTTCCGTCGCCCAAACCCCTCGTGTATCTGAACATTGCGACGTTAAAAATTCACTCTCTTACTCCTAAAAAAGAGAAAACATCTTTTTTTTTTAAAAAAAATATATATCTTATTGTGGAGATAAAAGGATGTTTCCAATTCTGCAATTATTCTTTCTGATTTCGGTAACAAAACAGCGATCGTATTTTTAAAAAACGAAGAAAAAGTAGAAACTCTTTTTTTTTCCTTCGGGCAGAAGTTTAGCGCATGTGTAGAAGCGCGAGTAACACTTTTTCAAAAAAATTTCACTCCTCAAAATATTTTCATACCGGTGGCTTTATATGAAAATCGATTCTTAAGAAGTGTAAACTCCAAAAAAGGTCAGCATTACAGGTAACAGTACCGATGCATCATCTCTGCTCTCAGATTCACTAACCGATTTTTCAAAACAATCAATTATTTCAGAACCACTCTCTGATCCATTTATACTTAAAGTAGAGGCCAAATCACTTCTTGACTGACTGCATAATGTATACACAGATTTAATATATATATATATATATATATATATATATATATATATATATATATATATATATACTATCACAGAACGCAACCCACGTGTATTCACGAAGAGCGGGACTAAGTTACTGAATTAAGGTTACAAAAAATATATGACTAATTTATATGTTTGATTGTGGTACCATCTAGTTTAAAATAAAATAAATTATCTCTAAATGCATTACTAATTAATCTGGTAGTGTCATCTGGGGATAAATAAACATAATCCCTGGCATAAGAAATAGTTTTAATCTTTCTACAGCGTTACTCTTTTGAACACACCAGCTCAGAAATCTCACAGATGTGAGAAATGGAGGGAAAAATTTTACCCTGTGATTTTGATGGGAGCGAGAGGGAAGATCTACTCGGAGTTTGTTTCATTAAAACACATTTCTAAGCAACCCTATGCTATTAGTTACACATGTCGTGGTCCGAATCAAGGCAAAGAGATAAAAACGGTATCTGAGTTAGCGTACCACTTTCCAATCATTGTATTTGTAATGCACTAGCTAATATATACATTTTCTTTTCTGTATGTATTATATAATGAAATTATCATTTAATAAAGGATTTATACCGACACATTAATTCCGCGCATAGAGATATATAGCAAAATAAAAAAAAATTACTTCTTCCAGCACATAAGAAAATTGCACTTGTCACTGCTACGAATTAAGTACAATCTTCAGTAACAAAGTTATCTTTATCCAAGCTATTCAGAAATTACTTGGTGAAAAGACTCAGAACTCAAATGCAACACTATAGTGCAAAAGTAAACCAAATACATAACGGGGCTTCTTAAGCCAGTGGCGTAACGTACATCCCCTCATCGCGAGGGGGTTCAGGATTCTATGCAGTCTAAAGCCTGACTTACGCCAAGTGTGTAGTGAACAATTTTGAAAGATGGTAAAGGCAAAACAAAAAATTAGAGACTGACTGACTTTGGAGGGGGGTGCAAATATTTCCCGTTAAACAACGGTCTAAGACAGTAATTTATACCCTTGTAAATGAAGTATCAGGGACATTTCATGACGGAATTGGGTCAAGTTTTACTACTATGAAATGATTTGACTTTTGATTAAAACAATTGTCCCTCTTCTGTAATTTTCAGAAGGGCAACATACGGATGAAGGGGGCAAAAAAGTCTAGATTTTCAATATAAGAGCCCCGTATGTCTCTGGGGATGAGAAAAAAGTCCTGCACGAATGCTAAGATAAACTGAAGACTCAGAGTATGAGGCGGATGAATTTTAAGCGTTAAAATTTTTTTTAATTAATTATTTCAATACTTAATCGATTTTTAATGTCTAATGTTCACACTTTCTCGCAAAAGTTATTTAAAGTTTCATTTGAAGAGTTGTAATGTTTTATACGTATGCATTTTAGCATTGGTTCTGTGTTGTGAATACCTCAATTTTGCGATTGAGTTTAGTTACTAGCTCGTTCCCAACATTGTCAAGTCACAGGCTTAACCCCTTAACTGCCGCGTGATTTTGAAGAAAACGGTCCTCAAAGTGCCTATTTTTTTATTCAAGAAAATTATGCAAAACTAAATGTATTTGTTTTTAATTTTTGGGTAAATTTTAAGCTTGAAATACAAAAAATTATTTTTTTAAGAAAATCCAACATTTAGGGGTATTATAACTGAATGTTGGTTTTCCGGCAAAGGCAAAATTAAAAAACATGTATTTTAAGCATTAAAGGAGAGTTTTATTACACGTATGTACAATGTAAAAACACATTATAGTATTTTTTTTCTTACGAGATACATTTCAAACCACGAGATAAAAAAGTCAACATCACACGTAACAGTACAGATCCATCATCACTGCTGTCAGCATCAATAACCGAACTTTCAAAACAATCAGTTATTTTAGAACCCCTCTCAGTTTCTTTTATAGTTAAAGCAGAATCCGATTCACTTCCTGACTTACTCCATAATGAATTCAATATATATATATATATATATATATATATATATATATATATATATATATATATATATATATATATATATATATATATATATAAAGAACTAAGCAAATGAACAAGAGTTACAAAACCATATCACTAAAATAACGTTTAATTGTGCTAACATCTAGTATGAAATAAAATAACTATTTATAAACACATTAATAATAATCTTGTACGGCCATCTGGTGAGATATAAACATAATCCCGGAAATAAAAAAAAAATAGATATTTTTGAACTTTTATCGGCGTTACTCCAGCCAGGAAATATCACGGGTCCGAGACATAGAGAGAGAAATTTCGCCCCGTGATATTGACGGAAGCGAGAAGCAAGGAGTTTAGCTTATATGCCACTGATGATCTTCAGTGTGGAATGTCTGATGCATATTAAATTGTCGAGGTTCAAATCCCTCCCCTTGACGTGATGTGGTTGCACGAAGAGGGAGGATCCTAGCTCAAACACCCTACACGTTACTCGATCAAACTTTAAAAATGCGTCCATCACCAATAGCCCTAGTGTTTCCTTGAACCCTTGCTTCTCGCTCCCGTCAATATCACAAGGTCAAATCTCTCTCTATTTCTCGTGCCCGTGATATTTCCGGGCTGGAGTGTTCAAGAGTAACGCGGATAAAAGATCAAACATATCTATTTTTTATGTCCAGGATCATGTTTATATCTCACCAGATATCAGTACTAGATTATTATTAATGTGTTTAGAGATAGTTATTTTATTTCATACAAGATGTTAGCACAATTATACCTTTTTTTTAGTAAAATGTTTTTGAAAACTTTGCTCAGTTGCTTAGTTCCGCTTTTCGTGAATACACGTAGATGGTGTTTTGTGATTATATATATATATATTTAAATATATATAAATCAATTAAAAATTGAATTTATACGAATTTTGTAATACTAAATCAAGTTTCAAAATATCAATGGCGAATATAGAATGTAAATTACCAACGTTTTTTCAAACAAAATTAATTTTTTAAAAAAAAATAAAAAATTATAAAATATCCAAATGCAACCTCGGACTTAGGACCGATAAGTGGGGTTAAACTAGTTTGATAGCGCCAACATTCCCCCTGTTGCAACTTGGTAAGTTAATCGGGAAACATCCAATTCTGAAAAATTTAAAGTTTAAAAAGTTAATATTTAAATAATTAAACTATTCGCCATTGCATTCCGAAGGATATTATGACATTAAAATGTTAAGACTCTAAAATAACTAAGTGCACAATATAATTGAACCCTCGAACACCAAAGATGATGCACACATCTTTATAATAGCTGTATAAGAAGAAAAAAATATTTAAAATTAAAAAATTCAAATTAAAAACCCAGTATATTCACAATTGAATAGCGTAAATCATCAAAAAATCACCCAAGAGCATCTTATCAGTACTTCAATCTTCAATTTCTCAATCGTTTACTTCAATCAATTTCTATTTCCTACAACAATCACCACTCCTGTATTGATCATAACTCCCTCTAATGCGATATCAATGCAAATAATCCCTATTCTCATATTAGAGCTTTACTATTTGGTATTAGATGCAAACCAGATTGCATGCAAAAAAGTATATATATATATATATATATATATATATATTAATTCCAATAATCTATAATAGCTCTTGTATTATTAATGTCCAGTCCTTTAGGACTATCATGTAAATATTGTAATTGGTTACCCACCAACCGGGGACTTATGAAACTACCTCCATCCATCTCCTAAAATCATTTGACGTCCCGATACCCATAAATACTGAGATCTGGAAATCACGTGCTCTCTCTTTTTGATCTCGCCTTTCTGCAATCATGTAGTCAGCCGGCTGCCACGCTTTTTTTGTTTTTGTGATTGTCCTTGTCTGTGATGTACCGTCCAAGCTTTATGATTTGTAATATGCTATATGTTTCAAGAAGTGCAATGAAATTGAGTTAACCTTTCATGATTCCTGCTTCTTCGATAATACAGTATCATTCACACACTACCGACCACACTTTACCTTTGGTTCGTCATGTTAAAATCAACCACTCGTCACACACACGACAAATTATGTCACACATAAAGTTTTACCATTACATATATATATTAATATTGAATTATATATGGAGTTCGTCAGGATATGAATCGGATTCTACTTTAACTATAAATGAATCTGAGAAGGATTCTGTAATAAATGATTGCTTTGAAATTTCGGTTAGTGAATCTGAGAGCAATGATGATGGATCTTAACTATTACATGTGATGTTGGCTTTTTTATATCGCATACCTTAAAATTTATCTCACACGAAAAAAAAATTCTATGATATATTTTTACATTGTACATAAGTGTAATAAAATTGTCAACGCTTAAAAAAACATGTTTTTTAAATTTGCCGGAAAACAAACATTCAGTCATAATACCCCTAAATATTGGCTCTTCTTAAAAAATACTTTGTATTTCAAGCTAAAAATTTACACAAAATTTAAAAAAAAAATACATTTATTGAACATACATTTAGTTTTGCATTTTTTCTTGAATAAAAAATAGGCACTTTTATGACCGTGTTCTTCAAAATTGCACGACCGTTAAGGGGTTAAAGCGGTATAAATAAGCAGTTCGTTAGCTCAGCATTTCTCAAACAGTGGGGAACTCCCGCATAGGGGTGCGTAATAACCCTACGAGGGGGGCGCGAGCGTATTGAAAAGTCCAAAACAGAAGATTATTAAAAAAAAAGTTATAAATTTACGGAAAGCGTAAGCAAACAAAATGCATTCTGACGCATTAAAAAAAACACACATTTACCTTTATATATGTATCAGTACTGCACAATGTATTGTATGATTAATTTAACAATACTAAGTGCAGAACAACATTCATAGTTACCAATGCTCCATTGGCTTGTCATATATAAAATTATATTCAAAAATTAACCCTCTCTCTTATCTTGATAATTTGTAACACTTACCTCGAAAATTAATCATTTTTTTGCCAATTAAAAGCTACACGATTCACTTCCTAATACCACCGAAAAACAAAAAAAATAAGAAAATCCTCTGGAATAAGTAAATCCTTCGCAAACACTGTCAAGGTCCTTTTTTTGCATTCCAAAGTCTTCGTAAGAATTTTGTGGATAGCAGTGAGCAGAAAAGATCGTATATCAGAAAGACTTATATATACCTCAGTACAATCAAGACTTTGGCTGAGCCAGACGTTTATATACGCCGGTTGTACCTAAAAGGTTAAAGTTGTATTGTAGTTTTTGAGTAAAAGTATAGTGCTTTTGAATTAAATGCAATGTTATTGTATAAGGGGGGGCACGCGATGGAAATTATGATTGAATATTGGGCAACAAACATTTAAACTTTGAGAAGCACTGTGATAGCTTGTGATTTGGATTAATATATTTTATTTTGTGGTATGATAAATTACAAAATATGTATAATTGAGAATTTTTTTTGATTTATTAAAATTAAAAACTTTTTAAAAATAAGAGATAATTTAAAATTTGAAATATACAAAAAAATCATTTTTTTAATTTTTTTCTTATATAAGGATATGGGTTCTATTGAATATCTCTCAAATATATTATTTTATGGGAAACAGAATGAGCTAGTTTGTTTTTATAACATGTGTCCCGATAATTTCTTCTTCTTAAAATTCATTCTTTAAGAAGGATATAAAAAACAATTCAATATTTTCAACGTCCCGTTAAAAAACATGGAAGCGTCTCTCATTAAAATGAGGCAAACTTCATGATTTATGAGGAATTGGACATTTTTTTCTCAAAATACGCATTTTTTAATACGCGAAGTGTCATATAAATCCTTAAATTTCAAAGGAAGTCAAAACGTAATTTAAAATAAGAATAGGATACCTATTAATATACTTATTATTACTTTATGAATAAAAAAAATTATGATTCTGCTGGTTCTAATTCTAGAAAAATTTTAGGAAGTAAGAAATCAAGGCTCCTTTTTTATGTATCATGTATGTTGTGTAAATATAATAGGAAACTAAAACAATTAAAAAGTAAATTTTTTTCAACAAAAATTTGAGATAGTATAACAATAAAAGTTTCCTCATAAACATTATCCGTGTTTTTCAATTTAAAAAAAACACACCTTTTTTCCCTTCATATTTAAAGGCAGTGAAAAAGAAACAAAACATGCGCATCCCACTTTGTTAAAATATTTCTTAAATTTATGTATGCTGCTATACACTAAAACAGCCGTAGACCTGTCTAATGCGCTTATCTTACTTTGAAGACAATTGATTAGAGGAAAAGCACTTATATTTAGAATTGATTTTCTGTGCATTAGATATGTTTATAAAACTCAAACTCAGTGGTGCAGTAGCCCATGAGGGTCATGGTCTACTCTGCCCATCCCAATATACGTGACCATTGGCCGCTGAGGTGCATGAGCAGATATCCCGATCAGATGGTCATTCCCAGTGTTTAAGTCTCTAAGCAAGTTTGATACTCATTTATCGACACACTACAAGAATGATGAAAGTTTGAGTCGACCTTGCCCAGCCCGGGAGTAGAACCCGGATTTGTGGTGTTTTGTGAATAAGTGGATATTAACGTAGCACTGCTCAGCTACACGAGGGTTTTTGGCGACGGACCACGTAATTTTGAACCATGGTCAAGTGACGTGGACAACACCTGAGTTGGCACCCCCCTCTTCTAACTACATCACCACACCAACGAGATGACGTTTGAGCTCTCTACAGATTTTACGTGCATCCCTCCCCTACACGAAGGATCTTTAGTGGTATTGGGCTCGAACTCGTGACAAGGCCAGCCACGATCCAAATCCTTGACCACTCGTCTACCGTGGCCATCCTGTGGTGTGGAAGCGCGATACGCTACCACTCGACCACTGGGTCCATATATATTTTTATAGTTAGTTATAAAAAAGGGACCTCCAAATTTAATAGCCATGATTTTTTTTATCTTACACATATTTTTGAACCTGTTTAAAACTTTTTCAACACAAGAATTTCATTTCTAAAGTAAAAAGAGAATACTGTTTTAAATCAAACAAATGCTCACAAATGTATCATGAAAGTTTTAATAATAATATAATAGCATGTGCATTAACGAAAAGTATTAAGCGCACTCAAATGAAAGTGATTCGAAACTATGCATGCGAACAATGTTGAATGTATTTTCGAGGAGCAAACGCGATAGTGATAATGATTTGGGATAACTGCATTCGTAAGGAATTGTCATTCATTTAAAAATGGCTGGTATGAAACATGGCTGGCAAGTGGCATGTAATTTACGGAGTTCCTGTCCCTAAAAGGGGGACGTACCTCCTCATCAGAATTGATAAATTTAGAGCCGAATTAGTGGGGCGACATAAAGTGAAAGAGAAAAATTAATAAATGAATGAAATAAAAGATGAGCAGAACATGTCTGCTGTGCATCCGAAACAGATCAGCAAGCTGTTTAACACTGGAAAGGTGGAAAGCCAGAATGGGCCAGAATTTACAATATTTGTTGCACTACGGGGAGGGCTTTGTGCAGTGCATAGTGGCAAAGGATAAAACCGGGTGTCACCACTTCCAGCTGCAAGTCCCTCAGTATGCAGTGGAAACATCCCGACTTACAAAGGCCCTAACACTTTAAAGCTCAGCAGTGAGCCGCTTGATGTTGCCGGCCTAATGCATGGGAGTCAAGTTCAAAAGCTAGTTTTTAACAAGGTTTAGCTTTGGGTGGGCCACAAAAAAAATCAATATTCACAGAAACGTAATTTTACTATTTTTCTAAATGTAATTTAATGTTTACATCCTGACACTTGACATCTCTTCTCGGCTACTATCTTTTCTATTTTGGGAGAAATTTTGATACTTTATTATGTTATATTGTATGCCGGTATACTGGTCGGCCGCAAAAATGTTAGTTGTTGGCCGCGAGTTTGACACCCCTGGCATAATGGTTCAACGATTTTACTTCGACGATGTCGTAATGGCTGCAGTTCTGAATTGGTTCCATGATCAATCGACATCGTTCTTTGCGGAAGGAGAATTCGTAACCTTCTTACGTAACAAGACGCTTACTTTAACACATTGGGTAATTTCTTTTAACAAACTTTGTATATGCATTTCACTCATTAAATATTGTTCTTTCTGTCTCTGTAACTGTCTCAATTTTGACCCTACGAATCTCATGGATACATACCTCAAAAAACCCTTTATACTCGTATATTCGCTATCTGAAACTTTTCTGTACTGTCAATAATGTTTTCTTTAATTAAAGTCTTCCTATACTTCAATAATAATAATAATAATAATAATATAAACCCGGGAATATAGAATAATGATTTAATGATGCGGGTAAGGTGAGTGGGCTTCATAACTGATTTAATTTTTTCTCATCGTTATCCATAAAATATATTCGTTATTTTTCACTAAAATCCTCATTTTTCTAAGAGTTTAATAATTGTAAGGCTTTTTGATACAATTTAAATAAAAATCTGAGCTGCTTTAATGTACAATAAAGAAATGTTAGTCTTAAAATGTAAAAAGGGTTGGTGAGAGCAAAAAATCAAATTTTTGAAGCTTTTAATACGATGAACACTTTATTTCACTTATATATAAAATACATTTGTGATACTGCTATTCCTGAATTAAAAAATTTCTATTCAGATAAAAAGTAATAATGTTTTAAGAGGCCCACATTTCCAATTTCTGAATCTTTATATGTATACATAAAAAAAATTTGTTCAGTAGCAAAAAATTATTTCACTGTTATTAAACGCAGATTGCTTAGAAAAATTCCATTATATCAGCTTAAATAAATATTTAGAAAAGTTATTTCGAACACACACACACACAAACTTGGAACTAAAAAAAGTATTAAATGTCAAAGATTACTTCAGGAAACACAAAGAAAGTTTCTAAAGTGTTTTTTTTTATTGAGGAAAAAAAAACGAAGAAAAGAAGTTCAAAGCGGACTTTATTAAAGACAGGGTGCTTATCCAACTTTTCTGCAGTGTCGTTCCTACTCGGCACATTTGAAAGAAAAAAAAAGAGAAAGTTCCTTTCAGAGAAACTTTTTATCTCTAATTAAATGAGTAAAAATCTATTCCAATAGAAATCAATGATAGGGGATTTTTTTCTCTCTCTATATTGTCTTTGTGACGCCATTGTGTAATCCTGTAAAGGACGTTTACAACCACCAAGAAGTTAATTTCTTTTTTGACGTGGGCTTTACTATATAAAATGTTGTTTTGTAAAGCAGCAGCGTAATTGCCTTGGCAAATAATCTGTGAAAGTATTTGTAATACATGTATTATGTATAAATTAACTCAATACATGTTTTTTATTAGTTCTTACCCGTTTCTACGCTCATGTTGATATCCTTACATAACTGTCGAACAATCCCAATCCTTATCATTAAACAGAAAATAAAATAATATGATAATTGTTGTATTGCTTGACTAGGGCCATCAAAATTTTTAATATTTATAAAATTGAGCTTAGTTTAAAAAACTGAAAGCATACTCTTTATTATAATAATTAACAAAAATTCAATAACTTAAACTGTTAATATTTTTAAAAGTTGAAAGTATCTACGTTTATAATAAATAAGTTCTGCTCAATAGAGCTCAAAACAGAATATTATTCTAGGATGCTACTGTGTACCCTATTATATTTTATTCCGTCAGCTGAAAATATGTGACGATTCCAGGCATTGGACACACGCGAAAAGTCTACATATATATTTGACAATGGGAAAAGCGTGGTTTTTCCAAATGCACCCTTGATACCTACATTATTTGCCCCAGCGCTTTGTTAATAGTAACAACAAAACTGAATTTGATTGAAAATTGAAATCGTTTGAATTGAAACGGTAGATCTGTGGGGATAATTGAAATTCGAGGTATGATAACAATTCCTTCTTTTCCGATATCAGTTCAAATAAAGGCACAAAGCATAATCTGCATCGATTTTGTGATCCGAAGCCTCGTTCCATTAAATAGTCGAGAAGCATCAATGTTTTGCATAAACACATCTAGTACATTTATTTTTAATTGAAGTTTAAGTGATGGTACACCCGAAAGTCCAAGGGAATTTAACCGTCTCGCTGCGTAGTGCTACCTTTGCCAATTGTTATTTGTCCGTGAAAATCATGGGATACGCAGCGAGAGGGTTAAGAACTCCGCGAGTAAGAAGTGCTTTGTCCTGTACCCATGATTGCATCAATTGATAAATATTCCTTCATTTCTCCCCGTAAGTCTTTTAAAATTCCAGTCTTGATTTATTGACAATGTCATTGTTAGGCACCCATACACTTAATCACAATTTAACAAACAAACAAACACACAAACCCACATTCATATTTACAATATTATTAGGAATTTAAGTAATTTGAAACATATTTGACTTCTTTGGACATTTTAATTAGTGCATAGATTTAATAAATCTCCTCCCTTTATCTTCTAATAATTTAAAAATAAGTAGGTTAATTGAAATTTTTTCACTCTTTTACCCAATATTCGTTTATTAGTCTAGTTTTTTTCTTCATTGATACAGAGGTTTACATTTTCCGAATTGAATGCACCTGAGCTCTTACCCCAAACTAACAAGTAAAAACACCAATGAACTTTCAACACATTCATTAACAGAAAAATTAATTAATTAAAATATAGAAAAACTTTGGAAACATGCTTCTTAACTTGAATTGTCCCATCCGATTTCCAAAAATTTTGAAAAAAAAAAAATCACAAAACATAGCTAGAGTGGACGTAACAAATGCTCATGTAAATTCAATCGACAAGTAACATATATAAAAAAAGCCGTATTATCTCAATTTTTCTTTTACAAGAACAAATATGTTATTATTGTTTCTACGATGGATAGAAAAAGAGATAATTTCAATATATTATTTAAAAATAAGAGAAATAATAGAAGGAATACACAGTTAACACAATTTAAGTACACATTTATCACCTTCCTGTTTTCTTAAAATAAAATACTGCTTGTATACATTAATTTATTTGAAAGAAAAAGACATATGAGAAATATAATTCATAGCGTATGAGTTGAATAATTAGTTACAAAATAAAACATTTTTTTAAAAATTTTTATGGCCTGCGGATTAGTGTTTTGCCATTGAAGACCTAGTACATTCCCTGAGAGCTGGTATCTCTTTTAGTGCGGCACTCTATAGGCGGATACCAATCACAGCAGGTAATTTTTACACCCGATTTCCGACCCAGATGTAGGCACCTGAGCTCTGACGATGCAAAGCTCAGCTATTAGGATTTAATTTTGCCAAGAACACCCAAGCCAAACATACGTTCTAGGGATCTTTTGCATGTCATATAATCATAAGATATGGGGGAAGTCTATTTTCTGCATCATGACATTCTACTGACTTGGGCTGGGGTCAAACTCGCAGATGGTCAGCGAAAAACCAGCCGAACCACAAAGCCGGCATAAATCAAAACCTTTGAATTTAATTATTCTGCTTTAAAAATAGTACTTTTTTCCTCAAACATAATATTCACATTTTTTCCGACATAAGAATAAAAAGAGCTTTTATTAAGTATGAAACATTAAAAATCACCTGTATAATCATTTCTCAAGTGAATATAATATTGAAATATTAAAGTTCTTATATAGCATGAAAATATATTTTATTTTTAAAATTTCTGAATTCGTAGCAGGATGATTCAATTATATTATTATGGTGGGTTTATTTTGACATTTGATTAGCCTTTTTTAAACACTTATTTTGAACGATTACAACAAAAGTGTTTCCTTAATGTGATGCTTTTCTAAAAGGGGGTAATTTAATAATGTATTTTTCTCTAAATTTGAAGTTACGTTTTTACAATAAAACTCTAAAAAATTCTTAAAATTAATAAAGCGTACATATATAGTATCCTCTTTATATCTGTAACTATCTTATAATGTGTAATGTAAGCACTTCATAAAATAATTAATTTTGGTAATGAAAACATTCTCTAGAGAAAATTTACTTTACACATTTTTTTTTTATTTTGCAAGCTTACATTTTGTTGAAACACTAGAGAATTATTCAGGTTTTTGAAACTTGGAAATTAGTTTTAACTTGAATGCAATTTGAAAGCATAATTAAATTAACTTTAAAAGCTGATATTTGAAAAAAGTATATTCTGTATGTGTTCGGTTTCTTTAAAAAACATTTTCTCCTAGTGAATTTAATTAACATGCGGTGACTTGTTAGAAATATTTCTTTTTTTTTTTCAGATACATTTTAGTATAAAACACAATTGATTCTAATCATATTGAAATATTATTATTTTGAATATCTTTGTTTTTGTTTTAATGACTTTTTCATTCTTTTTTAGATGTTTCATACAGATGTAAAATTATAATTTAAGTTAGTACTCTTAACCTCAGAAAAAACAGAGCCATTAAATTATGGAATGAATCCAAACAAGTTTCGGTAAACTGTACAATAATACTCATAGTGCAATTTTTAATGTAAAAATTAAATCTATTTAATTTTGAACACAAAAAAATTTATTTAAATCTTCTTATACACAGAATATGGGATACTAGGTGTATATTATAAGTGTTAAGGTTGATTCAAAGCACATTATTTCCATCATAAAATCAAACACTCGAACATAATTAGCAAAACTATAATTTTTTATGAAAAATATGTGCATTTCTACGTTTAAAAGACATGTTACATAATAATTTTAATAACTAAAAACAGACGACGTCAAATAATAAGTAAAATATAGAATAAATTTTTATTAATTGATCACAAACATGCCTTACATTTTAGATGTTGTTAGGGATCAGCATTTTTTTTACCAAATGTTCTTTTTATAATGTTAATGACAGCTTCCATCCACATCTCGCCAATATTAGTCGATGGTGTTTTTGTGGATACATTTTTTTTTATTTAGAGACTTAGAATACGTTCAAATAAAAGATGATTCTCTCCATATAGTTATTTAGTATTCTTCCCACTATCAGTCTGCAAAAATGTACATTAAACACACTTTGAATTTCTTAATTCTTAAAACAAAGCCTCGTTTCTGCAAGAAATGAAAAATGATGCAAGAAGCAAAACTTTTTGAATTCACTTAAATGCTGACAGTTAGCGCAATATTTATGATCATGTGTTGCAAGGTGAAAAATTCTTGTTTGAAAGGTTCATACGCTACACCCCAAGAATGAACGACCCTTTATGACGAAGGGCGGCATAGATATCTCGTGTCATAAGCAAGCGTTGCAAAGATATTCAATGACGGATTGAAGGGCAATCAAGAGCATGGTAGATATCTCTTATAAATAGGAGTTTCATTTTTATTTATCAAGATACTCTTGCAAAGAAGAATCCCGAGAATTATCACCATATGTTTTACTTTGATAATCGGAATTTCAATGATCTTGAATTGTTTAGTTCACTGTGCGTAGCAGCAAAAGACAACACACATTAAAACTGTTTATACTGCGCTTACATATTTATGTAAATTAATGCACGAGTAAAATATTTTACTTATAAATCTGTATAGGGTGGCTAAAAGAAAAGAAATTTGCATTATTAAGCAATAATTTGGAAGTTTTAAATCCAATGCACAAAGTATACATTGTTTGACAGGATTGATAGATTTTTATCATTAATGTTATTTTCTCCGGTTTCCATTGAGTAAAACCATAGTTGTTACATTTAAAATGGAAAAATAATTATCCATGAAAAAATATTCCTGTTTTATGACTCTTTTTTTAATCTGAAAAAAAAATATATTAAGAGCGATATCGAAAGATAACGCTGAACCCCAATTATATTTATAAAAATTTAGAAACATAAAATATTTTAGAAATTAATTTTCCATTTAATTTCTTCTTTATTACGCATTATTTCAGCATTGTCTAAGCAATTGTTTTTAAACCACAATCTCAAAAACGATGACTGTTTTCTGAAATTATTGGAGCACAAATTTCTCTACAAGTGCATAGATATTAGATTTTTGCCCCTTACATTAACTTTCAGTGGTATAAACATACAGGAGATAAATCAGGTCTATAAACGGATATTTTAACTATTTTCATTAATTTTCTCGAGTTTTTGTTTTGTTCAGCTATCTCGTTATTATGCAGCTAAAATCACCCTTCTGATGCAATAGTTTGTTTTTCTTTTCCGCTCAAATATGTTTTTATTTCGTCTAAAAGTTGTCAATAATACGCAACATTGCTACACTTATATCAAGAAACAAATAAACAGCAATGATGTTACATCTGAATTTGATGGATGGGCAATAACCATGCTTCATTTTCTCCATTTATTCTAGTCAACCATCAAAGTGATGGGGCCCAATAGCACATTTAAGTCTTAGAAATGGTATTATTCTGAAAAGTCTGGGGCATTTGGTACATTATTTTACTTGGTTTTACTCAAGTGTAAAAAACTGCAGAATACACTTATTTAAAATACCTTATACCAGTGTTTCTCAAACTGTGGGGCGCGATAAACGTACAAGGGGGGCGCGAGCATATCGAAAATAAAAGATTAAAAAAATTATTTACTGGAATGTGAAGTAAAACAAAATACTTTCTGGCATAATAAAAAAATACACATTTAAACTGATATAATTTATATATATCATCTGCGATATTAGGTCATAAAAAATAAAACCTTCTACTTCAAAACCTCATTTTAGCTATATTTGATACTGTAACCAAATAAAAACCTTTTATTTGATTTGCTGTAATCCCATGATTAGAGATTTTTTTTATTACGGTTTCTTTTCAAACCAAAATGAGAAAAAACAAAACCCAGACCCATAATTAAAAAAAAAATTTTAGGAAGATAAAAAAATATTCATCACTGTTATATTATTGTCATCAGCTGTAGGCAGCAGAATGTATTTGCTGCGGTTTGACCTTCGAACTTCCTTGTACGGTTTGTTACGTCCCTGCTCTTATGTATTTGTGTTTTAATTTAGGGAAGTTGAAAATATAAACTATTTCTGCAGCAAATTTTTTCCTTGTAAAATATTTTTATGATTTTTGGAATTACAGAGTGCACTTTGAGGGATTACTTGGCCAAGATTTATTTCTATGAGTTATTCCCAAACATATAAAGCATAATGAAAAACGTTTTACATAATTTTTTTTTGAACATCCATATTGTAATAAATACACTTTTAATCCGGAGCTGTCACGCCGAGCACAGAGTGCACGAAATCGGCAATTCTGGCAAAACTGTTTAATTGTTACCAATGGCTCTGACACTATCCTCCTGTTTGACAGTCTTAACGTGTGAACTAAAATATATTTGTCACATATCTCCCTCTTTTTTGGGAGTGACAAACGTTTTTTTTTTACAATCTTAAGATACTTGTTTTGGCTGAGTTCCCAGAGTGATAACGTTTTTGCCGAAATATTTTCTGTGTACTTGAAAGTAGGTGAGTATATTTTCTCTTAATTAAATTATTCACTGGAATTACGATTTTTATTGTGTACTATAAAACTAATTATAAAAAAAAGGATTGGGGTGACTCACACAATAACCCAACTCGACCATTAGTATCGAGTACGTGCCTGCTCCAGGGTTAAAACATGTTGAAGTCTTTTCACTTTAAATATTAAAAATAATACAATTATTTTTCATCGAAATTTTATATTATTGTTCATTATTCAACATCAATTCTAAATGCTAATTCTGGGAGGCTTAAAGTTACAGTTCGCTTAAAACTAATTATAATTTGAGCAATCATTTAAAAAAATCATTTTACATTTTTGTAAACATTGTCGCGCACTTGGCTTTACTCTCCTTTAGCGATTATATCAATAATGTTTTATTTTCTTATAACTGAACTCGTACAAATAGCGGGTACTTCAGCTGGTATACTTTGAATGTATCAGTGGTGCACAGAGTATTTTATAACTAATTAATTAATGCTAAATTAAGAACAAGTTTAATAAGTATTAGCGACTTCTTCCACGGGCTTGTCTTGCAGAGCAAATTTTTCAAAGGAATGCTTATATATATGATTAGAAATTGACCCACTGAGTTTTTTCTAAAAAAAAGCTTATATCTATATTTTGTCTTCTAAGCAGCCACCGCATTTTGCAATATGTTCCAATTTAAAAATTAGAGAAAGGAAAAATAACATAATAATTATCCTATTACTTATTTATTTTTTTTGCTTAAAAAACAGCATATACAAAATTTAATACTTATGTCATGAATTTGTACGGTTTATAGTTAAGATGATTGTTTTAGCGTAAAAAGAGTATTATTATTGCATTCAGTACATTATTAATGCATAAGGGGGGCGCGATAAATATTGTGATTGAAAAGGGGGGCGCCAGTATTGAAAGTTTGAGAAGCACTGCCTTATACTAATAAATATAAAAAGTGGTTTGTTAAAAAAAATTCCGCCACTCCTGTAAGTCCGGTCTCTAATAGACACCAGAGTGACATCTTTTTAACATCTGGTCAGCGCAAGCGGCTTGAAAACTGAATTTAATTTTTTATCCAATATCGTATTAATTTTTAAACATATTTAAGCGAAATCGGTACTCCAAAAATGACTATTTTTTCGTTTTATTTAATCTTATTCTTTGTATTATTATATTTTGATTGATATATGACTTTTGCATGCCGGAAAGTTTTAAACTGTATAACACTTCATTTGAAAAATATAAATTAACAAATTGGGCAATTCGACTACGCCTTGTTGTTGGGAAAAAGTTTTGATAAAAAACTCTATTTCAAAAAGAGAAATTCTAACTATGAAAAAGGTAGAATATATGAAGCTGGATATTACCGAGAGCATTACAATAACGTAATGTCTTTCTTTGTGAAAAGTGTGCATATAAATTTTAGAATTAAGACATTTTATATTAATAATTTCGTAATTTCAGTTCTTATTCCTCAAATGACTTTCATACAAACATAATACTTCAATATTGTGAAGGGGAAAAAACTAAAATTTCTGTCATGACAAAAATAATTATTAATAATAATATTTTTCTGGAATATTTTTGTGCAATTAACGTTCTCCAAAAAAATGACCGTTTCTAACAATGTATGGGTTGAAAAACATGACAATGCAATTATTTGAAAGAAATACATATAATTACTGTCTTAAAGTGGTATTTTACGTTTATTTAAACTTATTATAATGATTTTTTTTCAGAATTATAAATTTTAAAGTGGTTTTTCACTGTTTATTCGATACTAGTGCATTCAAAAAATGCTATTTTTCCAAAATTATTTATCAATCACTTCTATTTTTTCTGTATGTTATATATAAAGCATGCTACCAAATAATTGATCTATTCCATTGTAAACTGAATATTTTTCTTTTTAAAAAAATCAAAATAAAGGATATATTGGCTTTTTTGTTGAATTTTAGCATGCAATTTTTACCTTCAAAACTAATTAACTTATTGTAAAATCGAATCCTAAAGTTATTTGAGACATGCTTAAGAATACTACGAAAAAGTTTCAGGTCAATAAATTAATACTTATAAATTAAGTAGGATTTTAAAATGTCCCAAATTTTATTCAAAAAATTTAAATTCTTAAAATTGCGCGAATAACATGTGAAAAATTTCTCTTCGTATACTTTTCTTGAATACAAAAAATATATGAAATGCTAAAATATAATTTTTAATTACATAAATAAGAAATATTGTTTAAAGGGTACCGAGTCGACTTAACCTCCAAATATATTGGCTATTTGATTGATTGATTGTAAAGTAAAGTTGCACGAAGGCTATTGATGACGAAGTGACCAATATTCGAGTGCCGGCCAATAAACTTCGTCCAATCAGCATCTAAAAGCTCCGTCGATAAACTCCCCCCTCCCCACATTAAAAGAAGTACTTTGACCAAACAAGGAGGAAATTCTGAACATAGCATGATGCTAGGATCAACAAAACTTGAGCCTATAGCTTCACAGAAGCTATAGCCTATAGCTTCACAGTTCACCATCAATGCCACTTGGATGCCAAGATTACTATTCATTATCGGAAAATGTTCTTCATAATTAAAAACAAAGTTACCAATCTTAGATTTTAAATAGACTCTGAAAGTTATTGACTTACACAGGACTGACAATATATTTTTTTTTAAAAAAGTAGGCTACATCTTGATGATGTAGATCAGCGATGCTTAACCTGCGGCCCACCACGATATTTTGAGTGGCCTACTCATAGCAAATTGCACAAAAAAATTCAATTATTTAAGGACAATTTATTACAAATGTAGCAGAAAATTCCATTAACTAACTAATCAAATCTACTAATTTGGCTGTCAATATCGTACGGGTACGAATTGAAAGATTTTTTTTTTATTTATAACTGCAACGGTTAGTAATAACAAATAACATTGAAGTAGCGAATTGAACTGGAGTAGTGACTATTTCATGGGTAAGACTGAGTTTTAATTATATACATATAGGGTTGATTTCAGTCTGGAATTCTGTTAAACTAGAGAGATACTATAAACTAGGAGTTTGGTGATGGGCGAAAAAGGTTTTGGCTAGGAGTTTGGTGATGGGCGATTCCTCAGTAAAAAATGAATAAAACCGAAAATTTGTTATGTGTGCTTGATAGAGATTAACATAACATTAAAAACCCAAAATGAGTTTTAGTATTTTGATCAAGTTTTCCCATTTTAAGTGTCCAATACTGCTTTGGTTTTATGATGTTTTCCCTCTTAATCCTCATATAGTGGCCCACGTGATATATATATGCCATATGTATGCGGCCCGGCGGGAAAAAAAGGTGAAGTATCGCTGATGTGGATGATAGCCTTTCCAGCTCTGCTTCAAAGTGTAGGTCAGCAATTTTGAGTTTTTTAACTTATATAAACTATTTTTTACTGAGGTACTTACCGGCATTTCCCTTGTGCGTGATAAGACCCAGGGCGAGTAGCCATGATCGTGCACTGAGCTCGTCCTCCGCGGCGAGGATGAGGGGCGACCTGCCCTGACAGACGATCACCAGAGCGTAAGGAAATCGAGTAGAGTCCGATGTAAACCCTATGTGCACACACTGCCCTAAGTCCAGGATGAGTTTAGGGCCAGCGATTCCGAGGGGTGCGGTGAAGAGCTCATCTTTCTCGTACATCTCCAGGCAGGGACTGCGGTCCTGAGTCTCGTCGCGAAGCACGAAGTAGCGTTTGTGCCAGGCCTACAAATAAACAAAAAGAAAAAAAAAACAATATTAATTACCTCAAGTATTTTGTATCCTGATAGGGTTGAAAATAGATGATGTCTGTACCTTTTTTCTCTAGTATTTTCTTTTAAAAATATTTCTTCACAAAATATAACTTGTAAAAATCTTTTGCTTTAATATAAAATTCTTTCTTGAAATATGTAACCGAAAGGAACCAAGTTGACTATCAGGTGCAAATGTTTTTTGGAACTGGATTAAGCAATACTTTTATATGTTATAAAGCAAGTTAACTCAAATATATATGATTATTAATTTTCCCCACTATAATTTTTATTCAATTCCTACCATTAGTTCATACTCGTTTACTATGTATTTTATTTATTTATATGTATGTATATCTTGTTCAAATTTACAATCTTTAATAAAATACTTTCTATTCATAGACTCAAGTTCAAATGTATTTCTTTTAAACTTGTAGATGATGACACTTGATGTTAATACAGATTTTAAAATATTAATTAATTAATTAAATTTTAGTTGTTAATTATAAATTTCTTCTGCGTTATTTCTTACGAAATTACCGCTAGTTGCAACATATGGCGCCACCAAAGTAGTAAATTTTTTTTTTTATTATATTACTTGTTTTCCAGCAAGTTCATAAAAGTACAATAACATATGTGTTTTGTGATTAAATCGTTTGTTTTTATTTATTTATTCAAACACCGTTTCATACCATTATGAGGAAATTCAATGACATAGAGTCCAAATCTGACAGTAAATTGTAATGAACACGGTTTACGTAGAAACACAGTTTTTCCTCACAAGAACGATGATTGATGAATATATGGCAAAAAATAAATGAAGTATTTACTTGCATGATACGAAAAAAGGAATTTTTGAAAGGTTATACTTGCGTTTATTGAAACCTGGTATTCTTTTAATTTGTGCATTTCAATATAATATTCGTGATTATTTCAACGTATTAGATACTCACTTAAACTGAATCTTAACTTATCTCTGTGGTGCAACAGCCCATGAAGGTCAAAGCCTTTTGTGTCCAACTCAGTATACGTGATCTTGGGGCCTGAGATGCATGATCAGATGTTCCTGTCAGGTGGTCAGTCTGACGTTAAAACCCCAGTGTTAATTTTCCAAGCAAGCTTGGTTATCATTTATCGACCCACCGAAAGGAAGAAAGGCTGAGTCAACCTAGCCCAGTCCGGGGTTTAAACTATGTCTACATGATTAAATATTAATGCAACATTAAGATACTTTAAATTTTCACACTATTGAAATATTTTGGGATATTTCAAGTACCTTTGTAAGAAGAAAATATATTTATATAAAGTAACCCTTCCCCATATATAAATTGGTTCATGTCTTTTTTCCTCCAAGACATGTCATATAGCAAAACTTTTAGAAAAGAGATGTGCAAAAAAAAATGAAATTAATACTTTGATAACGAATTTAGAAGAGTTTTATTATTTTGTTGAATATAAATTCTTCAATATTAAAATATTTATCATATTTTGAAATAAACGATTGATTCGTTTATAAGCGTAATAGAACGTTCTACTTCGGAACTGTTCTTTTTGAAAAAAATACGAAGTTCCTAAAGAATAGCAGAAAAAGGTATTTATAATCCATTACTAAACATCTTCATTGAAAGAACAGGAGAGAAAAGATTCATACTTGAGATTCAAATAAAATGCTGTAGATCTTGGATAACCACCCCGATTTATTCGAAGACCATTTTTCACGAAACGACCAAAAAAAACCTATAGCTCACTCTCTAATAAAGATAGATTGAGGTTTGTTGAGTTAAAAGTGTCCAACAAGGATGAAATGTGGGCTTAAAAGGCGAAATAGTGAATAATAGACGACTCGAGAAAATTTTCCTCATTCTCATAGACTAATTTTTAAGATACGTGGTTAGAAATACCATGATTCTGGCAAAATCCCAAAGACATAAATCTTTTCACCGAGAGAAAAGGAAACAACTTAAAGCCCCATAACAAGACTTAAATTCTTACCACAACGACTGTTTAGTTTTCAAAAGCTTTTCAATTATTACACTGAAGTTAAATTATCTCGGCACTGAAAATTTTACACCCACCAAATTATATTTTCTTCATTTTAACAGTTTCCTCTCTAATCCCACAAAATGCATGTTATACCCTAAGTTCCAAGAGAAAGCAGAATATTATTCAATTCCTGTACTATTAGTCCACACTCTCCCTATATATATATATATATATATATCTTGTTCAAATTTTCAATCGCTAGTAAAATATACTTTCTATCCATTCGCTCAAATTCAAATACATTTTTTTAAACTTGCAGTGGATGACATTTGATGCTAATACATTTTTTTCAAATATTACTTCAGAAACCGTAATTTTGAAGATATTATATCAATATTTGTACAGATTACGTATAATATTGTTCTACACCCAGAAAAAAAGTTTTGCGAGATTATTTTTATAAATAAATAAGTAATCAAGCATTTAAATAAAATTTAGAGTATTTTTTAAAAAAATCGTAAAAAGAAACTGTTTTTGACAATACATTTTTGAAATGAGTGATTCTCAAAGACAAAAGCATGAACTTTTTAGCGTAAAATATTTTTTTCATTAGCGCAAAAGAAAATGCAAGCGAAACAATTTAGAAATCATACTCATACAAACGCATCGATTTTGACTCATTTTAAAAAAAATCGTTAAAAATACAATACATAATTATTTTGTAAAATAATTTATATCCTGTTTCGTGGTGGAGTAAATGATATTTCTGAATCTGTAATTGTTTTTTTTTTTGAGTATCATGAAAAAAAATTAGATCGCGTTTTAAAAACGTCGGGAAAAAAAAAGAAGTTGAACTTGTCTCCTGGTGGTGAAAAATGGCACTAATTATGCGGTGTAAGATTTTTAATTAATATTGTTTTAATTAATTGGAATATTGGAAAATAAATTGTCAGAACTGAGTTCTCGGATCATTCCCGAAAGTTTGGTATCTTCGGCGAGTTTCGGTGTCGGGTGATTCATGAGAAAATAGGGCATCATAGATTATATACATAGATACGTTTGTTTACCTTCGGAGTTTAACAGTGCACACTAGCTGGTATACTCGTTCTTCGCATTGGTGAATTGAAGAAATTAAACAATACTGACTGAAGGATAATGATGAATCATTGTAAATTAAACAAAAGGAAGCTTTTTGCATATCTCAGCTGAACTAAAAACCATGTTTGCTAGATTTTAAGTCTGTAGATATAATAGCTGATAAAAAATATTTCTTTTTTATTTATAACATTCCGTAACTCTCGTGTGGGTTAATTTTTGAAAACATCTTCCTTTTGCTAATCTAAAGTAAGATATTGTTACAAATTTTGTGTAGAAAACGCTTAAAATAGTGTAAATAATTTGTATCTGGATGTGTAATACGTTAATATTAATTTATGATGCATTTATTTTATGTTAAATAGCTATTACTCGCGACTTCGTCCTCGTGGAATTCAACAGAAAAGTGTTTATTCAATTCGCAGAATTTACGAAAACTTAATAACCCTGTATTCCACGTAAGAAATGTTTATGCTAACAGTATAATGTCATTTTTTTGCTTCGTGAATCGATGTTTCTTTTTTTTTCTTTGTTTTTTGTTGAGCAAAAGCTTAGAGGGATGCATGACATTTGACACTGTCGATGGGGTAGGGACTGTAAAATCATTAGGATCAAATGACATGAATGGGAAATGTCATGAGTGGCAGCAGTCTAATCAAACAAAAAATTTTGATATAATTGCTAGAAATAATCGAGATAGAAAGCTCGCCAAAATAAAATAATCCCTATTGAATAAAAATAATCCCTATTGAATAAAAATATTCCCTATTGAAATAAATAATTTATTCCTGATCAATTATAGAATAAAGTGTGTATTTTACAATGGTACTTATTAGAATAAGTAAAATCTACATTCTCATATGCTCATACTTTAATAAGTTGCCCTAAAAACAAAATACGTTTATCAATATTTCTTAGTTGTTGATTTCCGTTCACGAACTCATTCTGTATATACTCTCACATTTTAAAAGCTCTTCAACGGCTTGCCTGATCATCCAAAATTAGCGTTTCTCAAACTGTGGGGGGAGGGGGCATGATAACTATATGAGGGGGCGCGAGCTTATTAAAAAGTCGAAAACAACTGATCACTTAACTCAACGTTTCTCAAACTGTGGCTGTGCTCCCCCCTAAGGGAGGCGTGATAACCAAACAAGGGGGGGGGGCACGAACATATCAAAAAGTCACAAATAAAGCTTTATTTAAAAATACTAATTTGCTGAAAGGAATCAAAAGAAATATATTCTGACGTAATAGATAACAAAATATGCATTTACACATATGTAATACATATATAAATGTATCGGTACTGCACACTGTATTTGATAATTACTTTATCAATACTAAGTTAAGAACAAGCTTAATAATTACCAGTGGCCCAATGGGCTCGTCATATG
Organism: Trichonephila clavipes; assembly: GCA_019973935.1. Taxonomy (NCBI): domain Eukaryota; kingdom Metazoa; phylum Arthropoda; class Arachnida; order Araneae; family Nephilidae; genus Trichonephila; species Trichonephila clavipes. Next base: position 637,568 of record BMAU01021332.1, on the reverse strand, counting down.
TTAAATTATATACAAGAATTGACAATTACCTTGACAATTTGTAAGGTTTGTAATTAAATTCATAATATAGATTTACATCCAAGTATATTGAATTCAATACATTGTTTTTGTTTGGATGTGGGAGGGGGTGCGAAGAAAATTATGACAGAATATATATATATATATATATATATATATATATATATATATATATATATATATATATATATATATATATATATATATATATATATATATATATATATATATTGGGTCGCTAGTATTGAATGTTTGAGAAGCCCTGCCTTAATTAATTAAAAGTTACGTGATTCGCTCCCCAATGTAGGCGAGCGTATGAGATGAATTGGGAAGGATGTGAAGAGAGATAATAAATAAAAGAAAATCATCTGAAATAAGTAAATCTTTCGCAAACAAAGTCAAGGTTGTTTTATTAGATTCCAAAGCCTTAGGAATAAGCAGAGCACAGAAAAGATCGTACTTCATATATGCCTGGGATAATTATTGCTTCAGTTGAGCGAGACGTTTACATACGTTGGTAGCACTTAAGAGGTTAAAGTTGTGTTGCAGCTTTAGCTTGAAAGATTCGTATTTTCGAAGTCAATACAATGTTATTATATGGAAAGGGGGAGAAAATTATGATTGAATATTGGGTCGCAAATAGTAAAAGTTTGAGAATCTATGCCCAAAGTGCAAAGTTTGGAACAATGAAATCTCGGGACTGATGCTAGTGTGGGAAAAAAGCTTATTTTCAGTACACTGTGCTTCTCAAAATTTCGATATTTGAGACACAAATTTTTATCATAATTTTCCCTCTCAAATAATATACGTTGCGTGTGTGTGTGATGCTAAATTTTAATCCTACCTTAATTGTAAACCATACTAATTATCAAGATAATTATTAAATTGTGTACATGTTTTTTTGAAGTAATAGATATTTTAAGAAAGTTACTTTTAAGTAATAGGATAAGTGCTATGTTAGTATAGTAGTTAATAGAAGTATTATGTTGTTAGCATTGATAAAAAAAATTAATTATCAAAACATTATGCATTACTGATACAATTATAAGTAGTATGTATATAAGCGTATATCAGTGTTTCTCAAATTGTGAGTCACGTTCCTATAAAAGGGCGCGAGCCTAATGAAAATCAAAAACAAAAGATTATTTTTAAAAAATTATAAATTTAAAGAAAGTAATCAAACAAACTACATTCTAGCATAATGAAATACACTCTGTCGCAAAAAAATATATGCACCCAGAAGAAATTGAGCTACATTCACGAAATTTGGTATGCATGTAGTGTATATGAAAATAAACAAATGATTAAAAATTCTTAACAAAATATCATTTTATTAAGCGGTTACAGCTTGCAAAAGGTTAAAAATCAGTAAGTAGTAAAGCCACCTCTGGCAGCTATACAAGCCGAAATTCGGCGTGGCATCGATTCAATTAGATCACTTATGACCCCTGTCTAAGATCCTGCAATAGTCGTTGCATCTGCGCAGTTAATTCTCCTGTATCTCGGGACGGCTGCAGTTGCCTTCCCAGCGCGTCCAGACATGCTCTATTGGCGAAAGATCTGGTGACCTGGCAGGCCATGGTAGGACGTCATATCCTTGAAGACATTGTTGGGAGAGTCGCGCAGTATGTGGACGAGCATTATCCTGTTGATAAATGGCACCTGGGTGACTTGATAGCATGGGTAGCACAATCGGCGTTAAAATATCGTCCACGTATCTGCGAGCTGTCAAAGTGCCTTGAAGGACCACTAAAGATGATCGTGTGTCCCAAGAAATTGCTCCCCACACTGTCACACCTTGTGAAATTGCTGTATGCCGCTCGACAATAAATGCCGGATCGGACCGCTGGCCGGTGCGCCTCCAGATACGTGTGCGGTGGTCATCAGCACTGAGACTGAATCGGGATTCATCACTGAAGATGACACGTCTCCAGTCTGTCACACTCCAAGTTGCCCGAGGTCGGCAAAATCCAGTCGACACTGCCTATGATGTGGGGTCAGTGGTAAGCGTCTTAGCGGACGTCGGCTCCTCAAGCCAACTTCGGTCAGTCATCTCCTTATGGTTTCTCTTGATGGCACTGGATGTCTGGAAGGAGGTAAGTGGCGTTGAATCGATGCTAGCGACGTTGTTGGTGCCGAAGTGGCCACTCTTCTGATTGCACGATCCTCGCGATCATTTGTGTTCCTGGGACGTCCTGACCCTCCGCGACGGTACACTCTACCTTCTGTGGTCCACTGTTGCCAACACCGAGCAACTACCATATCGCTCCGACCGAGGTGGCGGCCGATACGTCTATTCGACCAACCTGCTTCTCTGAGGCCTATTATACGGCCCCTATCAAAGTCCGTCAGCTGCTCGTACTGCCGCCGGTTACGTCTTAGAGGCATCCTAAGTTACAATATCGTCTATCAAAGTCATCAGATTCGTTTGGATAGCCGTACGGCGCTCGTACTCATGCTTTTAAACTCTCCCAGTTGCGCAGCTAATATGCGCATAGCACACTTAGCCTTGTCTCATTGGCTTCGAAATTTTAATCATTTGCATATCTCTTACCAGACTACATTCTTGCCGAGTTTCGTGATTGTAGCTTGATTTCTTCTGGGTGCATATATTTTTTTGCGACAGAGTGTACATATTTACAATGATATAATACACTTATAAATGTATCAGTCAGTGCAATGTATTTTATCATTAATTTATCAATACTAAGTTAAGAATAGTTTTTAAAAATTATTTTTAATTACTAAGTATATTAATCACCAGTGACCTCATGGGCATGTCATACATAAAATTAACACTTAACTTAATCCCTTAAAGGCGGATTAAACGATACGTAATTTGTTCCTCAATGTCACCATTCAACACGTAGGCCAGTGTATGGGGTGTGTTGGGAGGGGGTAGAAAATTAATATATAAGCAAATCCTCCTGAATAAGTAAATCCCTCGCAAACACTGCCAAGTTCATTTTATTTCATCCCAAAACCTTCGGAATAATTTTATAAATAGCAGTGCACAGAAAAGATCGTACTTCAGAAAGACGTATATATACGTCTGCAGCAATCAACAGCCTGGCTAAGTGAGATGTTTCTATACGTCAGTGGTACTTCAAAGGTTAAAGTTGCATTCTGGATTTAGCGTCAAAATGTATAACTTTTAAATTCAATGTATTGTTATTGTATGGAAGAGGGGCGCGATGAAAATTATGATTGCAAATTGAGTTGCAAATATTGAAAGTTTGAGAAGCACTGTAGTAGATGTGTATTTATTCTTTATGAAGCCAGAATGTGTATTTTGTTTTGCTTCTTTTAAATTAATAATTTTTTAATAACATTTATTTTCCATTTTTTCTATAATCTCATACTCCGATGTTTGAGAAATGCTGAAATAATAAACCGTGATAAATAAGCTGCTGTGAAAGATATGAAGTTCTTTCAACATGATGCCTATACGCACAAGCAATACAGGACCCTTGATATTAATATCTTGATATTAATGGTATAAATTTGTGTCCATTCTTCTGTTCATATCAACTGGCGCAAATTAACCTTGCTAAGATTCTATCAACTTGCATCAGTTACCAAAACGTGACTTCATTGATGAGTTTCCCTGTCTTATGTTCTTGTGGACACTATAAATGTTGCCGCTGATGGTTTGCTGATAATGTTATGCCACGTTAAGGACGACGAAAACATAGATCATATTTATAAAGACGTCTAGTGACAGTAAACTATGTTACTTATCATTCGGTTGCATTTCGAAGCTGCTAAAAAATGTTGGCGATCTTTTTTCACGTTCAAAACGATATGCAGATACTCAATTGTCGTTGAAGTCCTCAGCCAATTACTATATATCTTTCTAGCAGCTATACTTGTCATTTTGGAGACTACATTTTGTATCAATTTCACATTTTTGTGCATTACTTGTCATATTAGGTAACTTTCTAAGCTTGCTGTCAATTCTAACACGTGTAAAGGTTTTCCGAGGTTTTCATCAATCTATTAAGAAAGTATAATTTCTTGTCTACATTTGTTTGTCAAGACACATCCCCCTATGATGTCGTAATGCTCATATTTACATTTGCAGCACGATTCTTCTCATCTATCTTTTCACTCTGTTCGTGACAAAAAACTTTCTTCAACAATATCATGGTTGGATCTTGCAAAATGCATTAGTCACCTAAGTGTCTTGCCCTCTAATATATATATATATATATATATATATATATATATATATATATATATATATATACACACACACACATATATATATATATGTGTGTGTGTGTGTATAATATGCCCCTTTAATAACCTTCTATCTAGAACAAGGATTTATTATCGTTGAAGTGAACCTTGTAGCTGAGTGTTCAGGGCAGATTTAGCTTCTGTTGAGTTTGGAGTTCAAGCATAGGGGTGTCACTGCGGCTTGGTCTTTCAGAAAAAGTTGTTACACACCACAACCTCAAAGACTGAGAATTCTAATGTTGGCTTAATCTGGAAATTTTGAGAGATGAGTCCTCAAATTTTTCGCCTTGTCATTTGTTCTTAGTTTAGTTTTGGAAAGAAGTGTTAATACGTCCAGTATTGCTTTCAAACAGGTCTTTAATAACAACCAATGCATCATGTCTGTGAATGCTTTTAGCACTTTCCTTTTCCATTGTGATCTCCTTTGAACTAATGTTGGGTCTGAAAAAGTAAAAGGCAGACAAAACTTGTTGTATTTACTGATGGCACATGATCGACAAAGGTCACATCGAGTCTCACGAAATTCTCAATGACAAAGGGCTAAGTGATGCCTGTCGTTAGTCATATCTTTGAGCATCATACAGGTGACAAAACGATTTGGCACGTCTCCACTCCAATTTTGAGGGAGGACACCTGAGGGTGTTCAGGGGCCTCCCACCAACCTCACGAGAGGATTTGTGGCTTGACAGACATTTAAAGTACCCCCCTGCTGCGAGGGCACAATTCATTTACAAACATCCGATTCTTATACGGGATTCGAATTGAAACCCTACGGCACCACAGTCGGCGTCGCTAAACACTATACCGGATGCGAAACCAAATAAAACTTATTACTATAAAACACGCAGGGGGTAATAATACAGTGTGATCATGTATTTCAATAAGAATTTTGAAGCTAGTCGGACTGAAATTATTTAATACATTATGATTTGTGTTGGGATTAAAAATTGAATTCCTAACAGTGCACCCACATTTCTAACATCAATAGACTTCAAATCAATGGAAATATGTTAATTATCCTCTCTATTTTGATAACCATTAAAATATGTTATAATCCCTAAAAGAAACAGAAGGTTTTGTGAAGAACTTAACTAGATTTTTTGAAGCATAATTGAACTCCAACTTAAAATATATCTAACTCATTATAACTCACCATTTTTTTAATTCGCAGCAATTGCTTTATTACTATTTTTTGAAGTTGAAAAGCGAAATTAGGCTTAAGACTACAGTTCGAGTCCTGTCTTTGAGATCATTTTTTTTTCTACAGATTACCTTCTCCTGATATATCTTCCTTAGCTTAAGGTATCCGACTACATTCGGAACTGTTGTTTTGCGAAAGCGTATAAATGGATAATTTTTTATATTTAGTGTCCCTTAGATTAGAATGCATGAATAAAATTCTTATACGAATATTATTACAGTAAAAATTTATTTAAATGCAGCATTTTGGCAAAGACTTAACATAGAATGACCTATTTTCAAAATATTCTCCTTTTATGGAAAATCATTCTGTAATAATAATATTTTGTCTATAAATGGCTTGGATATCTGTACAGAGTCCGAACTAGGATTTTTGAAATTAATAACTTCGAAGTAGATTTATCCATGATTTAATACTAGAGAGTGGATAAATTTTATGAAAAAAACGTTGATAATTATTTCAGTGGGTAGACCTCTGAAAATAATGCGAATTTTTCAAAATTCCTAATTCAGGCCCTCTGAAAAATTCTTTGCTTTATATAAAGAAAATATTATTATTATATAAGCATTTTTTATGAAAAGAGACTGTTTTGAAATTAGGTAATTTTGAGTTTATTTTTTGAAAAAATATTGCATTTAGATATTTTTTTTTATTCTAACATTATCCTTAAAACAATTTTATACACATATTCAAATCCAAATGACACTAAATATCATTAAAATTGTCCATTTATACGCTTTTTTATATCACGGTTCCGAACGTAGTCTGATACCTTAATAACAATACCTTTTGTCTGAAAGTTTTTCCATTGCCTCGGAAGAGGAATAAAATTATATTCAGAAAAACATTATCTTTTGTGTGGTTTGTACATACAGCTATGAGTTTTTAAAATAATGTTAAAAAATAAGCTGATATCAATATTAACTTTTCATTAGACTGTAAAAGTTACACACACACAAAAATTATGTTTAATTTTTTTTAAAAACCAAAATTTTAATTTTATGAAGATATCATCTACTAAGCCACATATTTTTGTTCAAGTGTACTTCCACGAAAATCATCACCGTGTTTCATCCAGGGTTAGCATACTGCTTATTTAGCGTATGTTGGTTGTTTCATTTATGGAGATATTTTTCGGATTTAAGCAATGTATTTTCATATTTGTCAAGTATATTACAAGTATTTCATGAAATGTGATCTCGTTTTGTCCATGCTATTAAAATGCATACATATTTAGAATATGAATTAGTTTTTAAGTCTCTGATATTAATATTTCATTAGACTATAAATAATACGCAAAAAATGTGGTATTTTTTTAAAAAAAACGAATTTTAAATTTATGAAGATATCTACAAAGCCACATTGATTTGTTTCAATGTACTGCAATGCAAATCATCGTCGTGTTTCATTCAGAGTTGGCATTCTGAATATTTAGCATCTATTGGTTGATTTATTCATGGAGATGTATATTTTATTTCAGTAATATATTTTTTCATATTTGTCAAGTATAGTAAATGTATTTCAAGAAATGTGAACTGGTTTTGTGTACGCTGTTAAAATGCATACATATATAGAATATGAATTAAATTTTAAATCCACCTTAAGTTATCTCTAAATATCACAATCTAACTGCCGGGCTTATTTGTAGCGCATACACATATATATGAAAAAAAAAGAACAAATGTGAGCAACTTCAATACCTATCGAATTTTCTATGCAGTTGAGCAAAAAGAGTATTAAAATTAATGGTTTAAAGGTAAATATATGATAACTTTTAAATTTATGAATAATTAAATCGTGCGGTAATTAATAGTTTCAACTGAACTTGTTGCAAATTGCATTCTAATCTACTTATTAGTTCCAAATATGTTTAAAGAAAGTCGTTAGTGGAGAGAGATGAAGTGTTGCAATATTTCATGCAAATAATTATTTTACGTAATATATTTAAAATTAATGATTCAATGTATGTAATTCATATTTTAAATTTATATATGCCCTTTTAAAACAGAGCGTGGGTTTTGAACGTAAGGTTGACTATAAAAATATTAATTATTGAAAAATACTTGCTTTAAATTTTAAATATTGGAGTTTTAAAATATAAAGAGAATACAAATACCAATAACGTTTGGTGCCTCATAGTTCTTTTTTGCATTATTAGATAATTTATTTATATTTTTAGTAAAAATATATATATATATATATTAATGCTTTTTTATCTTTAATTTAGAAAATTAAAAAAAATAACTTTATTTTACTTTAAATTAATGCACTGGATTTAGTATTACGTAGAAAATTACGAATACATTCAATTGTTTGAGACACATGAATCGCGTGCGCGTGCGTATCATAAAACCTATTAGAAAAAAGATAAATTTTTCACAGAATGTTACGAAATTTGAATTTAAGGTTAATTAAAAGACGAGAAATCAGTTACGCATAAAATAGCACAATGGTGAAAAAAATTAAACATGTAAATTTTATATATTAATCAATCAAAAGTATATACCTATGATTTCAGATATACATTGCAGGCCACCGTAAATGCAATACCCTGAAGGAAGCATGCAAATAACATGAGATTTACAACATGCATTAGCGTAGGTGAGATATGCAAATGATTAGAATTTCAGACCAGACACACATCACGCGCCTCTGTAGCGCCACCTCAAACGCTATTTAAGGCTTGGAGATTTTGACGATTTCAAGTTTGGCAATTGTGTTTTTTCTTGTGGTTTCTTCAAAAAAGGATCAGTCATGTCTCGTAGAAAACAGCGATCAGCTTTTGATCAAGTATCCGAGTTCGACAGAGGAAGGACAGTGGCCTACCGAAATTGGGGATTATGTTTCAGGAAAATCGGTAGTCCTGTTGAATGAAACCAAACAAGTGTAATGCGGATATGTGACCGTCGGATGCAGGACGGTACGACGGACCGACGTGGTCGATCACATCCACGTCAGTGCACCACTTCAAGAGAGGACAAGCAAATTATTCGCATGGCAGTGACATGGCAGTAGTCCGTTGCTTGGTCTACTCTTGACGCAGAACCACAGACGTCTCCTCCACCAATGGTGCGATGAAAAAAGGATGTTGGTGGCAGAATGGAATGAAGTTATCTTTAGTGGCGAGTCACACATCTGTCTGTCACACCACGATGGTCGGATTCGAGACTGGAGACACCGTGGAGAGAGGATGCGGAATAGCTGCATTATGCACCGCCACACTGGTCCTGCAACGGGTATTATGTTATGGGGAGGTATTGGATAGCTCTCTTGCACTCCACGAGTACGCATTACCGGTACTTTAAACAGCCAGCGCTACATCTCCAAGGTGTTGGAGCCAGTTGACCTTCTTTACGTTCAGGGCTTGGTCACAGCCATATTTCAACAGAAAAACACGCTAGCACACGTGGTACGCATTGTCCATTCTGCAATCGCCAGATTGAATAGCTTCCCTGGCCGGCTCGCTCTCCAGATATTTCGCCCATAAAAACATGTGGTCCATGGTTGCTCAACGATTGACCCAGATTACACCCCCAGCTGCCACACTGGATTAAATCTGGCAACGTGTTGAAGCAGCTTGGTCTGCTGTACCCCAAAAGCGCATCCAAAGTCTATTTGAATCAATTCCGAGGCGTATGGGCAATGGTGATCTCCAACAATGGTGTCTACTTTGGCTACTGATTTTCGTAGGAGCCACACTTCACAGAAGTTTATAAATGTAATATCAATCGATACTTGGTCAACATGTTACCTACAAAATAAATTTTGTTGCGCTATCTCTTGGTGTTGCATTTACGGTGACCAGCAGTGTATTTTTTTAAATGTGTATCGGGAAAAAATTCCCTTTTAGACATAGATGTTAAAAGTCGTAACATTATGAATTATTTATTAAGTATGAACATTAATAATATAAGTGGGGTAGTAAAAGTTTAGAAGTTTAAACTTGATATGTGTGGCATCTAGATGCTTTAAGTTTTAATCACAGCTATTCTTCTCGTACAACAAAGATTTCTTCAAGCTCGGATCATTATAAAATCATTAAAGATGTCATTGTTGTCAATTTTCCATTGTAATATCATTTTAAGAGCATATCAACATTAAACTGTTAAGCTTTTAATTTTCCATAGCAGATATCATTTCAGCCTTTACTCTCTTAAGTGCAGAAATGATTCGCACATGATTCGCTTGGCGGTGTAATAAGTTAGTTTTAATTTTTCTTGCGCCTTTACATTTTCTGCGCCCTAGACGCGTGCATAACATTCCTAAGTGGAAATGCGGAAAGGAATGCGGGAGTGAAACGGAATGATTTTGTTCTTTTTAATGCATGTGTGCAAGCTTTTAGATCATGCCATCCCTTTGTGTATGTGATCGTCCATTCATATAGATTTAAAATAGCGACATGATTCCAAATCAAGGCGTTCAACGACTGCAAAAATGAAGTTAACTGATTGCATACCGGAATTTCATATTACAAGATTAAAATGTTTTAGGGCAAGCCAAATTATTACATACATATTTCTGAGAGTATAATAAAAATGACCCTCTGTTTTGTGGATCTTTAGGGGGTGGAGATTTTCTATATTTGAATACATTTATTTTTATTTTTTAATTATTTAACTTTTTCTCTGTCGAATTTCTTTACGAATTTCTGACACCCCCCCAACAAAAAAAAAATTTATGGCGCAAAATTAATATATATTTTATCCTAAAACCAAATATGCAAATTATTTGTATCACTAAGCAATTTTTTACTTGTTTTAAAGTTGGAAAAATGTTCGATATCCCTTTCACTATAAATATATATATATATATATATTGTTCAGTTTTCGCAGCAATATATCATAACTTAAAATTTTAAAAAGTGCTCTGTGATAACATATATATTAAGTATACTGCTTTGAGGGGTTTAAGATAAATAACTACAAAATATAATAAAAATGATTCTTTAAAAATATGTGGGTAAATTTATGTAAAAATTTATTTTGCCAAATAGCACCTTACTGTTAAAACATCATTGCAATTATCCTTAAATATCAGAATGTAAAACTAATATTTATTACAAAACCGAAATCAGGTATTACGTATTATTTTTGCTTATTTCTTCAAACAAAATTTTACTGATAAATATCAAAAGTATCTTTTTTATTGGAAATTTTAACACATATCACGAGATTCAATAGATGTTAATAGTGTTAAAATAAAAAAGGCGTGTAAGCAGCAACGAATTCAGTTTCAAGGATACAAATTTTCTTTGCGTCGCATGCTACGCGAAGCCGGCCAAACGGGGGCAAAATACCAAACGGATGACATACGACGCCAACAGAGAAGGGTTTAATAAAATATTAAAATTTTATTAAAAATTGAAACATTTGATAGAAAGATTCAATAAAAAGTAGAGCTATAAAATTTTGCATAAATAATTTATTTTTTTCTGAAATAATTATATAGTGTGTAGATTTAAGGTATTTATTATAACAAAAGATATATATATATATATATATATATATCTTTATATATAAAAATCTTCTGTGCGTGTGTTTGTCACTAAACTCCTCCTAAACAGCTGGACCGATTTTGATGAAATTTTTATGTGGGTTTAAGTAAATTTGAGAATGGTTTAGATTCACAATTCGGTCCGATATCGCAATTAGTTAAAAATATATTAACTAAAAACATTCAAAAAATACAACTCAACATTCACCTGCATTGTTGTAACAACGCTATTATTATAAACAAGTAATATAAAAAAAATTAATCAATTCCTACTTAGATCAATCAAAAAAAATTATTTTAGCTACTTTTTATTAAATAGTTGCATTTAATATAAATATGTATATACATTTGCCAGAATCACAACATTAAGTAATAATTAATTTTTATCAATTATCATTAAATTATCGTATTGTCATCCAAAACAATTGTGTATATAAAATTTCATTTCAACTGAATTTTCCCGTGAGAAAAAAACATTTTCAAATTTTGACATCAGTCGCCAACGTGGCTGTATTTGTAATTTTTTAAATAATTAGTTTCAATCAATTAATTTTAATTATAATTAAAAATTATTATATTGTCATCCAAAAGAATCATGCACATTACATTTCAGCTCAATTGAGCGCTTTAAAATGTATTTTATTATCGATTGACAATTCCATCAAGATATATAAATAATTAAACAAGCAAACAAATAAAATATGTATAGAAATTGTAAGCTAATAGTAGGAATTGAAAAAGACGTAAGTTGGCGTTGGAAATTGATTTTCAGCCAAACTGGCCAAACCCGGTCTTTTATTGTTACGAAAATGCAGACGATTCACGCTATTTAACGTTTTTAATTAATATCTTTTCAAATAATCTTTATATATGTAATTCTTCTGTGGGTGTGTATGTAACTGAACTCCTCCTAAACGGCTGGAGCGATTTTGATGAAAGTTTTTGTCTGTTCCAGTGGACTCGAGAATGCTTTAGATTTGTAATTCGGCTTAGAAATGTTTATTTAATTAATTTTTTATTTATAAATTGTTGATCTTTGAATGTTTTACATTGGATCCGGCAGATTGCGCTACGATCGCAGTATCGAATAATCAAAAATCTTTTATTATAATTCAAGTTGGTCCCGACAGTTGGTTCTGTGATCATTTCAGGAAAATATTTTGTCACTTCGTGTTATTTTTTTGTTGAAATCAATCGTGTGTTAATTAAATTATTACTTCAGATGTAATTTGTGTTTGAAATTTGACTCAATTTTACTCAAATTTTACTCAAAATAGTCCAGATTGTTAAAGCTTATTCATAAAGATTTGGAATTTTTGAATTTAAGATGTGGGGGTACAGGACAACGTCTGTCGGGTCGTCTAATATATATATATATATATATATATATATATATATATATATATATATATATATATATATATATATATATATATATGTATATATGTGTGTGTGTGTATGTATGTATGTGTGTGTGTGTAATATGTAATAGCAACCAATCAAATTATTTTACAAAAAAATAATTAATTTAGTAAACTATGAGTTATTTTGTAAGCTTGCATATGATATGGCATTTAGCGAAAATTTAATCCTGCATAAAAGCAAGATTGGGTGTTTATAGTAATTTATCTTGCAAGCATAAACCCTTTGAGGAGCGATGTTGGTGAATGCATTTGTAGTTTGACATAAATAATGTTCCAACTACATATTTTCCTCTATTGTAAAAATTTTTCCCCTTTTCATTTGTAGGTCTTTCCCTTCGAAAAATTACGTTCATAAATCCTTATTTTATCATTTTTATTACTTTTACAATAAGAAGCGCTCTGTATGATATAGCTAAAAAAGCTTAAAATTTTGCATTTAAATACGATTCACATTGATTTAAGCAGCTTCAGAAGAGTAGTATAAACATTTTTGAATTTAGTAATTTACCTAAACAAGAATATTGAAAAAAATACTTCATTTTTTTTATAAAACAGGGATGAAGTCTTGTTTTCCATATATTCTTATAATAACTGTAAAAGGATATTTAAAATTCAAAGCACTTTCTTTAAGATGAATTCCACAAGATAAAAGTGTATTTTCTATAGAACTATGTCTTAAAACGTTGAAGAGAAAGTGCATCCAAAAGTAAAGAAAAAAAATTATTTATTTATTTTTGTTTACTTCTTTTTCTACGTATGAAACACATATCTAACATAAAGTTTCACGGATTTTAATGCTCGGTGTCAATTAAACAGCGCGTTTAAAAGTGAGTTTCAAAGTTTGGTATCTATGGGAGTGTGATTGCTCACAGAAAAAGGAAAGGTTTTAATGTATATTTGCTGAAGTGGAATAAACTCTAACTCCGGTAAATATTTTCTCGTATCACATTCACAGCACAGACATGTTGAATTCTAAATTCTGACTGCAAGTAAACTTGCAAAACTAACGACTTCTTCTCCTGCTTCTCGGAGGAAAAATGAGATAAAAATAAAATGAAATTCGATTTATATCATTTTAGAGAAGCCAAGTACGCGTGGGTGGTTGATATTTTAATCATCGAGATTCCCTTAAAACCCTCGAGGCATTTAAGCGTAAAGAAAGTTCAGTTGGAAAATAAAATTGCGGAATATTCCAAAAAATAAAGGGGAATTTTAATTAGTTGTAACTGTTAAAATTCACTTTTGGAAGTTATCATGATTAATTTTTTTATTCTTCAGCAACTACATATATAAATTCTTAGACTCTATTTCTTACAGAAGTAATACAGCCTATTATTTAGTTTTTATGAAAAAAAAACCTGCTTCATGTATAAAATATATTTAAAAGAAATAAGGCTTCAAAAATTATTTTTTCGTTTTATAATGTCCGCTTATTTACAAAATAGGTGGAGACCATGATATATTGGTGGAAATTATAACTATATGCATATAAATGAATGTTTAAATATATGACCTCTAACAGAGTTCAACGGATCACTATGAAAATTGACATGCATATATATTTTTTCTAATGAAGGGTTTTACGCAATCCTCTTTAATGCAGCTCCCCATCAGGTGTCTCTACGTCAATTAATTTTCTCCATCGTTCAATCAATCGCCCCATTGACCACAGGGTAGTCAAAAATTATGCCAACTTGGCTCTATCGCCAACATTTCGCATTGTTTCTGTTGAACCGCCATTATATGGTAAGGAATGACGTTGCTTGCGAATATTGCAATTTTAATGTACAATAAATAAAACAGAAATAATATTAACGCACTACACATCCCGATACAAATTCTTTATACTATTTTAAACGTTCTTTCTACGAAATTGGTAACAATGTGTTACTTTTGCTAAGCAGAGATGAGCTTAGAATGGAGTTTTCAAAAATCGACCCAAAAAAGAGTTACGGAGAGTTATATATATATATATATATATATATATATATATATATATATATATATATATATACATATATATAAATATACATACATATATATATATATACATACATATATATACATATATATATATATACATACATATATATACATATATATATACATACATACATACATACATATATATATATATATATATATATATATATATATATATATATATATATATATATATATATATTTATTTATTATCAGTTGTAAGATTAAAATAAAAAAAATCTACAATATAGATCTTAAAATTTAACATTTCTTTTCAGCTGAAATATACACAAATCCTCTTTTTTTCTTGCATTTACAATTTACTTAAAATTCAAAACTTTTTTATTCTTCAATCTGTATTGTTTAGTTTTTCAATTGACCGGTGTGAAGAACGAATATACCAGCTAGTATTAAATAAAAGGAAAAAATTATCTCGAAAAAAGTAAATTAGCCATTTCATTTATCTGAAGGTTTTGTTCAAATTAAAAATAAATTTGCACAATTAAATATACTTTTTAAATAAATGTACTAAAATATAGTTTAGGTTCTTCCCTTTTATAAGAGGAATATCATCTCGATTTTTTTAGCCTAATAAACTCCAGAATATCACCTTTTCTTTTTTTATTTCACTATATTTTAACAAATGCAATTAAATCATCTTATCTTGAAAACTTTATGTATGAAAACTGACAGAAAAAAAATGGTACGGAGTTAAATTAAATTTTTCTCCGATCTATGGGATTGATTCAGAATTCGAAGCTATGAAGAGAAAGGATAAATCAAGTAAATTTATCCTGGAACAAGGCGTTGATCCAAAAAATGATCCAGTGAAGGTCAGGGATGATGAATTAGCCCAAACATAGATTGGAGAAGATATTTTCTTCGCTGTTTGTCACTGATATTTATCTCGATTCCGTAAGTACGTTTTTTCTATTTTTCATTTCCCTGCAATTAGTCCTTTTTAAGGCAGAGCGATAGGACTGACCATTATTCAAAACATAAAAACATTTAAGCTAATTACTTCGTTACGCACACAAAACATTCTTAGCAATAAGAGAATATTTTTTTTTATTCTATATTACAGTCATTACTCCCTCGCTTTGCTGTGCATTTCATAATGTTGTGTTGACATATACTGTTACATATAAATTATTGTTATCTAAGTCCTAGCATTAAGCATTCGATTGTATTGAAAAATATTTTTAAAAACCTAACCATTTTAAAAGGTCAGGACTCGAATTTCTGAACTTGAAGTAGAATTATCTTTATCTCTTACCTAAAGTGGATTTCCGTGAAATCCCGTTTTCTGTTCATCTCTACTGAACAAAAGTATGCTTGACAAATTTCCTCTGTCTAATGGTTCAAAAACGGAAATATTTATCTGTAACACTCCTTAATCTAGCCCCCTCCCCCTCTATGGATCGATATTCGTAAAACCCGTTCATAGCGGATCTTCACTTCATTAAAATAACATGCTCGAAAAATGTCAAGTCTGTAAGTCAAATAGTTCAAAAACGGGAGTATTTATCTATAACATTTCTTACCCCCTCAAAATCCCTTTCGGGAGGGGGGGGGGGCAATTTTCTTAAAACCCCTTTTATAGCAAAAACCGAAACTAAAGTATTTCAACCCTTTATATAAGTTTCTAAACATTATGCATGCACTAAAATGACAGTAAAGTGGTTATCAACGGGTGTATGTTAATAACAGAAGAATAAAATCACTCAACCTAACTCAACAACGTCTGTTTACTGAAAACAGCAAGTAAGGTAATATACTAAGTAACATACTGTTGCTGCAGTAGCAGTGACTACGCTTTATGTGATTTTCATCACTTAAAATTAGTCTGTGAGAAGTGAGAAAGAATTTTCCTAATGATAAATATATTTCTCAAGTATCAGATGATAAAAATATTTGCTCTTATTTTTCTTCTACAGACACATTATCTTTGGGAGGGCCAATTTCTCCTCAAAAATACTCTTCCATTCTGATTTCTCCTCAGTAACCGTTCTTAAAATTTTAAAATCGTCCTCCACGCAACTAATCCATATCAATTTTGGGCCTACCCCTAAATCTAGTTACAAAGGGTTTGTTTTTAAAAATTCTGATACCTCACTTGAAAATACACACACACACATAATACCTATAAAACTAAAAAGACTGAAATTTAAGTATATACCTATATTGCCCAAAAGCAGTCAAAATGACTGCATTCTGAAAGAATGATTAGTGTGTAAAGAAATTTGTGTTAAGAAATCATTTTTAATATTTTTAATATTATTTACATTCATGTAACAAGTTATTTATAAATAGTAACAATAAAAAAATTACTTCACTTGAAAAAATATATATTCTTAAAAATTCTAAGAAATTGAGCATTATATACGCAATTGTTTTTTCTAATTGAAATTAAAAAGCAGTCAAAATGACTTCCTTGGTCAATCAAGAGTTAAAAGCGTTTTTAAGAACATTTTATTTCCTATTCAAGAAATTATATAAATATCTAAATTGATGTTATAATATTTAATTATTATTTCTTAACCACAAATTTTGCAAATTTATTTTCGCTGCATAAACATTATGTAAAAAAAAATCAATTAATTAAACTTCAAAATTTCTAAGACAGCGATTAAATAAAAGATGAAAAATTAGCCTAATTTTAAATATGTAACAGATTAGCTGTTCCTTCATTTATTCACGAATAATAAATAAATAAATATATTTATTTTTTTGAATTAAAAAAAATATACATATATTTTGAAAATTTCATGCGTTTTATAATTGTGTGTGTCTGGAATATAATTTCAATTCTTAATTACATATATTAAGAATAAAATTTAGTCAAAAATCTATTATGTTGTTTTTGTTACTAATGCCACCTGATCGGCAAAGGCCAGATCAAGGCCCAGGGAATTCATCACGGCAAAGGGCTAAGTGGCACCTGTAATTATCCGTTGCTTAGTTCACTATACAGGTGGCAGAACGATTTAGCTCAGTCTCACCCCAATTTTGAGAGAGAATACTTTGGGGGTGGTCAGGGGCCACCCACCACGTTTCCTCTTCCACCAACCTCACGAGAGGACTTGCGGCTCGACGGCTATTTTTAGTACCCCTCATGCCACAAAGGCACTATACATTTACAAGCATCCATGTCTTCTCTGGGATTCGAACCCAGGCTCAACGGCACAGCAGTCAGCGCCGCTAACTACTATACCGTATTGGCGAAAAAATTTATGATGATTTTTAAAACTGTATTAGATGATACGAATAATTATATCGCATATTGTTCAGTAAAAATCATAATCTCTGTTTTAAAATTTTTATTTACGTGCAGACCAATAGCTCATTTTTTTTAAAAAAAAATATGGCAAAATGTAAAATTTAATTTCATAGGTGCAACGATACGTCTCATTTCATACATATTTTTAATCTGTTTCCAGTTTTTAAAATTATATATTTTTCTTCCTAAAATAACAATTTTCTTATATAACAAAACAATATATTACCCTTACATAATTTATATAAATGCATCCCTCTGTAAAAACCTCGGATCAAAAATGGGAAAAAATGTATTATTTTCTAACAAACTCATATTGTTCCAGATAAATTTGATCAATAAAAGCTATTATTTTGAGCTATAACGTGTTATCGTATCGCCTAAAGAAAAACATAGTAAATACTGCAGATGACACATAAACAATTGCTTGTATTTGAGATTCCATTTTTATCTTATATGTTGTAGATTTATGTACTGTGAGCAATATTTTGTTTTGGATGCTTGGACTTTGAGTTGAAATGAAAGTTTTGCTTTCCTTCTTCCTTTTTTTTCTTTCGTCTATGATAATAAAGATATTCAAATAGTTACATAGTTTGTTTCCTTATTTATTTATCTGACAGAAATTGTTTTATACTGGAAGTGTTTTATGAAGGGAATTTTAAAAGAATTTAGCGCAATTATTTTGATTATTATTATAATTCACTTCTTACTTTTATATAAGCGCATTGTTGAATTGCATTACTTTTGTTCAGCAGTCATAAATGTAAATGCATATTTCTTTTAAATATGTTAGCATTTTTGATTTTAAATTATGAGTGTAACTTAAAAGATAAATGAGTTGCTTTAAAAATATTTAACAATGCATTATTTCTTTTCATTCTTTAAGATCAAATTTAATATTAATAGAAATGTTTATATTATTAGTCTAAATAAGTCATCAAAATTTTGTATTTTGTTTTATAATGAACATAAAAACGCAGCAATTATTGACTACAGTATGTTTTAAATTAAATAAGATGTATAGCCGTAGAAGGCAGTTATTCTTCGACAGAGATTCATCTTTTCAGTATAGCAAATTTGTCCTTCAGAATAGTGTTATTCTAAAGGGAAAAAAACACTTAAGAAGTTTCCAATTATATTTTTTTTATTTCGCATGAACATTGTACATCTCATAGTTTAAGTTATTAAACAATTATTTTCAGCTACTCTTGTCCGCAGCTTTCCAATTTATAACATAAATGAACATGGGCTGCAAAACCCCCAGCTCACCATCTCAGCGTGTTATCCTTTAAATCAGACACTGGTGAACTCATCTCTGTTATTACAGGGTGGGAAAGCACTAATTAAATGTTCGAGCCATTTACCTTTCCAGCAAACTTCCCCCCAATTTCGGAGGCTAATGGGAAACTATTAGCCCAGACGGAGATCATTACGTCAGAAGTTTGGGACTTAATTTCCGCGCAGTCGAGAACATCGTAAAGTCACGGAAAATCAAACTTCGTAACCACGTGAGGATGAGTTACTGATATATATGTTTCGGTTTCATCACTACTAACATGAAAATGTAAAGTATTGTTTAAATAATTAGGAGATACTTTAAATCTAACCACCATTTGTTAAATTTTTAATTTA
Source organism: Trichonephila clavipes (assembly GCA_019973935.1). NCBI lineage: Eukaryota > Metazoa > Arthropoda > Arachnida > Araneae > Nephilidae > Trichonephila > Trichonephila clavipes. The sequence continues at coordinate 618,298 of BMAU01021332.1, read as the reverse complement.
ATAGAATTCTTAAGTAATTTAATATGTGTTGCATAACTAAACCTTAAGGCTTGTGATAACTCTTCCTTCCTTTAAGCGATACAATGCGGAATTATAAGGATAAGGGATTGGATGTATATATATACACTCATGTCTAAAATTGAGGTAACAAACAGGTTTTCCTTCCCAATTTTAAATCGCTTAAGCAAGAATTTTTAGAATTTGTATTTTATATATTTTGAAGAGTGGATAATACAATATCAACCATTTTAGGAAAAAAATGTTTATGCAAAACAGTATGCTTTAGTTTATGCAAAGTTACTAGATTGAGACTGTTTAAGCATATGATTTTTTTTCTTGTAGTTTTGTGAATATTGCATTAAAACATACAAATCCTGTCGGCAGTCAAAATAACTTCGAATAATTGTTTAGAGGATTCCTTGAGATACAGAGCCGTTGGCCGGAGTGAAGATGGCCAGTCTCAAGCGGACGGGGCCTCAATCATTACAAGTGGCCTGAAATTGGTATCCTAAGTATGGAACCAATTCCAAACAAGTAGTACTGTCTTCTGGAAGGTTAGCCAAGGTCACCACAGAGTATCAACATTTTCACAGGAACGCTACTTGGCTTTAAAAATCCGGCAATCTGGACAAAGACTCCTAAGCTTGCTCGTGACCTTGCTGCTGTGTCTGGAAGAATAATTTCTCTAAAGGCCGTATCACTCGTACACATTTAGAGCAATTTTTCGTCCAATGCATGCAAAGTTTACTCAGTTGCCATAGCAATGGCTTTCGAACAACATTTTCTTAGTGAGCTCAAAAAGTTGTTCCAAATAAAAAAAAGCTTGAAATTACAGCTAATGGGGTTCTTCGGCGTCCTCGCGTCATAAACAAGAGGGCGGCTTCATAAGTGACCCTTAGATAGCAAATTAATTTTATTAACATCAGGGACTTTCCGCCTGAGTCCTTTCGACACCGCGATATAGAATATATACTTTCAACTAAGTAATTGGAAGATTACTCTCTTCAGTAGGGTTTAGTCTTAAGACATTTTAATATTAGTTCATGTAATTATCATTTATTATGGCATTTTATATTATAAAAAACTGGCGTTGACATTATGTTTCGTGAAATTTGTTGGATCACTTCTTTGTCGCAAATCTGCCAGCAATATTAATATTATGCGGTATGCATTATATGACATCCCTAGACACATATCAGGATTTACTGGAATATTATCAGTTACATCTTCACTTTCTTTCTTTCTATATATATATTATGTGTAGATAAGCAAATGCCATGCAACGAAACACTTGGACTTAACAATATTAAAATAATTCATTCATTTCCACTATGAACTCAATAACGCTACATTCTAGGTCAAGAAAATGTGTTATAGGACTTTGGGAAGTGGAAAGGGGAACAAAGTAAATAGGCTTTGGTGTACAATTGTGACACCGAATGATGTTCTAGTGTTAATGCGTAAGCAAATAGGTATCATAAAATTTATATTAAACTTTTTAATAAAAGCACACTAGATTTTTAATTGTCTTTACATGGAGTATCTAATTTATATATTGACTTTTACTTTAAATATTATTTTAAGATATATTCTATTAAAACTGTTTGTGCGAAAACTACTTATCATTCTAGGGATTCCGTGAACCAAAAAAGTTTTAAGCCCGTTGATCTACATAATGATTTTAATATGTCTTAGTTTTCTCTTTTAAATTTTTTATTGCAAACTTTTTTTTTTACTGACAAGGGAAGTGTACGACTTTGGAAATTCATTTGGAGACGAATCTTTGTATAATATTAGTACTGTTATAGGGTGTTCAACCCTCAACGTAATAGCGCCGAATGGGCAGTCAATTCGGAGAAAATAACCTTGAAATTCATGCTTAGCTTTTATACAATTAAGTTTTTGTTACCCCTAGCGACACCGTGGCATAGGTGTAAAGTAGCTGCTTTTTCCGCAGTCGGCCAAGGTTAGATCGGTTTTTTTAGTTTTATTTTATAATTCATTTAATTAATTTTACAATTAAACACATTATTTAAAAAAGGTTTTTTAAATGACAAATGATATTTTAGATAAATATTTTGTATTTTAAAAAGTAAAATAATTACTGTAAGTATATAAATACACACACACACACACACACATATATATATATATATAAATATTAACAAAATAATTTATTATAAAATATAGTATTTAATTATTTTTTTCATAATTATATAAAATATTTAATAAGTCTTCTTTAAATAAATGTACTAAAAAGTAAAATTAATTAAATGAATTAAAAAAATAAAACAAAAATACCGATCGCGAGTCTTGAGCACTGACCGCCTCGTAGAAAGCAAGTACTTTACACCAATGCCATGGTGCTGCGGGAGGTAATTAAAACTTAATTGTATAAAGGGTAAGCGTGAAATTGGATGGCTATTTGCTCTGAATTATCTGTCCATTCGGCGTCATTACATTAGAAAGAAAATTATAGCTTCTTTTAGATAATTTTTTAAAAAAAAAAGAAATATTTTATTTGATTTATAAAACCAAGCTTTAAATTTAAGAGGTGGATTATATTTGTAATTAAAAACCACTGGAACTTATATTACATTTTGAACTGTGATTTGTTGAATAGTATATTTGTGTAATTTACATGCATATTGTATATTGATCTTACTAAAACTTCAAAGGACGCATTTTTTTGCATTACAAAAAAATTCTGTCAAAACAATTCGAGGTTTTTAATATTTATAAATTTAATATTCTTCCATTCATTTACTAATCGGGAACATCCTTTAATTCTAATTAAAGGTTGAAACTGTGATATACATTTATTTCTCAATGAATCCTAGTGAACTAAAACTTATTTTATAGTACGAGGCACATCCAGAAAGTATAAGTAAGTTTTACTATTTTTTTTAAAGAAAAAGAAATCCCACTTTCGGGAACATATTTATTGGCAACAGGTACAGAAATGTTTCAGCTATTTTTCAACATAGTCACCACCACCACTGAGATTTTTGTCGAATCATGGGATTAACTTGTGTTTCACTCTGTGGTAGAACTCAGCCACATGTGAATGGAACCAGAATGTAACAGTCGTCTTCAATTTTTTTGAAATTTGTTCAACAGCAGTTGCTTAATGTCAATCTCATGCAACACAGATCACGATATCTGCCGAAATTTGCTGATCAGCTACGTAATCATGAAGCGAAAATTCTCCATCACGCGCTGCCTCACAAACTTAACAAGATAAACATAGATGAGGGACAGTCGCCCACGGCGCTCTTCGTCATGGATACTTTGACGATCCTCTTAAAACTACCTACACCAGCGATGTACCATCTGCTCACTCATGATGTTTAGCCCATAGACCTGCCAAAGCTGACGATTAATTTCAATAGGCGTAATGCTTTATGCATTCAAGAATTTTATCACTGACCGAACCTCGCAGGCGGCTGGAGAAGGAATAAGAGTTTCTATTTCGAACTACTGCTACCACGCTACTGGCACGAGGCGGAACCTGTCCTGCTTACACGTGATTGATATGTCAGAGATATGTTACGCATGTGCAATTGACACATCTAACTACGTTTACTTTAAAGGGGAAAAATTGGCAACTTACTTTCTGGATGCGCCTCGTAATAAAAAAAAATGTAGTAAATAACCCTACATATAGAAAAACTTTATATATATATATATATATATATATATATATATATATGTATATATATATACCTGATTATCTTAAAATCCGAAATATATATATATATATATTGTGTGCATATAAGAGTAAAAAAGAATATTAATTTTGAATCAAACTAATCTTAGTGATGCGAGACGAATCTGATCTTAGCTTTGAAGCATCTCATTTTTTGTTCGCAAGCCTCAACTTCCTAACCAGTTATTTTGTTATGGGAAGAGATAAAAAAATTATTATTCCATTTAAATTGTTCGCACGGCTCTGTTAAGTGCCAGCATATAAATGGGAGAACAAATATTGTCATAAATAAGGGCAGGTGTGAACATACAGTTATGCTAAAAGAAAGCAAATAACTCTACGCAGTTCATATTTGGAAGGATCTTTAATTATACAGACCGACTCAAGCTGGAGTCGTTAGTAGCAAAACATGATAAGCAGACGTCTATTGTGAATCCTCACTTCCTACTACTTTTCTGACTCTTTACTGCAGTGCTTCTGAAACGTTCAATATTTAGGATCCAATATTCAACAAAAATTTCCATCGCCCCCCCACATGCGTACAAATAACAATGGATTGAATTCAATAATGCTACACTTTGACACTAAAGCTCCAATACGACTTTCTCCTGCTTCTTTCTATCCGAAGTACAATCTTTTTTTTATGCACCGCCATCTATAAAATTACTCCAAAGGCTTTGGAATGCAATAAAAGAACTTTGAAAGTGTTTACGAAGGTTACTATTTTAGAGGATTTCACTTATTTATTCATTTTCTTCCTTCCCCTAATTCGTCTCAGTGAAAAACATTGACATTAGGGAGTGAATCTCGTAACTTTGAATAGACACACAGTTAGGGGATGCATTATAAACCGTACAAATTATCAGGTTTTGTGTTAAATTGTGTAAATAATTGGATACATGAAAGCGCCCATGGGGGCACAGGTAGTAATTAAACTCGTACTTAGTACTCGTATTGTTAAATGAATTATAAAATGCCCTGTGCAGTACTGATACATTTTTAATTGTCTTATATCAGTACAAATGTTAATTTTATTATTTATTATGCAGAATATAATCTGTTTCCTTAAATAGTAAATTAATAACTTTTTTCAATAATCTTTTATTTTTCATTTTTTCAGTATGCTCATACCCCTATAGTAGAATTATCACGTCCTTTAAGGGGGTGCTTCCCACAGTTTAAAAAACTCTGTTTTAGAGGATTCATTGGGGGTTGAAGAAAAATGCGTGTTTGATATACTAAAGGAAGATTATTACTGATATTAGTTATTACTTATAACTTAAAATAAAATTAAATAAAAAAATCATTTTAATAACATGGTTGATTCGTGTGACCTAGAGAGTTAGCGTGTCCGCTCCGTAATTCCAATGTTGCGGATTTGACTCCGGTGCAGTCGATATATTTTCAGAATGCGAAAATCTTTGGCACGCATGTCATATGACTATATGATAAGTAAAAGATTCCTTGAATATCAATTTTGCTCTGGTTCTCTCGGTTAAATTAAATCACGTCAATATTCGGTATCCAATGATAGCTTGAATTAAATTGATTCAAGCGTCCGAATTTGGTGGTGAAATCCACCACTAGATCGTACCACCACTGAAATTCATCTCACATTTAAGGACTTACCGTATCTGTAAATGCTTGGTTGCTAATATTCAGCCCATTGGAAACATTATTTTATTTTCCTAACCACTTTTGTTCACCTCGTTAACCTATGCCGGGCTCATCACTCTTTCTATTAATTTTCCTCTTGGGTTTTTTGGAGCCGAAAAAGACAAATTCTTTCCAACCAAATCCAGAAGCAAAACGTGACTATACAAATTAGGAACATTTTAAATAGCAGAAGTTTAGCGTAGGTGTGTGACTTTTTGGGAAGTGATTATGCTAGTCTGAGTTTAAACGTGTAAGCTGAAGCAAGCTGATATTCCAGTGTCAGCTATCCATGAAAGTGTGTTCAAGAAAGATGGATACCATTCCACGCGAGATAAGGAAATTACATTGAAGATTGGAGAGGGTTGCTGCTACCTAGGATATAGAGGTAAGACTGATGCACTAATTATTAGGAATTGTGTACAAACAGAGGGTAGGTGTAAATGGTAAAGAAGTTATAGTGGTCAGGATCGCGCTTATTTGGTAATACGAATAGTCTGTTTCCTCTCCTCAGATCCGCTAAGTTAAAGTATAAATATTATTATTGTTAGTGTTTAAGTTAAAATCTTAATAAAGAGATATTTAGATTATGGCACGCCTGGTTCTTTATTCTCTCTCACACCCATAGGGCTAGAAGATAACCTAGAAGTAAGGCATCACCAACGGGCGAATGCTTTAAAATCTCAAGTTAAACAGTTTCTTGTCATCACATAAACTAAGTAAACGAAATAGGATCCAATATTTTCTTTTATTTTCCTTTTTTAACGTTTATTTACATATTAATTTTTGGTTAAATCTCTCACGATGTAATAGTATTTATTTTGATGTTGTATAAAACATTAAGTAATAAAGCAATACCTCATAATGATACTAATTTTACTTACGAAAATTAAATTCAAAATCGATTTATCTTTTTGTCATATCATGTTCATTTCCTTAAAATCCCTTTTGGGAAAAGATTGTTTAATTCCCTTGATCTCTATTCAGTTTATAAAAGCCGGAAAATTCAGTATTAATTCTGTGAAGGCAGCGCAAAACTTAAAACGTATGTTTCTCTCAAAGATAAACGTATCAATTTAAATAAGATCTAATAGCTCAGAGGCAATTATTTCTGAGTTTAGAAGTAGTTCGTTTTTAATAAGGTTATAATATAGATACATTCTTTCTGAGAGAAATCTGGCAAATATTGTAATGAAATTAGAATTAATTAAGATGTTCTGTGTTTGGGTCTATTCAATATTAATTGTTATTCAATCACACATGAAAAATTGTAAATTTAAAAAGATCTCAAGAAATTTGCTCCTTTTTTTCAGTGGAATAGGAACAAAATACCTTTAAAAGTAGTTTTTGCTTATATGTATGTAGGATCCAATAATTCTCAAGACAACTCCAAGCAGTCTTCGCGCGCAGGCGCAGTGAATTAAAACTGAAACGAAAACTTTTGAACTAGTAAAAGCAGAACAAAAACTTTTAAGAGAGAAAGGAGAACGCGAGAGGTGCGCGAGCAGGCGTTACCTTCTGCATATCATTGTCAAACTTATCTACCTTTTTAATTAATTTTTGTTTAATGTTAAATAAACCATAAGAAAGACTTTTGGACCCCTTGTTGTCTCCCACAAATTATGGGGGCTCGGCCGGGATCGATAAAATTTCGATTTTGAACCAGTCTGGACAATGAACAAAAGCGTCCGTGAGGAGACGCTCCGCCATTTTTCGAAAACTTCGTTCAACCTGTGTAGAGGTTTGAACTCAGCATAAATATTCAACCTGTGTAGAGGTTTGAACTCAGCATGAAAATTCCGCCTGTGTAGAGGCCGGGATTGAAAAAATTTTCGATTTTGATCAAAATTTGGAACGTGAAAAAAAAGCCGTCCGTGGAGGAGACGCGCCGCCATTTTTCGGAAACTTCGTTCAACCTTTGTAGAGGTTGAATTTTTCAACTTCATTCCGCCTGTGTAGAGGTCGGAACAAATAACAAAATAACCTGTGTAGAGGTGTATTTTTCAACGAACCATCGACAAATATTCCACCTGTGTAGAGGTTGGATCCACTCACAAACACATGAGGAGAGGTGTCAATTCGAACAATTTCAACTATAGTACCTGCGAAGAGGTGAGATCTGTGAAATCGAAATTTTTCTTCATTGGATACATCGTACGTGCGAGCAACAAGGGAGCCAGAAAAAAAAAGATAGGACCTTCCCATATTTTTCTAAAATGTATAAAAACGCTCTTAAAGAGGATTTCATAAGAGTTGTTGAGAATCTAGACGGTACTGTGGAGAGTACGGACACTATAGTTAAACTAAAGACTAAAATTGAGAACAGTAGTACATTTGAAAGTGATCCAGATTTCGTTAAAACTTTAATTCAAAACTGTATAGATGAGAGAGTATCGCGAAACGAAAGAGAAGTAACTTTAGAAAAACAGAAAATTGAGCTCGCGAAACTTCAGTTAGCTCAGTTAGAAAAAGAAATCGAACTTCAAACGGCTAAAAATAAAGCATTAAGTTTAAATCCTGCAGCTAAAGTCGAAGAGAAACAGTTCGAAACTAACATAGAAAATATGATAAAAAAGTATAAAAAACTTTATCTCTTCCTGTTCCCACCAGATCTGAAAATTTTAATCTGTTCTTCCAATCATTAGAACGCGCATTTTTAACCAAGAAAATAAATGATGAATATAAATCTGGAATTTTAATAAATCTTCTGGGCGAAAGAGCTCATAACGTCTTACTGTATATTAAAGAAGAGGAATTAAATGACTATGAAAAACTAAAATCTATAGTACTCAGAGAATTCCAATTAACCCCTCGCGAGTGTTTAAACTCATTTAAAAATGCTGTAAAATCATCAGGCGAGACATACATCCAATTTGCTGCAAGATTGACGGCAAACTTCAATATTATTGTTCGTTAAGAAAAGTTAATTCCTTTGAATCTCTATGTGATCTTATAATTCCTGATAAATTATTTGAAACTTTAAATAAGGAAACTGCAACTCATATTGGCATTCGAGAAGCAGAAGATTGGTTTAGGCCTATTGATTTAGCTAAAGAGTGCGATATTTATATTTCATCTAGAAGCGGATCACATAAAGAAATTCCCATTACTTATGGATATACCCAAGACCCCTTTAAAAATAGATCACAAAACTTTAAACCAAAGATTAAAGAGAACTATCCCCAATACCTTGAAAGAGAAAATAAAAATTGCTTTATATGCGGTGATTCATCTCATTGCGCAAGAGACTGTGAGAAGCGTTTTAAACCTAAAGAATCTAACGACCACATCCATAATAGAATAAACGTGAATACTTTGAAAATCGAGAGTGAAAAACAAAATAGCGATGAATGCGCAAATCTTCAATATGTAAACATTTTTGTAGAAAATCAGCCCGTAACAGCCTTGATCGATTCAGGTTGCCAAATCCCAGTTTTAAATTCCTCACTAATTAGAGTGCAAACACCTTCCGAAGAAATCATAACATTAAGTTCATGTTTTGGCGAACAGCGTATGGTAGAAGTTAAACCCATAAATATTTCTCTTGATCAACATTCTCCCGGTATAAGTGTGCGAACGGCGATATCACCGACCTTGACCGAAGAATTTATTATACATCCCAGTGTATATTCTGAAATAAAAAAACTAGGCCACGCAAAGAGCGATGTTTTATTGAATGAAAGTGAATCCTCTTTAGGTGCTCATGCTTATGCTTATCCTAATGTTGTTTCTTTTCCAAATGTTTCTGTTTCAAATGTGATAGAAAACTCTAGTTATGATTTGCCATATGTTAAAAACTTTAATACTAGAAATGATTTGAGTTCTCTAATTAAGGATTATAAATGCAATAACATTAAAAGTACTAAGTTAAAATTGAGTATTGTAAGAGAAAAATGTTCTGATATAGTATTGTGTAAGAAAGCCAATGGTGCCATGAAAACGAGTTTCGTGGAATTTATCTCCCGCTCACCTAACCCTTTACCCATTAAGAGTAAACATCATCGGTTTGTGTTGCTCCAAAAGATCTTTGAGCCTTGGCAGTGGAAACGAAGGAAAAAGAGAAATCGTTTTGAACAGACGTCCAGAACTCTACAGAGGAAAATATCGATGCGTTCAACCAAAGATCAACTTGTTAAAAAAGACGTTCTTATGCCTGTGAAACACAATGTTTTCCTGTGGAACCTTCCGGATGTCGAAGAGGTGCCTTCACATGATGGAGAAACTGTCTAGTTCAACAAAACTATGATATGTTAAATCTTTGTATATTTGTCGTATAGTCCTTGTCTGTTCCGTCTTTTTTTTGTATGTTTCAGATTCTCCTCTGGTATCCATGGAAAGGGAAAAAGGAATACGTACCGCTGCGGACAGCGTACAGTCGGGATAACCGACTGTAGGATCCAATAATTCTCAAGACAACTCCACGCAGTCTTCGCGCGCAGGCGCAGTGAATTAAAACTGAAACGAAAACTTTTGAACTAGTAAAAGCAGAACAAAAACTTTTAAGAGAGAAAGGAGAACGCGAGAGGTGCGTGAGCAGGCGTTACCTTCTGCATATCATTGTCAAACTTATCTACCTTTTTAATTAATTTTTGTTTAATGTTAAATAAACCATAAGAAAGACTTTTGGACCCCTTGTTGTCTCCCACATGTATGTTCCAAACATTGTACTAAATAGCTAAATACTACATAATTTGCTTATAAATTTGAACATTTTTTTCATTGTTTCAGCAGCAGACAAAAAATTTGTTTTGAAACTCAGGAACAATATTTATTTAATAAGAACAAGAATATGGAATAAGAAAAAAAACCCCATTTTTTTCCTGATTGTTTGTTATAGTATTTATAAAGGTTTCTTATCGTATTCGTGTAGTTTTAACACAAAAAATAAGATTCATACTTATGGGTTTGCGTTATACACCGGATTTTGCAGTATATGTAAAGAAGGAAAGGAATGATTGACATATATTATGTATCCTACAAATCAGAGGAAGTTTAAATCCAGTAATGGAGAACCAAGAACAAGAAACCAACATATAAAGAAAAAATTCAATAAAACAAAATGGAAAACTATTATCATTGCTAAAACTGTCACTTAACTTAGGGAAGTGAAGTAGAGTTAAAACTTAATCTATAGGATCCTAATCTTATTCCCCTGAAGAACATTTCTCAAAAAAAGAACAAGAAATAAAAACGAAAACACTTGAGAAACAATCTAAAGAAACCATTTTGACCTAAAATTTATAAGGGTAAGTGTGTTGTACACAATAATTCAGCCAAACTATTTTTGAATGGATATTACATATATGGAATTAGTGGCAAAAAATTCCAAGTAAAAAGAGCAAACATGCATTCAAGAATTTACCCCAAATTTTGTAAGCATCAAGTTAGAAAACGGAATGAAGAAGCTTTAGAAGAAAATGTGTTTTGTGTTAAAGG